>JAWPHD010003386.1:0-219597 GCA_037043455.1 Cyrtodaria siliqua
GAAACTCTTTGCCAATTTCCGTACTCGGTAAATGTGGATTCCCGAGTGACGGAATCCGACGAGGCAGTTCCAATTGGTTGCTCTATAAAAAATAAAGAATTCGGCAAAATTCTATCAAAAACGATGTTGTGACCATGTTGTGTTGTGACCTTCCATAGAGGGATACAATTAATTGATCAATTCCTCAGAGCGTTGATAACGGTGTCACAGTAATTTTTTCAACGTCAATGAAAAAGCCGAAATCGTGTTTCCTTTCAACTTTTATACTTATTTTGATTAACAAATAGCTTTGCGCTTTCAGAAATTTTGGTTGTCCAATCGGACAACCAAAGTGGGAACACCTGGTTGTCCTGTTCGTAAATTGGTTGTCCGCTAATTTCGCAGACTGCTGCTGTATGATGACCTTGAGATCTAGACTACTACCGGGGTAATAGTAGAGATCTACCTGGATCATTATTGTCCGTGATAAATCATGGTTTAAGCTTTCAGGGTACAATCTGTAAATATGGTTGGGGGTAAACACACAAAATAAGATCATTCATATATAAAGCTTGATAGGATTTTTTTTCTTCTTTTTAATCTTTCACTCATTTCTTCTTTTTTCATCCTATTTTTTCCTTCTTTTTTTTTTCTATCTATTTATTTTACAAAACAACAACATTTTATAATTTATTTTTCATCATAATTTATACTGATGTCGATGGTGGGTATTAAACTGAAAATAAAAAAATAATAAAATAAGGTATTCATAGTAAAAACATTTCAGTCATACATAATCGAGTAAATTTATATAATTATGATCACCGTTTTCTTTTCCATATAAGGAGATAACGTGACTTCTATTCCGTGAAAAACAGGTGTCCATGGCGTCATTATGCAGCCGACAAACTTCAAAACTATCGTGATCAAAGAACTATATGTATGTGGATTTTTTTAGTAAGTTTTAACATAAAATATAGTATGTTTTGCATTTAAAAATAGTTTAAATGTGGTTTTATTAAAAAGCTCATTTCTCGGGTTGACAGATAGTGGGAATACTTTATGTGTTTACATTGTATATATTGCGCTATGTTAGAATCGTTAAATATTGGTGCAAAACAGTTAACTCTGACAATATTATAATTGCTACTATTTACAATAATTCCGTCAATAACATAGAAAATTGGCGTAATAATTGGACTGGGAATGTTAAAAAGCTTCTAAACGAGTATGGTTTTGGCTATGTTTGAAATAACCCTTTGAAAACATTTCATACTCATTTATTACTGTTTTTAAACAGCGTTTAGTCGATTGTTTTGTTCAAAAGTGGAACAGCGATGTTGTAAATAATAGAGTTTTGTCAATGTATTTACATTTTAAAGGTATTTTTGAATATGAACCATATCTCGATATTTTGCCATATAAGTTGCGAATTGTTTTATCAAAACTAAGACTATCCTCGCATTCACTGCGAATTGAAACTGGGCGCTACGCACAGAACAGATTAGAAAGAAACAAACGTCATTGTACCATTTGTAATTCTAATGACATCGAAGATGAATACCATTTTGTTTTGATTTGTCCTGTATATGATAATATAAGAAGAAAATACATTAAAATGTACTATTATAAACGTCCAAGTGTTTTAAAATTCATAGAGCTAATGAAAACACGTAATAAGAAAGAGTTGTTTAATTTATCTTGATTTGGTTTATAAAAGAAGCATTTGATTATCCTCGAATGAAAACTATTATCAATTAATTATTTATGTTATTGCTTTTGTGATAATGAGAACAAAATTATCTTTTTAATTTAATATTTAATTTAATTTGTGTAAGTTAAAGTTCAGTGTCATTTCCACATATTTATTCAATTATTTAATATTTCAAATTATTAAATAATACAATTTATATGAAACTAGTGTGCAAAATAATGTTTTTGTTGTTTGTTTGTTTTGTTTATTCTGTCACGAATATGTTTGCATATTGTATATGATGATAAACTTGTAAAGTTTAAATCAATAAAAAATATCTGTCTGTCTGTGTTTACAAAACAAAAACAACCGGATGTAGATAGATGCGCATGTCACAAAATTCGTATTAATGAGATTACACCGGTAGAATATATACACCGGTAGTCGATATACAGAGGATAAAAGAATGCATCACCATCAATACAGGCAGTTCTTAAATGATAAAACAATCAAACAAGGAAGTGGGGCACCCGTCCCATACCCTCCTCCTGGCACTGCATATGCAAAATGCCCCTAGGCTTGAAAAAAATCCTGTGGAGAACCCTTGATGTCAAAGCATGGCATTTTAGAAAAGTCACTGAAACAGGGCGGTCATTAGTCCACGATAAATGTGTTAGCTATGATGTATGATATGGCTAGCTTTAATCGACCAAGGACAATCTACAGACTATAGTTAGGACTCAAACGTTCTGATTCTCTGCCATCAATTTTTAACACTTCCTTTGAAACATACACTTCTGACAGTAATGTTAATATTTAATCATGTATCCGAAACACGATTATATCCGAATATATTGCTACTATAACAGAAAAAATTGAACTTATATTGACATCAAAATCCGACTTGTTTTATTAACATTTCAATAATGAACCTGATTTATGAAAACACAACTTATAAGATAAAGGATAAACCACCTTCTTGTCGGTCTAACTCTTCCATCCCTTGCTTTTTATTATGTCGTGTGTAACCTGTCAGACTGGTTGTTAGTTACTCGAGTAAAAAAAAAAAGGCAGTTTCGGACCAAGACAGTTTCAAACCGCATTTAATGTTCTGGGTTCTCCTATCGGTACCGAAAGCATTGTCGGTAACCATCGGCTACCATCGGTCACCGTCGTTAGCAGTTATTTAGCCGATAGGTAGATTGATTGAATTGGATTTTATAGTCGCACCAACAGCTAAGGTCATATGGCGACTTTCCAGCTTCCATTGGTGGAGGAAGACCCCAGGTGCCCCTCCGGGCAATTTTCGTTCACGGGCGGGCACCTGGGTAGAACCACCAACGTTCCGCAAGCCAGCTGGATAGCTTCCTCACATAAATATTCCTAGGCCCCTGAGGGATCGAACCTACAGCGGTGAGGGCCTATAGGTAGAACGTTGGTAACCAATCTTCCCGCGACTCTACACCTAAGGTAGTATCGGTGGCCTCGTTGGTACCAAATGTTACCATCGGTAACCCAAAGTTAACAAACGTGGTTGTCGATGGGAAAACCATGAACGCACCTGGAGGAAAACCAGTACTCTGGCATGAAGCGCTTCTGGACGATGAAGTAAAACTCCTTGGTGTTGAACTTGACTATCTACTTAATTTGACAAACAAATTATGTATAAAAAAACAGCTAAACAACTAAATGTTTTACAAAGACTTAGTAAATTCTTAACAATAAACACTAAAATAATAACTCTAAAAAGCGATGGCAAATAACATTAAAAAGCTATACACAGATCCAGTCGAGAAAATAACAATTGTAATCGACAATTTCTACAAAGGAAGAAATTGGAAATGACCAATTAAACAAGCGATGCCCATGACAGCCTCTTACCAGGATATATAACAGGCAGTGGTGTTTAGAAACTACTAAAGGGTCTCAACCCACATAAGGCATCAGGTCCGGATGGCATCAAACCGATTGTCCTACAAGAACTTGCTATTGATATTGCCCCATCCTAACAATGTTATTCAAAAAGTCATATGATAGTGGAAAAGTGCCAGAAGACTGGAAGACAGCTTACGTTACACCAATCTTTAAGAAAGGCCAAAAGTACAAAGCCGAGAATTACCGCCCGATCTCATTGACATGCATATGTTGTAATCTGATGGAACATATCGTCACAAGTCATATCATGAACATGCTGATAAACTACATATCAACGTAGTACGGAAGCCCTGGAGGGACGTAACATGGATTTCGTCGGTTCCGCTCCTGCGAAACACAACTGTTTGAATTTATAAATGACATATCGCAAAACATGGAAAATGGTAAGCAAACATCAGACATGTTAATAATGGACTTCTCAAAGGCCTTGGTCATGGTTAGTCACTGCCTTCTAGTTCATAGATATGGCATCACAGGAAAAGTCAACACCTGGATAGAAAGCTTTTTGGAGTTCCCAGTCTGTTGTTGTAGACGGCGAAGTGTCTGCGTCGAATCCGGCTTTCCTCAGGACTCAGTCTTAGGGCCAAGCTTGTTCCTATTATACATCAACGACCTCCCTGAAGGGAGAGGTTATTTGCAGATGACACGGTAGTCTACCTAACAATATCTAGGGACGCCGATGACCAAGACCTCCAATCAGACTTGGACAAGTTAGCAGTCTGGGAACAGAAATGGAAAATGGCCTTCCACCCGGATAAGTGCAATGCTCTGACAATCACCAGGAAACAAAAGTCAATCGTCCACGAGTACACACTACACGGTCACCGGCTTGAAACAGTTAAATCAGCAAAGCACCTTCGGGTCGCTATAAACTCAGAACTCCGTTGGAACGAACACAGTAGCTCGATATGCAACCAAGCAAACAGAGCCATAGGCTTCCTCAGAAGAAATCTGAACATTGGAGCTACTTCAGTGAAACAAAACGCCTACAAATCATTAGTTGAGTATGCTAGTACCGTCTGGGACCCCTATCATCAAAACGAAATTGATAGATTAGCAAAGATTCAGAGCCGTGCTGCCAGATATGTAACAAACAGACACAGAAACCTACCATTGATGGTCAGATGTTCGACATACTAGAATGGCGATCCCTACAAGACAGAAGGCGGGATGCACGGCTAACCATGCTTTACAAAATAGATAACCAACTTGTCGCCATAGATAAAATGCACCAGAAATCCTACCAGATACCAGCCTATAAAAATGATTATCGCAAAGAATCCTTCTTCCCACGAACCATCCAAAAGTGGAACAAATTGTGTCGCTAGAGTCACTTGAAGCCTTTAAGACTCAAGTGTCCAATATCTCGATCTAAGCTCATAAACAGTCTTGTTTTTAACCTTTCACTTTATATAAGCTCACTCTTTATTTTTCTTCTTCTTACTTCTAGCGCACTTGGCAATATCATCAGTTAGTTGATGGTGGCCAATATCTGGCAGAAGCAGAAGCAAAAGCCCATTGTCCTAGTTTTAGTGATGAGGCCCTGCCAGGGGTGGGGGAGGGTGTCCATGTTCCCTTTTCCATGAACATATTACACAATGTTCCCCTTTAGTTTGCTTTGTTCCCTAAAAGTATTTGTCCTCCCTAAAAGTATTTGTCCAATGTTCCCTTATTCCCTCCCTAACAGTATATCAAATGTTCCCTTGTTCCCCATAACCCTTCGCAATCAGGGTCGTAGCTTGACCTTTTTTGATACGCAGGCCCGGCTATTTCTAGTGAGGTTCGGGCATGCTTCCCCGGACAATTTTGAAAACGTAGGACGTCTCTGGTGCGTTTTGGCGTATATTTAGATATAAATTTAAGCAAAATCACATTTCAAAATTCAACAAATTCATACACTGTTATTTCATTGTTAGGCCAATTAAAAAAACACCTGTGTTTCCGGTGGTCAGATCGACCCTGTTTTTAAGGGGCCGACCCTAAAACTTCCTATGCAAAAATGAAAAAAAAGAGTTTTGTTTTTTTCAATTTGTTCTGAACAATAATTTATCACATAGCTTGCGTCATGGAAGTGAAACATAACACCATTCTATATTTTCTGTTATCCACTGGGCACTGTTGGAAAATATTTAGGTAAGCCATATGATTTGCCTTGAATGTCATATGATACATTCAGAATCTCACAATATCTTGCTAAAAAAACAAACAAACAAAAAAACTACCGACCTACCCTATTTTTTTAGAGCATGCAATAGGAAACACACCTATTTCTTTATTTGGCCTTATACTTTTCAACCATACATGTGAAAATTATGTGCAGGCCCGGGCCTTTTGGCCTAATAGGTAGCTACGCTACTGACAATGGGATTATGAAATTTATTCCCCGTAAATGCCAGTTTATACACTTGGGCATGAACATTTCGTCAAACCTATGCTTTAACCATCATATGTATACAACGAGTGACGTATTACGCAAACAAAACCTTGGTTTCATTAAAAGAAATATCCCGGTTAAACAGCAAAGCATCCATGAGGCAGCATACAAGATACTGGCGGCCTCAACTGCAGTATGCGCCCACGGTATGGCGCCCTCACACACAACATATAGAAATGACACACAACATATAGAAATGGTTCAAAGCAGGGCCATCATATGATACGGATCACACACAACTACTCTATACATAAACTCTTCCTTCCCAAGAGCCAAACGATATTGGAATGACATGTCACACTTTCATATGTATCAAGAGTATGTACTACTTTATACATTCGTATGCGCCCACGGTATGGCGCCCTCACACACAACATATAGAAATGGTTCAAAGCAGGGCCATCATATGATACGGACCACACACAACTACTCTATACATAAACTCTTCCTTCCAAAGAATCAAACGATATTGGAATGACCAGTCACATTGACATTTCAGGTCAGCTACGTCTCTGTTATAGCACCTTATAGCGTGACCATTTTTCTTCATACAGGTGAAGGTGCAATTAGGAGGAACAATATATTAACTAGATACACAGACCTAATAGAAATATATAGGGAACTGTGAAATGCAGCCATATACATTTCAGGTAACACGGTGCGGAAATTTCACTTCTTGCATACTGGATATCTACGTTTTACATGGGGGGATGGAATATAATAATCTTTCAAGTATCCGGTGAAGATAGGGAATTCCAACCCTCGGTATAAAACACTTATATATCGAGGCCGGGTTGGCAATCCATATCTGAACCGAATACCCATGATAGATTCTTTTTATTGCATGTCAGAGACATTTTGTAAGTTGCACCGCCAGCTACTAACGCTTTGCATGTTTTCCTGCATACCGGATTTTGGTGCGCGCGTGACTTTTATCTTTTACCCATAAAGATAAGACTTTCCATCCCCACATCAACATGTCTGATATGCAAGAAAAAGAATCGGCAGAGCCTCGGTTCCGATAAAAACACTTATACCTCGGGTTGCAATTGCCTATCTGCACCGGATACCCATGAAAGATTCTTAATACTATTGCCCGACTTTAGCATACATATCATGAAGATATGCAGATGTTTCATTTTTGTCAAAACCATCACACATTTATTTCTCTTTCTAATGAACATTTTATGGACAAACGGAGTTTAAAGAAAAGTCTCACTACGTCCTTTGCTTGGTTTTAAGGGAAAAGCCAAACATGGTGACATTTTTAACTTTAAACAACTTTTTATACAATTTCTGATTTTGAAAAAATAAAAATAAATTAGTAATCCATTTTGAATGTATTCTCATCAAAATCAATGAATTTTTGATTGAGGAGTTATACGGAAAAGCTGGGGTGCCACGTGATATTTTGGCTTATTCATTGGTTCAGATAGAAAGTTTGCTTTCTCAGTTTGCTATTAAATCTGTGCTGGAAATCACATGAACAGATGTAAACCAACGTGGACCTATTTATACGTATATATGTGTATATGTTGTTACCTTGATATAATTTTCTGATTAATTAATAATATATAGTGTTACCTATGAATATTGTTAAGAATAATGTAAGCATGTTATTGTGTCATCCAATGCATTTTATTTATAATTAGTAACATATAGGAGCTTCTGGATGAGTCAATAAAATGTTTTTGTTTATGTTGTGTTTATCTTAAACATTATATGACTGTCATTCAATGTTATTTAAATATAACTTGTTAGAGGCACTACCTATATCTACGCGATTTTTAATGTAAAATATTAAATACTCAATATTGCTGCATTTATATGTATACAAAGCTATTTTATGAGTATTCTAAAAAGAAACATGGTTCGTATTCCAGTTCTGTAAATTATTAATTATGATCAAAACAATATCTTGAATAAAATGCTGCCCAGCCGTTTATTCCTGCCGGAGAACTACGAGTTTTTACGATTTTCTCGGACATGCGCAATGCGATTACAAACTATTCGGCGCAGTTCCAATAGCAAACGAATCGATCGGAACTCTTCGCTTATCAGACGAGGTAGTTCCGATTGTAAACGAATAAGATCGGAAAATCTCCGCAATCGGCTTGTCTAAAACAATTACGAATACAATTTCAAAAATCCGATCTTTTCAATCCTGTTTTCCCCCAGCAAAACGCATATTACAATGGGTGAAATTATTGCCATTTACCTTTTTCATAGCCCTCTTTATAATTAAGTAAAGTTTATAATTGGTGAAAACAAAAATATATAGGTAGAGCCTCTTTAAAAGTTTCTATGATGTTCTATGACAGTATAAATACAACCTTTTGGAGTTGCTATTTGTTCTGTGTCTGTTTCAGTATTTGGATCGAGAACTTACTTCAAATTCAGTATAAAGTGAAAATATTAGATGCTTTGAATTAAAAATATATTGTGGGAGGATGAAACAAATAATATTGTGCTCATCTGTACTAAAAGTGATATTGGATTATTTGGACTATTGTGAATATAAACCAACGAAATTTGATTAAAGGGACACTGACTTAACAATTTTAATTAAAGGGAAAATGACAATTTAGATTAAGGGACACTTGCCAATAGTATTTGGACTTTATATTCTTATATATATCGGATTTTAAAGAAACACTAGATCCATTTTATGTATTTTGTGTAAGTGAATATTGTTCAATGTAGTATTTGAATAAATGTGTTGATTATATTAAAAATGATCAAAATATTTCTCTTGCTGGTTTTGCTCCTTTCTTGTTACATTTTACCCATAACAATGTCCCTAACTAGTATTGTTTCTACTTAAAAGTATAAACCATATAAATAATACAATGTTTGTAATAACTATGTCCAAGACCAAGTATCTAAAAAGGTTTATTAATAACCTAATCATTAATTCTTTTTTAAAGCAGCCAACCAAACTCCGGAGTCAACTCGTTTTCAACTATTGCTCGAATGCTACTTCCGGCATAAAATGCGTACCAGTCTTTCGTTGACGTACACTTAACAAATTGTTAGCCAGATTTTCATTGGTTGTTTTATTGAGAACCGACTTTTCAAGAAATAGTATCGTTTTCTCATACCACGACTATTTTCTGATTTGACAACGGATTAAATACGTTTTAGACGATATTGTTTATGAAATTTATTATTTTTAATATCATTATCGTCAAAACTTTGAATTTGAATTATCCAAAATATAATCTGACACTCGCTTGCGAATAACCAATCAGAGTCCACGTTACAAATGAGTTTGGCAGATGACAGACGATCGAAAATGGAAGGCAATAAGGATGAAAGTTCCAAGTGTATCCTTATCTCACAGCGATGTATAGATGCTGGTCAATATGAGAAGGCGATTAAATTTTTGAATAAAGCAGAAAGACTTTATCCAACTCAACGGGCAAAAGGTTCTTATATTTTGTACCGAGTTTGTTTATTTAGGAGAACATTTGACAACCTTCTTTTTGTTTCCATTTGCAGCTATTTTAGTGGGTGGGGAGCATACATTATTGGTTTATATCTTACAGTTAAGTCAAATTAACACTTCTAAAGATTAGTAATATTTGACCTTGATACAAAATACGGGATCGACTAGTTAAAAATGAACTTGAAAGCGTAATATATCAACTTTTTCAAAAAAAAAAAATGTTAAGCCATTACAGTACAAGGATTTGTACAATAAGAGGCAGGGATTTTTTTCATGATTTTGGGAACATGACCCGTACCCCTGGAATTGGGAATTTTAGCGTGATTTTTCATAAAATTGGGAATTGTAGCGCGATTTTTAATAAAATTCGGAAAAATATAAAGTAAAGCTTTCCTTTCATAATTATATCTTTAATACTGTTTTTTGTACACCAAGATAAACAGAAGCATTTATAAGCTTTTGAACCCCAATCATTGGATTGGGACACTAAAAAAAAAAAAAAAAAAAATTAAAATTGGGAATTTTTTCCTCTTAATTGGGAAAAAAAGGTATGTTTTGGCATTGGGAATATGACCGAATTTCGGCTATAAAAACAGCCAAAAAAAAACCCTGAGAGGATAAGAAAATATGATGAAATCTCGTAGACTCTCGCGAAATCTCGTAGACTCTCGCGTAGAAAGTACGAGATTTCAGCGTCTATCGATAAGACGGGTCTGATCAATAACGATAACGCGGCGATCATACCTGTACGTTTCGACACAAAACCAGTTCGGTGCTACTGCTGTGTTTATCTCATATATTACGTGAGAAATATACAGCTTCTTTTTAACTGGCGGCTTGTTAATAACTTGATTACATAGTCAATAGAAAAATCCCTAATTGCATAAAGCACTCGGGAATTAGCTCAGGGTTGTGTTATGAACACGGAGACTAGTTCGAAAAAGGCTCGCGTTAACCATTCGCCAAATCGCCATATGCGAAAAGAAACCCTAACTGGCGAATGAAAATCGTAAGAAATACAATCAAATTCGCCAGACATCGGCCGTCTGGCGAATCCAAATTTCCGACAGATTTTGTCTACAATCTCGGAAAATCCCGAATTACAATACACAAAGTCTTCCACTGCCTATAAGCCACTACCCCGCTGGGTGTTGTTAGCTAATTAGCGACAATCAATTATCTGGACTGATAAACTAATTATCGCAGAGTTTATAGAAGACCGCTGCCAAATTGTCGATGTGCGATAGACTCCGCCCACTTTTCCCCCGTCTTGGTGTCAATCTACTGGTTTGTGACCCCGCGCTCAATATTATCCACATATTTAACTGTGTTATCGAGCCGTGCAAAACATTTAATATAACGTGGCGCCCTCTAGCGGCTAAAATGGCTATTCAAAACACAAAGTTTGCTTACGAATTAAAAAGGTGCAGATGCTGTCGGTGTTTTTGAACTTTACGATCACTGATAAGACTAATTAGTTGTACACACGGTAGCGTAAACTGGAACAATGGCAAGTGTGAACCGATGTTTTGATCGGCTGTCTTTGAAATTGGTACAATTTTAGAATGGTGGCTTTTATTACTTACTCTGACTGTCTCTGTGCATGATATTCGTGGTGTATGTAGCATTTCTGAATTTTGTCTCACAATGCAGCACCGCGATCTTTCTAGTTGGAACTTCTGTTAGTTTAACTTGTTTTATATGCCTCAGCTTAGCCTTACATTTTTAAATATATTTATTTTATTTCTATGAATGTTAGTAGGTATATTGAAATACATTTAATGGCAATACTAAATGGTCTAATCAATGGTGACAAGAGTCTGTATTTTTATATTTTCTTATTATATGCATGCATTCATTCTGTCCTTTTTTAAAAATTAAAATAGCATTAAAGTAAATACAATTTTTAAAACTTTTTGGATATTTTACAGCTCCACTATTATAAGTAATTGTAAGCACTAAAGCAGAATGCATATGATGTGGACATATTGATACCCTATACATGTAGGTTAATAACGCATACTTTTTTAACTAACTGTTGATGTGTACGCAAACGCAAAAATTTTAGCGCCTCCAAATCGTTAAAAAATATCTCCGCAAAAGTCTGGCTAAAGACTTTCCAATCTGGCTAAAGGAATTTTTAGGGCTTTAGCCAGATTTGGCTAAAGGGTTTAAAATCCTAGCGCTAGCCTAGGTTTTAATAAAATGTATAAACACACGGTGATACTCTGATTACCGCGAAAATGATGACGATCCTATGCTCTAAATATGTTATTGTAGCATGGTCACAGACAATTCTCTTTGTTCAGACACAGGTGTAAATCGTTTAATTGAAAATAAGACCTGTCAGAATAACTGTGAGAATAACAGTTAGAATAACTGAAATAGAGCTGAAATGGACATGCTACAAAACAAATAGAGTATGGTTTCATCTCGATGTTTAAATGAACCAACTCAATGAAACCATACTCTTTCTATTACTTAGTCCTTGCTGTAATAATAATTAAATACTTTAAATACCAATAATTATCGGACATTTTGTTTTATAATTCTTAAAGTGTTTGGATTACCAGGCGTAAATCATTAATATTAATTGTATTGTTTTCGCTAGGAAAACTAACATTGTGTGACGCGGTGTCGGTTGCTATTTGTTCTCTTCTTTTGTAACGATTTTAACCGTATTGCAATTAGACCAATTGAATAAAAAAAAGCATCTTGTTTGTGCAAATGTATGGTAATTAATTATCGAAATTATCCTTTATTTTCTTCGAGTTTAAAGCGCGGCGTCTGCCGATCCTTTTGATATGTCCCGAGACTTGAATGCATACTTATAGTTTGCTGCTTAAACTGTTATTTTAATCAATGCTTTATTTTAAAAAAACTGTGAACATGCATCTCTTGTACATATTTACCATTTGGTAATGTCATTCTGATTATCTTTACGTACATGAACATGTCTTTACGGAAAAGAAGATTTTATTAATTTTGTTGACTGCCAGTGTAAATGAGGTCTCTGATGATGAACTGTGTGATAATGGTGTAGATATGAGTAATAAGCCGACTCCTAAACTGTCCATGCTATGCATGCCACGAATCATACATACATGTTTTTTTAATTTGTTTGTGCGTGCATACTTTATCAAAAGCTCCCAATCCTCATCCCATTCCCCGGACGTTTGAATTGTTAGCTCCACTGAGAGTCTTACCGCATGTCATAAAATGCCGTACTTACTCGTGTTTTATTGCTATGATGTTAAGTATATATTTATGCTCGCCCTATGGCCCTAGTGTCTTATTGCTGTGAGTGTCATAAAATATATACCGAATATGCACCCTATTTGAGCGAGTTCCTTATCTTTTCTCAAAACACAATGTCATAAAACTGGGTATTGAGACCCATGCTATATTGATTTGGTAGTGCCATAAAACACATGCCGAATATGCAGATATTTAAGCAAGTTGCCGCCTTATCTTTTGCTAATAACAACACCATGTCATAAAACCGGGTATTGAGATCCATGCTATATATGCAGCTCATTTGAGCTGGTGTCTTATATTTCGCTGGTAAAAACACTACGTCATTAAAATCCGGTATTGTCCCATACTACATGCAGAGTGCCATACATGAAGTAACTATTCCAATAGATGCTCCACAAGCTAAACAATAACAAGAAGACAAAATTCAGAAATTCATAGCTTTTTAGCTCTACTGATCAGAGATCAGCAGAGCTTATGCCGTGGTGCGGCGTCCGTCGTCCGTCTGTCTGTCCGTAAACTTTTATTTGTAGCGACAACTCCTCTGAAACTACTGGATGGATATTCATGAAACTTTACAGAAATGTTGCCCATAAAGTCTAATTGATCCTAGCAAAATTTCAGATCTGCCAGAAATTCAAGATGGCCGTCACAGCTAAAAAGAGTTTTAAAATACAAGTTTGTAGCGACTACTTCTTGAAAACTATAATTGATATTGATATGGGACTTTTTCTAAAATGATCAGCATGACATGATGTTGATCCTTGTGGAAAATTATTTTGATTCGACCTTAAACATGGCTGCCAGTGGCCATCTTTGGTTACATAGAGTTATATAGTAAAAACTTGTAGCGACTACTCCTCTGAAACTACTTGACGGATGTTCATGAAACTTCACAGGAATGTTGCTCTTGATGTCTAGTTGATCCTAGAAAAATTTCAGGTCGGCCGGAAATTCAAGAAGGCCGCCACAGCTAAAAATAGATTTAAAATAAATAAGTTTGTAGCGACTACTTCTTCAAAACTATCAGAGATATTGATAAGGGACTTTTTCTAAAATGATCAGTATGACATGATGTTGGTCCTCGTCGAAAATCGTTTTGATTCGACGTTAAACCTGGCTGCCAGCGGCCATCTTTGTTTACATAGAATTATATAATGAAAACTTGTAGCGACTACTCCTCTGAAACTACTTGACGGATTTTCATGAAACTTCACAGGAATGTTACTCTTAATGTCTAATTGATCCTAGCAAAATTTCAGGTCGGCCGGAAATTCAAGATGGCCGTCACGGTTAAAAATAGATTTTCAAAAAACAAGTCTGTAGCGACTACTTCCTGAAATCAAAATCAATCAGTAGAGCTTCAAGGTCATTGACCTCTTGTTATTTGAGTTATGTAAACAAAACATACGTTAATAAAGAGTTCAAAACATACAGTAATAAAAAAGTTTTAATTAAATTTACATAAACAAGAAATGACACATACAGTGCAAAAAAAAATCCAAACCATTTCAATAAATGTATGGTTCAAATTTGCAGTCCAGTGCATAGGAAATGTATAAAGTAGAGTATGGAGTGGTTCCTGAATTCCTCTGTATCCTTCCCCTTTTGAAGCGGCTGAAAATAAACTAAGATAAAGTGTTACTTTTATAAGGGATTAAAGCAGAGTATTGGTTTAAAACTGAATATTAATGTTATAATTAATATTAAAGGTTTGCAGCCATGTGGTCATGATTTGTTTTCGTTTATTTGTGTTAAGTATATATACCCATGACTTACAATCTGTGTTATGTTGTATTAAGTATCACCGTCGTGAGTTTTCAACATGTACCACTTATTGTAGTAGTATTTTTAAAATTTTAGAATTATTTTATTAAAGAAATATTGTGTCCCACTGAAATGTGAAAAGAATATACAAATAATGTTTTGCTTGATAAAAGGACAACCATGCAGTATGAAAACTATGTAAGAACACAAATATATTATATATATTTAAAAAGAACTTGATTTTGTTCCTTTATATTAAAAGGCGATAACACATGGTATTTTTTTGATTTTCTAAATTATTTCTTAGGAGAAATAATCTGCCAATTTGAAAACTGAAGAAAAAAATATAATGCTTTGTATGATGTAATAAAGGTTACCATGCAGTATAAAAATTATATAAGAACCCAAATATGTGTATTTTTCAGAAGATGAAGATGATTTTATGCTTTTCTATGAAAAAGGCACTAACACACTAGTGTTTCTAAATTTAGTTTTTTAAAAGTTCGAAGTGAATTATAACAAAGAAATATATGCCCATTTGAAATCTATAATTCTTTTTTTATATAATGCTTGGTATGAAATCAAGTTAACCATGCAGTATAAAAACTATATAAGAACACAAATATGTGTATTTTTTTAGAAAAAAACATGATTTTACGCCTTTCTATTAAATAGGCAGTAACATTCTAGTGTTTCTAAATTTTCAAAGTGAATTATAACAACAAGAAATATACTGCCCATTTGAAAGCTGATAAAAAAAAAAAAAAAATACTTTGTACAAAATAAAGGTTACCATGCAATATTAAAATTATATAAGAGCACAAATATGTGTATTTTTAAAAAATAGAACATGATTTTGTGCCTTCCTACTAAAAAGGCAGTAACATCGTATTATTTTTTTTTTTGGTTTTAAACTCGAAAGTGAAATTTAAATCAGAAAAAAATACGGAATGGTATCGATATCAATATGTTATTTATTAAATTTTAATAACCAAGTCGTATAACGAATTCATTTATCATCAAAAACGTATTTCCTTCAATGGAAAACATATTTTATATCAATATTCCTAAAAATACGATTACCCCACCCACCAACATCACACTGCTGAGAATCGGGAGAATATCAACATAAAATTACACTACCAACGAAAAACATTTGGAAAATAAACACTTCCTCATTAAAATACATCATATTAAACTAAAACTTACTCAATAATTGCTTATATAAAGCGTTATCTTGCTGTTTATCGACATTAATCTACCCAGCGTTGTATTCAATATTTTCCAAAATGGCGGTTGAAGACGATGACTGTCACGTGACACGATCTCGGGATTTCTGTCCGAGAATTTGCGAGACTTCCTTTTTCGCCCTATATAATTTGACCTATTTTCTTATCCTCTTATTGTACAAATCCTTGCAGTATGATGTTTTTCTGCCATATAGACCACACGCAGCTAGAATATGCTCATTTATCTGGACCAAGGTTAACAAAGAAATGAGTATAAATCAAAACAAAAAAGCCATCCAATGTAGGCCATCTTATAGGGTTAAAACACTCACTTAATTATTGTAATGAGTTAGTGCATAATAATAATAAAATACACATCTATGAACGGCAAGATGATTTTTGATATGCGCATACATGTTATATTTTCAGGAGGGTTACCAGGGAGATTTGACTTTTTTTCCAGGGAGATTTGACAAAAACCAGGGAGGTTTTTATACTCGAATTTTTAATGCCTACCGGTAGATTTTTTTCTGATATAAACCTTAATAAAGGACTCCAACTTATCCATGGATATACATTCCGTCCAAGAAGAATTATACTTCGCAAGATACTTCTGCTTTTTTGGCCTGGAATGTTCAGACTCCGGAGATAGATCTCGTTTAGGCATTTTGATTTTGCAAGTAATAACCATAATGAAAATGCTTCCCATTTTATACACAGACAAAACACTTCTTTAATCATGACAAACTGCAATCGATTAGTTGAAATCGTCATCCTTACCAAATATCAATCCATACCGAATTTGCTAATTACCATCCCACTTCCAATCGGTATATACTTCTATCAATCTTCCATGGACATTACAGATATCACCGCCACGTGTCATAAACAAACAGTCCAATCATTATTTTCACACAAATCAATAAATAAACTAATTAGCTGACATGTTAATCCTTTTAATTACCTGCCCAGGAGCAATGTTTTCACAGATATAGATAAGACGTTGGTGTTTATTTTCTAAATCATTCGTAAAACTTGGTCTTGATCCAATAAATCATAGCACTTACCCAAAAGGATTAGCAAATAGCGAAATTTTGAAATACCGGAAGAAATGGAGCTCCCGGCGGGAGGCCGGGAAATTCCATGAAATCCCGGGAGAAATTAGCTTCCGGTGGGAGATATCACATGTATGTATGCGCCGTCTTCCGACGTGCATAGGCATTTGACTTTTTTATGTGCAGACTTTCTACAGAGATTCTTTGGGCTAGATATAACAGTCTGTTTTAACTAATCATGCTAATACACTGAATTTATGATAATTTGTTATCCATTTCACGCTAAAATTTTAATCCAAAAAAGACTTTGATATGAAATTTATTATTTTTAATATCATTATCATCAAAACTTTGAATTTGAATTATCCAAAATATAATCTGACACTCGCTTGCGAATAACCAATCAGAGTCCACGTTACAAATGAGTTTGGCAGATGACAGACGATCGATTGTAACGTAGACTCTTTGAAAAAAAATTAATTTAAATCTAGGTACAATGCATTGTTTGAACGGCAAAACAGGTGTCTTGCGCAGTGACTTCTTACAAGAAATGTTTACACACGGTCTTTGGTAGGGGTGTCGCGATATACCGGTAAATCGCGATATTCACCCGTGCGATAAAATATCGCGATATTAAAAGTACATACCAGTATTCCGCGATATTCATGAAGAGTGTTGTGTTTTCTTTTATATCCACATTATTTCCGCGGCTTTTAATCTTTGCACGCTTATTTGAAAGTGAGAAATAAAAAAACTTGTACCACTCCACGAAGCTGCGTCGTCCAGCCATTTTATGTATACATACTGGCATTCCGCATACTGTACAACACCGGAACAATATAATTACTTCAATCATTAATTGCCAATCTTCAGGGGAGTACCTATCTTGTATCAACTCATCAAAGAGCCGATTATAATGCCTCAGATAATTGTCCATAATCCGATAATTACATCTACTAAAACCACAGACCTAAAACAAATAAGCAGTCGTTTGTTACCGCAATCCATTACGCTGATTCTACTAACATTATGTATTCACGGGAACCAGTGCTTATCAAAAGTGTAATCATAAGCGCATGATCAGTTACCTGTACCCCGTGGCTGAATCTGGTAAAGGTCACACGACGTGTCAAAGTGCATCCTCAGAAATAGTCGCTACTTGCGGCAACTTCAAAGGATTATAGAAATAGAATAACCCATTCTACCCATGTTTAAGTATTAGTTAGAGACTATGAAGTGAAATTTTAACAATTAAGAAACTCTAAGGGAAGGAGCGCAGCGACTGACCGGGGTTTCTTAATTGTTAACATTTCAATTCTTAGCCTCTGACTGACTTAGTGTTTGTCCTACTTTTTCCCCAGCTTCTACGAAACCACGCGTCTTAACACGTTCGCGCCAAAACAAGCGCGTGCCATTTAGTAAGCGATTACTTAATGATTAAATGGTTAAAATTCGTGATCGTTAGAAATTTACATGAATAAGTTCGCAAATTTTTAAAAATTCCTCACCGTCTGATTGGAGGAAAAAGTTGGGGAAACACTAAAGTGTGTCTATACTGCAGCCGAGGTGCGATCTAGTTTGGCCCAATTATCAATCATCAAATGTGTACCAGTAAGCCTGTTTTCACAAGCATTATTGAATAATTGCCATTTCAAAGTAGGGTGATTCTGCCTTTCTACGCCGTCTAAAATATATGTCTTTCAAAATAAAGAAAAAACTTTTAGAACACTACTTATAAATGTGACTGTGTGTGTCTAGTACTGTCTACTGTACTATGCAAAATGAGTTTTGTTTTGTTTCTCATGTTCTTGTTCTAGTCGAAAGCTGTGTGTCTACTGTACTTTGCAAAATGAGTTATGTTTTTTCTCTCATGTTCTTGTTCTAGTCAAAAGCTGTGCATCCTAAAGCATTATAAAATGTTTTAACTGTACTATGTTTTTATTTTATACTTGTCATGTACATATAAGAAGAAATACAGCTTACAAATGCATGCAGAAGATTAAGGCAATATGTCGCGATATATATCGCCAGTGTGCTCAAAGAAAATTATTTTAAGAGACAGGCCCAGGGCTTGTTGCTTCTGAAAATGGACAGGCCCTGATTTGAAATGGACAGGCCCTGATTTAAAATGGAAAGGTCCAATATTTTTTTCTTATTGGAAATGTGTCTTTATTCACTTTTATAGCACACATTAATTTTGTTACGTATGTATTAATCAAGCTCAGAACCTCCTCTGACTATATTTTTCTTTTTTCTACCACTTTATGCTCCCTGGTCAGCGCGGACTTATTTACCATTTCGTATAAAATATGTTAGAATAGAATATTACATAGTAATTTATAACCAATGCAAAGGAGAGTACTAGCACTTTTGCCAAACGATAATAATCAGAGCCGACTTGGTGAAACTGGAGCTAAACTTGGAGCCAAACTTTTAATCAGGTTTTATGAGACTATCAGAGCCTCCTCTGGCTATATCTTTTCTTTTTGTCACCACTTTCTCCAAGTAAAGAATTAGGAGCCTAGACTAGAATTCATTTAAAAGTAGGATTCCAGGAACTCCTTACACCTTAAATAATGAATAGAAATATACTTTATATCTGTATTGATACATATACAGTATATATATTTTTCTTTCCACCAACATGTATTTGTAAAGGACAGTTTTTCTTATTTGATTATGTAAAAAAAAAAAAAAAAAAAAAATTATAATAATATATCCGAAATTATGCACCATCCGAAATTATGCACCATCCGAACTACTATGACACCGCACTTTTACTACGACCCGAACATTTCACAAACATTCAATCGAAATACCATCAATAACGATTTTTGTTCATGCATTAGTGTGTTTTTAAAATGACAAAAACGGTATTTCTTATCACAAAGGAAAGAAAACACAACCCTAATAGCAGAATAATGATTTTTATGTCAACAATTGTCGACCTCAAAGTTGTGACAAACTGCCGACACGAAGCCAGGCAAAATATTCAAACTTCTTATTGTTTCAATGTGTGTATAACACATTTTAATTACTTTATTGCAAGTGTTTTCACAGTTGAACTTGAGCTTGAGATCCAGTAAAACTGATTTTTTGGGGGATTTTTTTTTATTTTTTTTTTAAGACAGGCCCGACGGGCTCCTCGTCTGCAAAATGAGACAGGCCTGGAATGGATTTCGAGGAGCCCCGGGCGTCGGGCTATCCTATTTCTTGAGCACTGATCGCAATAATGTAATAAATATTGCAATATATCGCGATATTGGTTTCTGATATCGTGACACCCCTTTCTGATATCGTGACCCTTTTTACCCTTTTTTGTAGATGATATACGGCGTCTTACCCAAGCAAAAAACGTCACTTTTCCCCCCAAAATAACCATAAAAATTCCCCTCTTTCAGAATAATTCCCCCATTCAAAATGTTGTTCGTTGTAAAATCGTCTATTTATAACTGCATAGAGTTCTATTTTTAGCCAATGTTTTTTATTACAATGCAGGGTTTACATATGAAATAAAAGAGCGATAAAACAAAATTGTATGAATCGCCTCGTTTTTCATCATATAATTATTATACTGTTAAACAAGTGTTAATTGACAATCAGTTGTCGTTTAATCCAATCATAAATCACCTGCGGCGATAACAGATTAACAGATAACCACTATCACAAGCAATCGTACGTAATCACTTTAATTTGTCTGCAGCATAAGCAGCCCGAATATGCTGGTTGTAAAGTATGATGCGAGCTGTGAAAACAGATGCAAGGCGTGAAAATGCGGTACACAAACTACTGGAAACTAACGCATGTCGGCAGATCAATAAAGTGATGTCGGGTGTATTAAGGGATGTCGGAAAGTGGCCGCTTTTTTGAAGGCATGTCGGACGCGACATGCGTCAGATGCCTGGGGAGAACCCTGTAGTGAAACTAGAGCAACATAAAAAAAAGGAGTTAAGAAATGAATAAAAATTACTGTTTCCTTCTACTGTTTTTCTCTTCTTTCAATGTTTGTGGAAGTAAATTTATACATAAGTAGATATAACCCTTTTCCCCAAAACTTGGAAAATCGTAGTAACAATTAAGTGTCGAAAAAACACCTCACATCTGTTTTCCCCACAAAAATGGCTAGGGCCCCTTCCCCAATTTTAGAAAAAAGGCCCTGGGTCTGAATTGTCCACAGGGTTTTTGGTCAAACATAGCTACCAGTGTCTATCATTTGCAGAGATGCCAACCACTACGATTTGTCCGTTTTTATACGAATTTCTATTCCATTTACCCCACTACGACCAGTTTGCATGCAACTACGAATTTCGTTGTGATCGTGAGAAAAACAAAAAAAAACACTCAAATTTACATTATCAATAATAAAATAGTTTGCATAATACATTGCCTGCCACATACATTCATATGACATACAAGTACATATATTATTGTATAGCATTGTGAGGTGGTATTTTTTTAAACCATATATATATAAGTTTAACAACCTTTTGCATAGCTTTTCCTTATATAATCATCTAAATATTCAGGGCCTCCCCTGGTTTTTTTTTTTCTTTCGCAACCACTTTCGCCAAATGAATTTTTTTTTCGCCAAATGAAATAAAAAGGAGCCAAATTTGAGAAATAAGAGTTAAAGTTGGAGCCATTTTTTGATACAATAACGAAGACTTGAAAGCCATTTTCAGAATAAACGGCATATATGCATCGATTCATTTAGGATCTCTTGTTTTTATAAAAGACTTTATTTATACCAACATTAATACAAGTAATACTTTAATAATACTATAAATCAATAGTTTAATGAAAGATGATAACTATAATCATAGCAGTATTATCTTATATTAAGCTATTACAAGTATTATTTGTATTAATGTTTATATAACTAACATCTTTTAACATTCTCGACTACATACAGATTATGATAAATTCAGTATCAAAGTAAAAACAACAATTTTGTTTTATGATATCATTTAATATTATTAACAATGATTTTTTTAATTGCAAGAAAAGAAACAACTATTCTTATAATCTTACAATACACTTGCAATATAGTTCAGGTGACACAGTTGTAGATCATTTCATCTCTGAGTTCATATTATAACACAGTCACTTTCCACCTAACCTACAATTGCATGACGTGGTTTAGTTCTGGAACCAACGAACTGGCAAGATTGTGCTGGGCCGCAAAGTACACATTAACCATGGCAGCAGTCACGGCTGCTTCGCTTTTGGAAAGGGCTGCTTGGCGGGCCACATCCATGTTGACACTCATTTTAGCAGCACTGGCTACCTTCATGTGGTCTGAATTTAGAATGAAAAATATATAAGTTTAAAAATATATATAAAAAAAAAAAAAAAAATCACTTTAGACTATATTTATCATCATGTGGTCTGAATTTAGAATAAGTAATATAATTTAATTACAGACATACTTAAAATATAAAATATTTTTTTTTATTAAAATTGTTAAGATATTATTTTAAACATTAAAAATAAAATTACCAGTTTTATTAGACTTGTACAAAGTACATCATCATTCAGAACATATATACAATATACGAATATAACAAAGTCATGTAAACAGAGTATATAAATCAACTGTCAGTATAGTTTACATCATCATAGTTAGAGGATGAACAATATTATATTTATACTCAGCATTCAAAATAGAAAGTCGTAACATTTAATAAAATTAGCATTAAAACAAGACTTCACTCTATGTACCTTTACTTGTTGCATGCTTTGACACATTTTCTTTTTTAATGAGTGTACACCCAGAAGTGAAAACGTTAGAAAGTTGTGCTTTAATACAAAAGTCAGTTTTGGATCATAGCGTAGCCAAGAATTTCCATTTTTCCCACGAATCCTTAAAATTTCTAACAGGTGAGTTCTGAATTTTTGCAAATTTAGAAGGTGGAGTCAAACAAGAATCTAAATCTAGCGTACGTTTACAAGCCATTTTTGCAATTGTCAACGTTTAGTGAGTAGAAGTTTTTATTTACCCTCGCTGTATTGCATAAAGCATTTTAGCAATCTTGGCATAGCTTATATAGGAAACATACGTCGAGGGTAATTAAATCAATTATGGCCATTGTTCTGATCATCTTTTGTTACAATATTATTTATTTCTAAAAATAACAAGTAATAACTTACGATTTCTTTAATTTTCAACACCCGACGAAGTTTGCCACACACAAAAACAAACATCAACCATAGTTTCATTTTCGTTGTTTGATCGTCCGCCGATGTTTGTATAAGTGCTTAAAACCCGATATCAAGCTGTGTTGTCTTAATCCTATTATTACTTAATTGCATCAATTATCTTCTCGGAGGGTGTCAGAAAGTTTGTTTACAACATGTTATTTTCAAGCATCAGTGATTCACAATGTACACGCGTGATCAATCGACTGGTTGTGATAATTTTATCGGTTTTTGTATGAAGCTAGCGAACGTTATTCTTGTAGTTTAGTGAACCAGTCCATTTTCAATTACTATTTCGCTCGTATCCGCTTACAGCATTGACAATATGTAAATATCGGCTTTTATTTTTTTTCGCAAATAATTTGCGCAAAAGCTTAAATAAGATCGCAACTTTTGCTGTTCTTTTGCCATTTGCGACATTAGCGAATCACATCGGAGGCCAAGAAATATTGTAACATGATTAAAAAAAAGCTTGACTTTTCAGCATATATCAGTGTCATTTTTGGCCATAGAATGCAGAAGATTGCATCTCAGAATCAAAAAATTTCTCGGGGATGCATGCCCCCCAACCCCCCCAGCACCTCGGGTCACTTGGTGATCCTCGCACTACAGATTTAACAACCAATGACTACAGATTGCATCCAAACAGTGTTGGCATATCTGCATTTGTTTAGCTTATCATATGTTATCGAGAGTTCAATGAATGGCGTCTCTACAAAAAAGTAGGGGTGGCTTTACATTTTATTTTAATCAATATTTTTAATACTATTTTACCAAGACCAACCACAGTATATAGGCTTTTTATTCGATTTTTTAAAATTTTGATTCAGTTTTCTTTTCATCATTCGTTACTTGCATGATTTTACCACACTCCACCAGAATGTACACAATTTTCAGTATGTGATGTACACAATTTCGGGTCGCTTTGGACTACTTTTAACAAAATATAGCTAAGGTCCAGTATCTGCCAAAACATGCTTATCTTGCAGGATTTTAACCAAACTCTGCCAGAATGTTCATTATAAGCATCAAACTCATGTGCAAAATTTCAGGTCACAGTGACCTACTTTTAATAAAATATAGGTCATGTCCAGTCTCCGCTACATCATGCATATCTTGCTTTTATCTTGCAGGATTTTTACCAAACTCTGCCAGAATGTTTCTTTTAAGCATCTAACATAATGTGCAAAATTTCGGGTCGCTGTGACCTACTATTGACAAAATATAGGTCACATCCGGTCTCCGCTATGACCATGATGACATGTCTATATTGCTTCTTTCTTATAAGAATTTTACCAAACTCTGCCAGACCTGAACTTCTAAACAAATTTTGGCATTACTTGGTAGGAAGTATCAGTATGAAGTTAGTTGCGCATATCATAAAGACTAGATGAAACACATACTTGAGGGTCATTAAGTACACCATACTACAAAACAAATAGTCGGTCATTATACAGGTTATTCAAAAACCTCAGTATTTAAATAAACCCAAGTCGCTGAGATCAGATTCTATCTATTACTGTACATAATGTATTCCTCTGTTTTATTTTGTTTAACTGTATATATTCCAGATTTACTGGAGCATGTGAACAGTTTGATTCACACTGAACCAGATGGAGGAGGGGGTGGAGCGAACGAAAGCAAGGGAGAAGGTCTGCATCAAAGGCGGGGCAGTCTAGGAAGAGAAAAAAAAGGGGCTAATGGTCCCTCGAGTGAACCAAAGGAAATAGAGTATACAAATGATCAATTGGAAGCAGTAAAAAGGTATATTTTCATGCCAAACATGACACAAATTAAAATCAGGGAAAAAATCAAAGCATTAGTTACATACATGTAGTTATTGTTTCTTGATTATTGAAAAATAAGAACATTTTAGTTGGTGAGCTGTAAGAAAATTCAGCTTTTCATTAAATTTGATTTGAAGGACTTGGGTTTCTTTGAAAAAGATCTTGGATGAGTATGTCATTGTGCAATATTGCAGGGCACGAAAATTCCACTCGTCCGCTAGCCATGACGAGTGCTCATTGATGCAGGACGCGGAGAAATTCGGATACATTCTTTAGCATTTAATCAATTTGACCATTTAAGTATTACGTAGGACGAGTAACTCAGAAACACATTTTCCTGCCCTGTATTGCCATTGATCATTTTTAAAAAAATAGGTAAATTTCAGGTTGTAACTTCAGTAATTAGTTTTAGATTTTCACAAAATTTGAAGTTTTGTTTCATTAATACCTTGGTCGAGTTGACAAAGAGCAAATGTAACACATTTTTATTATTGCTCTTGATTTATTTAAATTTATGCAAAATAACTCAGTTAACGGAATTTGACTTTCACCGAATATGGTAACTTGGTTAAGAATATTTGTACCTTAAAGCTGTACAGTCCCTATTTTAACTGGTAATAACTCATGAATATGAATGAGTCACGTGTGAAGTAGTTTCAAATCGACGAACACCCCAAAAGTTGGTATATAAGGAGAAATCGATACGTAAAATTTCACATTTTTATTTAGCCTCCGTACAGGTAACATCGATAAATATACGGCTCCAGAATATATGTGATAAAAAAATAGTTGCCCGGAACGGAATTTGAACCACAGCCTTGCACTTGTAAGATTTGAAAGATGTACGCTGAACCTCTAGACCACTGCTATTTATTGGTATTTTGTAGCATTTTTAACACTAAATAGGCATTACGTAATAACAAGAGCGCGCACACAAACTCATAAAGCGCTAAATAACAAGTCGAGATATGGTTGATTTGAGGCGAAGTATTAGTTTCATATTGATAAGATACAGTATTACACCAGGCAGTGTTAATTTACACGTGCGACAATATGGACTGCATATTTATTGATCCATCATTAGTTGCGTCTATATATGTTAAGTTATTTTGTCTCATAATATATGGTAGTTAGTATACTATTTTCTCAAGTAGCGTCGTAGTTCAGTGGATAGAGCAGAGGACTTGAAATCAGAAGGTTGTGTGTTCGAGCCCCGAAAGAAGCTAACTTTTTTTTTGGTAAAAATTACTGTTACCTGTGTATAGGTACGATGTTCACTGGTCGATGTATATACAGTAAATGATTTCCTTCGCTATATTTGCTCGCTTAAATACCCGATTTCGACATGAGCTGGTGAACAGGAAGTTACAAATAAGGACAGGCCTACAAAGAAGAAATCGATTGATATAGGGACTCTGTAGCTTTAAGGATATTGGAAAACATAGACAATGAGTGTAATTTACACATATATGCCGAGTTATGGCCCTTTATTTTGTCAGTATTACAGAACTTCAGGTTTTTTAGCTCAACTGATCAGAGATCAGCGGAGCTTATGCCGTGGTGCGGCGTCCGTCGTCCGTCCGTCTGTCCGTCTGTCCGTCTGTCTGTCCGTAAACTTTTATTTGTAGCGACTTCACAGCTGAAACTACTGGATGGTTATTCATGAAACTTTACAGAAATGTTGCCCATAAAGTCTAGTTGATCCTAGCAAAAATTCATGTTGATGTGAAATCCAAGATGGCCGCCAAAGCTAAAAATAGAGTTTTAAAATACAAGTTTGTAGCGACTTCTTCTTGAAAACTATAAGTGATATTGATATGGGACTTTTTCTAAAATGATCAGCATGACATGATGTTGATCCTAGTCAAAAATCGTTTTGATTCAACGTTAAACATGGCTGCCAGCGGCCATCTTTGTTTACATAGAGTTATATAGTAAAAACTTGTAGCGACTACTTCTCTGAAACTACTTGGCGGATTGTCATGAAACTTTACAGGAATGTTGCTCTTGATGTCTAATTGATCCTAGAAAAATTTCAGGTCGGCCGGAAATTCAAGATGGCCGTCACAGCTAAAAATAGATTTTTAAAAAATAAGTTTGTAGCGACTACTTCTTGAAAACTATAAGTGATATTGATATGGGACTTTTTCTAAAATGATCAGCATTACATGATGTTGATCCTAGTCAAAAATCGTTTTGATTCAACGTTAAACATGGCTGCCAGCGGCCATTTTTGTTTACATAGAGTTATATAGTAAAAACTTGTAGCGACTACTCCTCTGAAACTACTTGGCGGATTGTCATGAAACTTTACAGGAATGTTGCTCTTGATGTCTTATTGATCCTATCAAAATTTCAGGTCGGCCGGAAATTCAATATGGCCGTCACAGCTAAAAATAGATTTTTAAAAAATAAGTTTGTAGCGACTACTTCTTGAAAACTATAAGTGATATTGATATGGGACTTTTTCTAAAACGATCAGCATGACATGATGTAGATCCTTGTGGAAAATTATTTTGATTCGACGTTAAACATGGCTGCCAGTGGCCATCTTTGGTTACATAGAGTTATATAGTAAAAACTTGTAGCGACTACTCCTCTGAAACTACTTGACGGATGTTCATGAAACTTCACAGGAATGTTGCACTTGATGTCTAGTTGATCCTTGAAAAATTTCAGGTCGGCCGGAAATTCAAGATGGCCGCCACAGCTAAAAATAGATTTAAAATAAATAAGTTTGTAGCGACTACTTCTTCAAAACAATAAGAGATATTGATATGGGACTTTTTCTAAAATGATCAGTATGACATGATGTTGGTCCTTGTCGAAAATCGTTTTGATTTGACCTTAAACATGGCTGCTTTGTTTACATAGAGTTATATAATGAAAACTTGTAGCGACTACTTCTTTGAAACTACCTGACGGATTTTCATGAAACTTCACAGGAATGTTGCTCTTAATGTCTTATTGATCTTAGCAAAATTTCAGGTCGGCCGGAAATTCAAGATGGCCGCCACGGTTAAAAATAGATTTTCAAAAAACAAGTCTGTAGCGACTACTTCCTGAAATCAAAATCAATCAGTAGAGCTTCAAGGTCATTGACCTCTTGTTTAAGTGACCATTCACCAAATTTTGTTCGAATTTTTTTTTAAAATGATTTTGATGTCAGAGTTAAATCGAAGCATGCATTATTGCCCTTGATCAAATGAGATAAGCAAATTTCTGCTTGTTAACGAACAGTTTCAGTAAATAGTGTCTGACTTTCATTAAACTTGGTAGAGTACATCAATAGTAAAGAATCATTTTCTGTTTAAATTCAATTTTCTCAGCTCATGTATTTTCCAGACTTGAAGATATATCATAATATAAGCGTAGATTTATCCAATGGTGTAATAATTCGGTGTATTTTTCTATGCAAAATGTATCACTAAGTTTGACACCTCAGAAAATATGTCTTTACTGGCCGAATGAAGTGTTTTTTGATATGTCAATGTCGCTGTTTTTTTTTGTCTGGTTTCACTGTCATACATTTCTCAGTCTGGATCTGAGACAAGCACCCATCTATTCATTATAAATATTGGTTTCAACAGAGTGAAGAAATGTAAAGATTACTATGAGATACTGGAGGTGGAGAAGGATGCATCAGAGACGGACTTGAAGAAAGCTTACAGAAAGTTGGCCCTTCAGATGCACCCAGATAAAAACAAAGCACCAGGGGCCACAGAAGCATTTAAAGGTAAATATGCACGTTCTTGGACTCGGAAAAGATCATTTTCTGGTATTTTGAACATTGCTCAATTTAATTTTGAGTTTGATTCCGAAAACGAGAGATTATGTTGTACTGTCCGCTTATGGTTAAATTTGCATCCAAGTTGTTAACTACTACTGCATCAGTCTTCAAGAACTTGTGTATCCAAGTATTGAAGTTAGTTATACACCTGTAATATTGAGTTTGGAGTCGGTAGGTCAAGGTCCCCGTGAACTTAAACTTAACCTTTCAGTGTTAAATTAACATCCTGGGTTCAGTTGTTCAAAGATCGATTAACTTGATCGAGCGTCAAGTCAAAATTATTTTTATCAGAAAATGAGCAGGTGAAAACATTATGTCAGTGGTACAAAACATATTTTTATCAGAATTGAATTGAATTGGATTTTATAGTCGCACCAACAGCTAAGGTCATATGGCGACTTTCCAGCTTCCACTGGTGGAGGAAGACCCCAGGTGCCCCTCCGGGCAATTTTCGTGCACGGGCGGGCACCTGGGTAGAACCACCGACGTTCCGCAAGCCAGCTGGATAGCTTCCTCACATAAAGATTCCTAGGTCCCTGAGGGATCGAACCTACAGCGGTGAGGGGCAAGTGATTGCAAGTCAGAGACTCTAACTACTCGGCCACGGACGCCCCATTTTTTTTCAGAAAGTGTACTTTGAAAGTTTACACTAACCAATGATTAAGCTAACTGATCTTTGAACAACTAGGTCCTGGTGGTTCTTATTTGAATTCTACTTAACTAGTCTTCATGGACCTGTGTGAACTAGTGTTGGGAATCGGACTGGAATATTACTATTGATAGTCTGAAAACCCAAAGCCGTTGGTGATCGATTGTACAACAGTGTTTTATTTCATTCATGTACAAATGCAATATCATAAATATAGAAGTTACTTTTTCTTCTTTATGTACCCTTTGGCTTTTAGTCATCCTCTGCAGCATGCTAGCCTGCTTAATTCTATATTAGGCTAAGTAGCATGTATAATTATATGTCACACAGCTAAAGATAAGAGGAATTTTCATGGTAACCTTGTAATGTATTTGGTACAACGAGAAGACTGCCGAAAGAACATTATCTGAGTCAAATGAAAATCATTGAACAATTACTATCAATTGTAGACAAATTTTGGTCAATTTGATTAGTTTTACGATTGTTAGAGATGGCACATCAGTAGTGTGAACATTAATTTGACTTTGAAAATGGCTTACATTTATAACCAACTTAATCCCGAAAATCTTTTCGTAAAATATCTCCAGTATTGTCAGACCCATGTTCATGAAACTGATGGTAAGATATGTAGGGTTGGTCACACTGTCCATCATCCCTAAGCTTTTGCTAAAAGGGGCTGGAATTATAGGTGTCAGTTGTAATACAGATAAAACCATCATAATGTGTTTCAGTTTAATATTAACACAGTTACAATAAACTAAAGTTCTACATGTCTTAGTTGACAAAATCCAAGTATTTTTTAGACTTCATTAAACTAATTAAAATGTGTGGACTTACTTCTGCATTTTATCTGTTTCTTGGAACTTAACTTAACCTAAACACGACTATAATAGCCTTTGCGTCCATTGTCAACCCAGATCAGCCTGTGAGTAACTCTCAGGCGGATCAGGGTTTACAATGTCTGGCTGCTGATCAGTCGTTTTCCCCCAAAACACCCCTTTGTCACATAAATGGAATGGTCTTAATTCAAAGAAAGAACAGTCCATTATGTATATATATCGGGTTAAGGGTTAAAAACCATACTTCGAAGAATTGAATTGAATGTTGTTTAACGGCTCATCAACACAGTATAGGTTATTTAGAGCCGCCACAGAGAGAGGGGCAGGATACATAGGAATCCGGGAACCTGCCCTACTCTTATTATCGAATAGATTCCTATGGTTCTTTAACGTGCTCGGAGGATAGACCGATACACGGGACCGCCCGGTTTACGTCCCCATCCGACGGACGAGGCTACGGTTAAGTGTTTTGTCCAAGAACACACCGACGGAACTCAGTGGCACCACGGAGGATTGAACCCGGGGCCTCCGGTTACAAATCCGCCGCGCTACCGACTGCGCCACGCCAGCCCCTATACTTCGAAGAACATGTCCCTGTAAATAATCATGTTCCAGAATGTTTAAAATATGATTTCAGCTATTGGCAATGCATATGGCGTCCTCAGTGATTCTGGCAAGAGGAAGAAGTATGATGTATATGGTCCTGAGGAAGACCAGCGGAGATCCGGTAGGGGTGCAGAGGATTATTCTCATGGATTTGAAGGTATGCCTTACACATCAGGTCACTTTGTATACTGTTCATTTCAGCTGATTATGTCCAATTAAAGCCTTTAATCCGGTTATTATTTATCCCTCGCCACAAAAGTGGAGTGGGCGTACAGTGTTACCTTTGTTCATCCAACCTTTTGTCTGATGGCCGTAAGTATGTATCAAAAAGGTTTTACATTTAAGTTTTGGTAAAGTCACATATTTGTATCTGACAGCAGTATGTTCCTAAAAGAAGTAAGCCAGTATGAATGACCTTTATCTACTTCATATTTCTTTAATTTAAATTGAAGTTTTATTTTGTGTGTCGAAATTGGGGGCATATGTGTCCCTTGAACACATTTTTTAGTTGTCCGAGACGTCATGTCAGTGTGTTGCGCAGAAATTCAAGACATATGTTTGCAAATACGAAAACAGGCTGCGCAAAATAACTAACATGCGCTAAATGCCAATCCGCGCCAGGGCCTTCCCCAGCCATTTATGGCGTAGCGGCGCCGCGATCCCTTAACTTTTGAAACAGACATGCCGCGATCCTTAATCTGACCGCGACCATTTAAAACCATGCCGCGATCCCTTAAAAGTGGGTCAAAACATTCATTTCCCAGTGTTAATTAATCACATATCTGATCAAATAACGCCTTGAGGCATAAACTCCTGACAAGCATACGTCCTTAGCTCCTGATTGGAGTGTTTTCATAAGGATTAGAGGGGCAGAGGTGTTAATTACCTCCGTGATAAGGGTCTAATTCAAGAATTCAACCATGCGTACATGACCTGTAAACGTATTACGTCATCAAATGTGAAAACAATTTACTTATGTTATATTTTATTGTAGCGTTGAATTAACGTGCCTCCATCCATTTTATCGCGTTTTAAATAGTTAATGATGAGAAAATAATCTCACAAACGCAAATTAATCGATAATCACATAAAATTATAAGAATCTCGGGGTTGCAGATTATAAATTTAGGTTACTTCCGGTTTTGAATTTGCTTCCGTGTTTCGAAGAAAACGATTAATTATGATTAATTATGAATAAAGACAGCAATTTTATAACATTTAAATAAACTTATAACCCTTTCCTACCTTCTTTTTCTTTGAAAACGCTTATGACTTGATGCAGTTAACATGACTTAGACGTTAAGTTATTGTAAGATAATGTCAGCGTAAAAAGTTGATGTAAATCCGGATAGTCCTTATTTCGGATGCTTAAAAAACACACGACACTGAGTTTTCAAGTTTTTTTTTTTTTTAAATGTTATTCTCTTAAAAATAATATAATTACTCCTGCTTAACTTCACCACATCTGTAATGAAGTGTTTACAAGATAAACAAAATCTAGAACAGCAAAGGAAACAATGTATATAGTTGAGTGTTATCATCTTTTTCCAAAAAAAACAACAACAAAAAAACAGTAAAAAAATCTACATGTACTATCTATGGCAGACTGGTAGATATATTTAAAACATGTTTTAAATGTGTCAGGTGTATGTCAAAACCCGTATTTTACTTCAAAACCTGGAAAAAAAATCGACATGCAGGAGGGGACCCCCTCCCGCACACACCCCACACCCTCGCACGTTAAATGCCACTATCCCTTAAAAAATTCCTGGGGAAGGCCCTGCGCGCCAAGTTCCTTCTGTAAATGTATACTAAACATAAACATATTTTGAAATAAAGAGGTGGGCGGTGTTGTTAAGGGGGTAAAAAAATCTTTCCCCCCTGCACCTACCCCACCGAATATTTGCCATGACTTTCAAAAATGGCTGCACGGTTGGCTGACTAATACGTCATGGAAATAATATAAATAGTTCTGGTTTTCTTTAGCAGAATCACTGTATAAATAAATTTTCTTTTAATTGGTAGGCAACAGTTATGTTTTTGACCTTTGTCTAAGAAATCACTCATCATGTCATAGTAACAAACAGATCTACATATTAAAGTTTACAATTGTTGTATATTTTCCCTTTCTGAATTCTTCACTTGTAGCATGGTCGCTGACATTTCCTTTGTATTTGCACAGTTGTAATACATTTAATTGACTGGTGTATATCTCCCGTTATATAAGTTACGAGTATGCCATACTCTGTCTATTACTAAAAGCATCCACTTTGTGGAGCATGCATTGGTTCTTACTATTTTCTTGTTTCTTTCAGGTGATATCTCTCCAGAAGAACTATTCAACATGTTTTTCGGTGGTGGTTTTCCTTCTGGTGAGTATGCTTTTATTCTTTTCAGGGCTAAACAATCTTGAAATCTGCACATGTCCTGTAATTGGTCAAGCTAAACAAGTGAAATGCTTCTCTCTTTTTTTTTACACTTTAAAACTTTTTTAAAAGAAATAACTTATTTTGCCACATATACAGTCAAGAGTATCGACTTTGTATCTAGTTTCATATCAATCTACATATAAATGAATAAATGTTTATTGATTTTTTCCCTAGCAGGTGTACATGTGAATCGTAGGTTTACACAACAGCAACGCTCGCGATCAGAGAATGAGGTAGGGTATTAGGTTTTGATATAAATGTATGCATGCTGTGGACAGGAGCTTTTTGTTGGATGAATTTTCTTGTGTGAATCTTTGCTAAGTGGGTGTAGGAGTTTATTAAATGAAATCATTAATATTTTTGAAAATACTTCCATGTTACTGAAAAAGCTGAAACTTCTTCCACAAAATAGGAATGTATTATTTATTCAACAGAACTTTGTTCAACACTGTTGTAAAATTAGCATTTTTGTAATAATTGTGGAAAGGGTGGGTGGGTGGGGCTCATGGTGTTACTACATGTTGTTACTGGTACAACACAAGCAAACCAACAGTGAGTTGCAAACTAACGATTCACACTCTTGAGCAAGATTTCACAAGAATGATTATCTTACACAGGCAGTATTGTAGCTCTTCTATGTATACTTGCCCCGTGTAGACTATGTTTTATGTCTATCATTCAGGGAGTGTAAATCAGAGGCGAGGTCGACATTCTCATACGCACACTACCAGACAACAATTCAGATATTCATCTAGAGAAACAAACTCCAACGATGTAAGTGAACAGACACAAAAAAGAGAAGAAATTTACTACTGCCAATGTACTGATAATATTTCTGAACCTTGCAGTTCCGAAACAGTGTGGCTTTAAATGATGTTTTGTTTCAAAATTTCACCTGATACAATACAACTCCAAATTGTTTTTATGCCCCAGACCTTAATATTGGAGGGGAAATATAGTGTAATGGTGTTACCCTTGTCCAACCTTATGTCACCCTTCATTGATGTTTCTCGTTAGATCTATTTCTATATCACCGATAACACTTCACCCTTCATTTTCTTACACAGATTCATCAATAGATGGAGTGTTGCACACCAAATTTATGATTAAGGTCACGTTATTTTCTTATTTTTATACGCCTGTCTTATGATATTGGGACCTCCGTGCGTAAACATTTCGGTGTGATAGCTTCAAAAGCATAATACCCACCCTCATGTAATTTCATAGGCTACATTGCCTTGGTGAGAGAATGAACCTTATTGTTTTTGGGGTCAGTGAGTCAAAGGTCAGGGTTACTATAATCACTTTTGAAAATATGCATTTCACATGATAACTCCATAAATGTAACACACCTTCATTAAACTGTATAAGTACATTGCCCTTGGGGAGAAGAGAAACCCTTTTGATTTTGGGATCAATAGGTCAAAGTTGCCATGACCTCATGAAAATTTGCATTCTGCGTATTAAATTCGAAAGCATGATACCCACCCTCGTGAGACTTCATAGGTACATTGTCCTTGGTGAGAGAGATCCCTATTGCTTTTTGAGTCGGAAGGTCGAAGGTTAAGTACACATTCTGTGTGATAACCTCTTAAATACAGCACCAACACTCATGAAACGTCATACATGCTTTGTATTCAGAAAGAGGAGGAACTCTAATGCTTTGGGGTCGGTATGTTAAAAGTCAAGGTCACCATGACCTCATAAAGCCATACATATGCCAAGCCATAATTCCAAAGGTTATAACACCAGTACTCATGAAACTTCATATTTACATTGCCCTTGGTGGGGCATTCTCTGCATTTACTCTCGGAGTAGAACACAAACTTCACAATAGGTCATAGTAGGTCAAGGACCATGACCTCATATGGACATGCACATTCCACAGGATATAGGTATAACATCTCATAAAACTTAGGTAAGTTGCCCTTGGTCAGAGGAAGAACCTATTGCTTTATGGGTAAGTAGGTAACATTGACATGACAATGATCTGGACCTGAAAAACACTAACTTGTAAACTATTAGACCTACAATCTTGAAACTTGTTCTTGTTAACAATTAACTGCTAAACCATTTTAGATAAGGCCAAAACAAAAACAAAAAACGTGTTTCCAGTGGCCCGACCAACCCTATTTTTAAGGGGCCGACTAAAACTTTTTATGGAAAAAAAATAATTCAATTTGTTCTGAACAATGATTTATCACAATTAATATAACGAGATAAACTGTCATCACAGAGAAACTTTCAGTTGTATCATCAAGTACTATGGAGTACCAAACTACCCTATTCTTTTAGAGCATGCAATAGGAAACACACCTATTTTTTTTGGCCTAATGGGGTGATACCTTATGTATGATTAATTTTATGCTTGGTCCTTCATCTTAAATACCAGATATAATGGGATGAAACTTGATGAATTTGCTTGTGTCTTTTATAAGCGTCTTTATTAGCTCGACTGATCAGAGATCAGCAGAGCTTATGCCGTGGTGCGGCGTCCGTCGTCCGTCCGTCCGTCTGTCCGTAAACTTTTATTTGTAGCGACAACTCCTCTGAAACTACTGGATGGATATTCATGAAACTTTACAGAAATGTTGCCCATAAAGTCTAGTTGATCCTAGGAAAAATTCATGTTGATGTGAAATCTAAGATGGCCGCCAAAGCTAAAAATAGAGTTTTAAAATACAAGTTTGTAGCGACTACTTCTTGAAAACTATAAGTGATATTGATATGGGTCTTTTTCTAAAATGATCAGCATGACATGATGTTGATCCTTGTCAAAAATCGTTTTGATTCAACGTTAAACATGGCTGCCAGCGGCCATCTTTGTTTACATAGAGTTATATAGTAAAATCTTGTAGCGACTACTCCTCTGAAACTACTTGGCGGATTGTCATGAAACTTTACAGGAATGTTGCTCTTGATGTTTAATTGATCCTAGCAAAATTTCAGATCTGCCAGAAATTCAAGATGGCCGTCGCATCTAAAAATAGATTTTTAAAAAATAAGTTTGTATCGACTACTTTTTGAAAACTATAAGTGATATTGATATGGGACTTTTTCTGAAATGATCAGCATGACATGATGTTGATCCTTGTGGAAAATTATTTTGATTCGACGTTAAACTTGGCTGCCAGTGGCCATCTTTGGTTACATAGAGTTATATAGTAAAAACTTGTAGCGACTACTCCTCTGAAACTACTTGACGGATGTTCATGAAACTTCACAGGAATGTTGCTTTTGATGTCTAGTTGATCCTAGAAAAATTTCAGGTCGGCCGGAAATTCAAGATGGCCGCCACAGCTAAAAATAGATTTAAAATAAATAAGTTTGTAGCGACTACTTCTTCAAAACTATAAGAGATATTGATATGGGACTTTTTCTAAAATGATCAGTATAACATGATGTTGGTCCTTGTCGAAAATCGTTTTGATTTGACGTTAAACACGGCGCCATCTTTGTTTACATAGAGTTATATAATGAAAACTTGTAGCGACTACTCCTCTGAAACTATTTGACAGATTTTTATGAAACTTCACAGGAATGTTGCTCTTAATGTCTAATTGATCCTAGCAAAATTTCAGGTCGGCCGGAAATTCAAGATGGCCGCCACGGTTAAAAATAGATTTTCAAAAAACAAATCTGTAGCGACAACTTCCTGAAATCAAAATCAATCAGTAGAGCTTCAAGGTCATTGACCTCTTGTTTTTGAATATTAACCTGGAGGTGTTTATTACCGTTCAGCTATTTTATTCAGCTTATTTAATTACTTTAGTTAGCTATGTTTCTTTGTTGAGTTGATTTATGAACTCCCATTCTTTATTACACTCATGATAAATGGATTTGTTTCCCGATTCTGTCAAACTTGTAAATAAATTGCTAGATTTTCATCCATTATTTTGTATCATTGCTGTGAAAATGAAACCCTCATTTTAAACCCTCATCTCTTCACAGATGTGATATTTAACATCACACTTTTAATACACTGGCAAAAAAGTGTATTATAATTAATACAGTGTCTTGTCCGGGCTTTCTTTGAGACGGGGAAAAGGCCTAGACATGCTGATTTGGGGAAAAGGAAGCACAATTTTTGCTATTTAGGGGAATGTTTTTAAGGGAAAACTTCTATTAAAATATATGTCTTAGGTATAAAATCAATAAAGTGTTGAATTTAGCAATTATTTTGACCTACAAACTACGGAAAGTCTCTCGCTGTTATTAAAAAGAAAAAAAAGGATTTCTTTTCTCCAGAATTGGGAAAATATAGAGGTTTTTGCAATTGGGAATGGATCGAAATTTCGGCTCCACATAAATAGGTTAAAAGGCTGTGGTTGTAATTGTATGCATTTTTAGCTCTACTGGCCGAAGGCCAGCAGAGCTTATGGGATGCCGAGTTGTTCGTCGTCCGTCCGTCGTCTGTTGTTAACTTTTGTCTCGTTAAGACGATAGGGCCTTTATTTTTCATCCGATCTTTACCAAACTTTAACAGTTTGTTAATATCAATGAAAGCTCGGATGAAGTTGAAAACCAGCCAGATCGGACAAGTAACAGCGGAGTTATGGCCCTTGATTTAGTTAAAAATGCTATATTGCTCAATTTTACCTCGTTAAGACGATATGGCCTTCATTTTTCATCCTATCTTTACCAAACTTTACCACATTGTTAATAGCAATGAAAGCTCGGACAAGTTCGAAAACCAGCCAGATCGGACCAGTAACAGTGGAGTTGTGGCCCTTGATTTAGTTGAAAATGCTATATTTTGCATCGTTAAGACGATAGGGGCTTCATTGTTCTTCAGATCTTTACCAATCTTTATGAGATTGTTAATGTCGTTAAAAGCTCGAACAAGCTTGAAAACCAGTCATATCGGACCAGTAACAGTGGAGTTGTGGCCCTTGAGTTAGTTAAAAATGTTATATTTTGCCTCGTTAAGACTGTAGGGGCTTCATTGTTCATCCGATCTTTACCAAACTTGATCAGATTGTTAATATCAATGAAAGCTTGGACACGTTCGAAAACCAGCCACATCGGAATAGTAAGAGCGGAGTTATGGCCCTTGATTTAGTTAAAAATGCTATAATTTGCCTCGTCATACGATAGGGCCTTCATTTTGCATCACATCTTTGCCAAACTTTACCAGATGTTATGACTTTCTTTTTGACATTATTATTATTAGCTCTACTGATCAGAGATCAGCAGAGCTTATGCCGTGGTGCGGCGTCCGTCGTCCGTCTGTCCGTCTGTCCGTCCGTCTGTCTGTCCGTAAACTTTTTTTTGTAGCGACTACTCCTCTGAAACTACTGAATGGATTTTCAAGAAACTTTACAGAAATGTTGCCCATGAAGTCTAGTTGATCCTAGCAAAAATTCATGTTGATGTGAAATCCAAGATGGCCGCCAGATCTAAAAATAGGTTTTTAAAAAACAAGTTTGTAGCGACTTCTTCATGAAAACTATAAGTGATATTGATATGGGACTTTTTCTAAAATGATCAGCATGACATGATGTTGGTCCTTGTCGAAAATCGTTTTGATTCGACGTTAAACATGGCTGCCAGCGGCCATCTTTGTTTACATAGAGTTATATAGTAAAAACTTGTAGCGACTACTCCTCTGAAACTACTTGACGGATTTTCATGAAACTTCACAGGAATGTTGCTCTTGATGTCTAATTGATCCTAGCAAAATTTCAGGTCGGCAGGAAATTCAAGATGGCCGCCACGGCAAAAAATAAATTTTCAAAATACAAGTTTGTAGCGACTACTTCTTGAAAACTATAAGTGATATTGATATGGGACTTTTTCTAAAATGATCATCATGATATGGTGTTGGTCCTTGTCAAAAATCGTTTTGATTCAACGTTAAACATGGCTGCCAGCAGCCATCTTTGTTTACATACAGTTATATAGTAAAAACTTGTAGCGACTACTCCTCTGAAACTACTTAACGGATTTTCATGAAACTTCACAGGAATGTTGCTCTTGATGTGTAATTGATCCTAGCGAAATTTCAGGTCGCCCAGAAGTTCAAGATGGCTGCCATGGCTAAAAATAGATTTTCAAAATACAAGTTTGTAGCGACTACTACTTGAAAACTATAAGTGATAATAATATTGGACTTTTTGTAAAATGATCAGCATGACATGATGTTGGTCCTTGTCAAAAATTGTTTTGATTCAACGTTAAACATGGCTGCCAGCGGCCATCTTTGTTTACATAGAGTTATATAGTAAAAACTTCTAGCGACTAATCCTTTGAAACTACTTGGCAGATTTTCATGACACTTTACAGGAATGTTGCTCTTAATGTTTAATTGATCCTAGCAAAATTTCAGATTGGCCAGAAATTCAAGATGGCCGCCACAGCTAAAATTAGATTTTTTAAAAAAGAAGTTTGTAGCGACTACGTCTTGAAAACTATAAGTGATATTGATATGGGACTTTTTGTAAAATGATCAGCATGACATGATGGTTATCAGAGTCAAACATTATTTTGATTCGACGTTAAACATGGCTGTCAGCGGCCATCTTTGTTTACATAGAGTTATATGATGAAAACTTGTAGCGACTATTACTGTGAAACTACTCGACGGATTTTCATGAAACTTCACAGGAATGTTGCTCTTGATGTCTAATTGATCCTAGCAAAATTTCAGGTCGGCCGGAAATTCAAGATGGCCGCCACGGCTAAAAATAATTTTTCAAAAAACAAGTCTGTAGCGACTACTTCCTGAAATCAAAATCAATCAGTAGAGCTTCAAGGTCATTGACCTCTTGTTTTTATTTTTTTTTTATTTTTTTTATTTTTTTTTTTAATTTTTAGCTCTACTGATCAGAGATCAGCAGAGCTTATGCCGTGGTGTGGCGTCCGTCATCCGTCCGTCCGTCCGTCTGTCTGTCCGTCTGTCCGTTAACTTTTTTTTTGTAGCGACTACTCCTCTGAAACTACTGAATGGATTTTCATGAAACTTTACAGAAATGTTGCCCATGAAGTCTAGTTGATCCTAGCAAAAATTCATGTAGATGTGAAATCCAAGATGGCCGCCAAATCTAAAAATAGGTTTTTTTAAAAACAAGTTTGTAGCGACTACTTCTTGAAAACTCTAAGGGATATTGCCATGGGACTTTTTCTAAAATGATCAGCATGACATGATGTTGGTCCTTGTCGAAAATCGTTTTGATTCGACGTTAAACATGGCTGCCAGCGGCCATCTTTGTTTACATAGAGTTATATAATGAAAACTTGTAGCGACTACTCCTCTGAAACTATTTGACGGATTTTCATGAAACTTCACAGGAATGTTGCTCTTGATGTCTAATTGATCCTAGCAAAATTTCAGGTCGGCCGGAAATTCAAGATGGCCGCCACGGCTAAAAATAGATTTTTAAAAAATAAGTTTGTAGCGACTACTTCTTGAAAACTATAAGAGATATTGATATGGGACTTTTTCTAAAATGATCAGGATGACATGATGTTGGTCCTTGTCGAAAATCGTTTTGATTCGACGTTAAACATGGCTGCCAGCGGCCATCTTTGTTTAAATATAGTTATATAATGAAAACTTGTAGCGACTACTCCTCTGAAACTACTTGACGGATTTTCATGAAACTTCACAGGAATGTTGCTCTTGATGTCTAATTGATCCTAGCAAAATTTCAGGTCGGCCGGAAATTCAAGATGGCCGCCACGGCTAAAAATAGATTTTTAAAAAATAAGTTTGTAGCGACTACTTCTTGAAAACTTTAAGAGATATTGATATGGGACTTTTTCTAAAATGATCAGCATGACATGTTGGTTATCCGAGTTGAACATTATTTTGATTCGACGTTAAACATGGCTGCCAGTGGCCATCTTTGTTTACATAGAGTTATATATTGAAAACTTGTAGCGACTACTCGTCTGAAACTACTTGACGGATTTTCATGAAACTTCACAGGAATGTTGCTCTTGATGTCTAATTGATCCTAGCAAAATTTCAGATCGGCCAGAAATTCAAGATGGCCGCCACAGCTAAAAATAGATTTAAAAAATATAAGTTTGTAGCGACTACTTCTTGAAAACTATAAGTGATATTGATATGGGACTTTTTCTAAAATTATCAGCATGACATGATGGTTATCCGAGTCGAACATTATTTTGATTTAATGTTAAACATGGCTGTCAGCGGCCATCTTTGTTTACATAGAGTTATATAATGAAAACTTGTAGCGACTACTCCTCTGAAACTACTTGACGGATTTTCATGAAACTTCACAGGAATGTTGCTCTTGATGTCATTGATCCTAGCAAAATTTCAGGTCGGCCGGAAATTCAAGATGGCCGCCACTGCTAAAAATAGATTTTCAAAAAACAAGTTTGTAGCGACTTCTTCCTGAAAACAAAATCAATCAGTAGAGCTTCAAGGTCATTGACCTCTTGTTATTTTTTATTTTTTAATTTTTTAATTTTTAGCTCTTCTGATCAGAGATCAGCAGAGCTTATGCCGTGGTGCGGCGTCCGTCGTCCGTCTGTCTGTCCGTCTGTCCGTCCGTCCGTCTGTCCGTAAACTTTTATTTGTAGCAACTACTCCTCCGAAACTACTTGATGGATATTCATGAAACTTTACAGAAATAATGCCCATGAAGTCTAGTTGATCCTAGCAAAAATTCATGTTGATGTGAAATCCAAGATGGCTGCCAAAGCTAAAAATAGATTTTTAAAATACAAGTTTGTAGCGACTACTTCTTGAAAACTATAAGTGATATTGATATGGGACTTTTTCTAAAATGATCAGCATGACATGATGTTGGTCCTTGTCAAAAATCGTTTTGATTCGACGTTAAACATGGCTGCCAGCGGCCATCTTTGTTTACATAGAGTTATATAGTAAAAACTTGTAGCGACTACTCCTCTGAAACTACTTGGCGGATTTTCATGAAACTTTACAGGAATGTTGCTCTTGATGTGTAATTGATCCTAGCAAAATTTCAGATCGGCCAGAAATTCAAGATGGCCGCCAAATCTAAAAATAGGTTTTTAGCTCTACTGATCAGAGATCAGCAGAGCTTATGCCGTGGTGCGGCGTCCGTCGTCCGTCCGTCCGTCCGTCTGTCTGTCCGTCTGTCCGTTAACTTTTATTTGTAGCGACTACTCCTCTGAAACTACTTGATGGATATTCATAAAACTTTACAGAAATGTTGCCCATGAAGTCTAGTTGATCCTAGCAAAAATTCATGTTGATGTGAAATCCAAGATGGCCGCCAAAGCTAAAAATAGATTTTTTAAATTCAAGTTTGTAGCGACTACTTCTTGAAAACTATAAGTGATATTGATATGGGACTTTTTCTAAAATGATCAGCATGACATGATGTTGGTCCTTGTGGAAAATTGTTTTGATTTGACGTTAAACATGGCTGCCAGCGGCCATCTTTGTTTACATAGAGTTATATAATGAAAACTTGTAGCGACTACTCCTCTGAAACTACTTGACGGATTTTCATGAAACTTCACAGGAATGTTGCTCTTGATGTCTAAATGATCCTAGCAAAATTTCAGGTCGGCCGGAAATTCAAGATGGCCGCCACGGCTAAAAATAATTTTTCAAAATACAAGTTTGTAGTGACTACTTCTTGAAAACTATAAGTGATATTGATATGGACTTTTTCTAAAATGATCAACATGACATGATGTTGGTCCTTATCAAAAATCGTTTTGATTCGACGTTAAACGTGGCTGCGAGCGGCCATCTTTGTTTACATAAATTTATATAGTAAAAACTTGTAGCGACTACTCCTCTGAAACTACTTGGCGGATTTTCATGAAATTTTACAGGAATGTTGCTCTTAATGTCTAATTGATCTTAGCAAAATTTCAGATCGGCCAGAAATTCAAGATGGCTGCCACAGTTAAAAATAGATTTTTAAAAAAAAAGTTTGTAGCGACTACTCTTTGAAAACTATAAGTGATATTGATATGGGACTTTTTCTAAAATGATCAGCATGACATGATGGTTATCCGAGTCGAACATTATTTTGATTCGACATTAAACATGGCTGCCAGTGGCCATCTTTGTTTACATACGAGTTATATAATGAAAACTTGTAGCGACTACTCCTCTGAAACTACTTGACGGATTTTCATGAAACTTCACAGAAATGTTGCTCTTGATGTCTAATTGATCCTAGCAAAATTTCAGGTCGGCCGGAAATTCAAGATGGCCGCCATGGCTAAAAATAGATTTTCAAAATACAAGTTTGTAGCGACTACTTCTTGTAAACTATAAGTGATATTGATATGGGACTTTTTCTAAAATGATCAGCATGACATGATGTTGGTCCTTGTCGAAAATTGTTTTGATTCGACGTTAAACATGGCTGCCAGCGGCCATCTTTGTTTACATAGAGTTATATAATGAAAACTTGTAGCGACTACTCCTCTGGAACTACTTTACGGATTTTCATGAAACTTCACACGAATGTTGCTCTTGATGTCTAATTGATCCTAGCAAAATTTCAGGTCGGCCGGAAATTCAAGATGGCCGCCACGGCTAAAAAAACATTTTTAAAAAATAAGTTTGTAGCGACTACTTCTTGAAAACTATAAGAGATATTGATATGGGACTTTTTCTAAAATGATCAGCATGACATGATGTTGGTCCTTGTCGAAAATCGTTTTGATTCGACGTTAAACATGGCTGCCAGTGGCCATCTTTGTTTACATAGAGTTATATAATGAAAACTTGTAGCGACTACTCCTCTGAAACTACTTTACGGATTTTCATAAAACATCACAGGAATGTTGCTCTTGATGTCTTATTGATCCTAGCAAAATTTCAGGTCGGCCGGAAAATCAAGATGGCCGCCACGGCTAAAAATAGATTTAAAAAAAATAAGATTGTAGCGACGACTTCTTGAAAACTTTAAGAGATATTGATATGGGACTTTTTCTAAAATGATCAGCATGACATGATGGTTATCCGAGTTGAACATTATTTTGATTTGATGTTAAACATGGCTGCCAGTGGCCATCTTTGTTTACATAGAGTTATATAATGAAAACTTGTAGCGACTACTCCTCTGAAAGTACTTGACGGATTTTCGTGAAACTTCACAGAAATGTTGCTCTTGATGTCTAATTGATCCTAGCAAAATTTCAGGTCGGCCGGAAATTCAAGATGGCCGCCACGGCTAAAAATATCAAAATCAATCAGTAGAGCTTCAAGGTCATTGACCTCTTGTTAAAAATAAGTTTGTAGCGACTACTTCTTGAAAACTAGAAGTGATATTGATATAGGACTTTTTCTAAAATGATCAGCATGACATGATGTTGGTCGTTGTCAAAAATCGTTTTGATTCGACGTTAAACATGGCTGCCAGCGGCCATCTTTGCTTACATAGAGTTATATAGTAAAAACTTGTAGCGACTACTCCTCTGAAACTACTTGACGGATGTTCATGAAACTTCACAGGAATGTTTCTCTTGATGTCTAGTTGATCCTAGCAAAATTTCAGGCTGGCGGAAATTCAAAATGGCCGCCACGGCTAAAAATAGATTTAAAATAAATACATTTGTAGCGACTACTTCTTGAAAACTGTAAGTGATATTGATATGGGACATTTTCTAAAATGATCAGCATGACATGATGTTGATCCTTGTCGAAATTTATTTCGATGCAACTTTAAACATGGCTGCTAGCGGCCATCTTTGTTTACATAGATTTATATAGTAACAACTTGTAGTGACTACTTCTCTGAAACTACTTGACACATTTTTATGAAACTTCACAGGAATGTTGCTCTTGATGTCTAATTGATCCCAGAATTTTTTTAGGTCGGCCGGAAATTCAAGATGGCCGCCATGGCTAAAAACAGATTTGTTTAAAAAAAGTTTGTAGCGACTACTTCTTGAAAACTGTAAGTGATATTGATATGGGACTTTTTCTGAAATGATCAGAATGACAAGATGTTGATCCTTGTCGAAAATTACTTTGATTCGACATTAAACATGGCTGCCAGTGGCCATCTTTGTTTACCTAGAGTTATATAGTAAAAACTTCAACTTGTAGCGACTACTCCTCTGAAACTACTTGACATTTTTTTTTGAAACTTCACAGGAATGCTGATCACCTAGCTATCAAAATCTATCAGTAGAGCTTCAAGGTCATTGACCTCTTGTTTTTATTTTTATTTTTTTATTTTATTTTTTTTTAATATTTTTTTTTTTTTAATTTTTTTAATTTTTTTTTTTAATTATTATTATTATTATTATTTTTTATTATTTTTTTTTTAATTATGTTTTTTCCATTATTTCTTTATTTCATCTGATCTTTACCAAACTTTACCAGATTCTTTAGTTATGGCCCTTGATTTAGTTAAAAAGCTGTTTTTTGCCCGAAACTTTCAAAAAAACCGTAAATGACAGTCACTCACTTCATTGATATTGATGTTATAAGAGCCATGTTAGCCACAGGCCCTCTTGGGTCTCTTGTTTAAAAAGGACATTGGGCAGTCATGAGGTATTTATCAAGCATTAAAATGATTACCGGTACATAATTAAATAATGAGATGATGAACTTAGCAGTTTTCAGTTTTTCTGTGTTATTCTACCACAGGTTTAAAGATATTTTTGGTGCAATATGAGCAAAAATTATTAGTATGCAAAAGAAATTTTCTATTGAAATAATTATAAATAATGATTTTTAAATGTGCAAGTTTTATTATATATAAAAATTCAATATTACTGTGTATTCCTAAGAAAAAGTCATAAAAATGGGTTCGGGCTGGGATGAAAATCTAGCAATAAATTTATCATGGCTATACTTATGTTGTGGTTCCTGGGTTTCTATCGTTTTATTCTTTCTTCTATAATAACATATAAATCAACCTGGATAAAATCAAATTGACTTCACAATTGATATTTTATAGCAAAATATTACATATTACAGGTCAGTCATAGCGTAATAATTTAAATTCTTATATCTCCCTTGAGTTACAGCTTGTACTCCCTTATTGAGATCTAGTCTATAAACACATATGACCATGTAGAGTTTAAGAATCTGTGATTGCTATGTGGCACGGACAGGGACTACCAGCATAAGGTACATCTGTTTTGTTAAGTTTCCGATCAAAACAGTTATGTCTTGGATTTTCCTTATCTGAACTGGTTTTTTCCGTGAATGATTCCTTTTCTTCACCTTTTGCTCATTTATGTTGATGTTTTGTATGTTATTTATTTACATAATGATGTTATGCAACTGTTGACATTATCAATATTATTGTTGTGCGTGATTTTTTAGCTCTACTGATCAGAGATCAGCAGAGCTTATGCCGTGGTGCGGCGTCCGTCGTCCGTCTGTCCGTCCGTCCGTCCGTCCGTCCGTCCGTCTGTCTGTCCGTAAACTTTTTTTGTAGCGACTTCTCCTCTGAAACTACTGAATGGATTTTCATGAAACTTTACAGAAATGTTGCCCATGAAATCTAGTTGATCCTAGCAAAAATTCATGTTGATGTGAAATCCAAGATGGCCGCCACGGCTAAAAATAAATTTTCAAAATACAAGTTTGTAGCGACTACTTCTTGAAAACTATAAGTTATATTGATATGGGACTTTTTCTAAAATGATCAGCATGACATGGTGTTGGTCCTTGTCAAAAATCGTTTTGATTCAACGTTAAACATGGCTGCCAGAGGCCATCTTTGTTTACATACAGTTATATAGTAAAAACTTGTAGCGACTACTCCTTTGAAACTACTTGACAGATTTTCATGAAACTTTACAGGAGTATTGCTCTTAATGTCTAATTGATCCAAGCAAAATTTCAGATCGGCCAGAAATTCAAGATGGCCGCCACAGCTAAAAATAGATTTTTAAAAAAGAAGTTTGTAGCGACTACGTCTTGAAAACTATAAGTGATATTGATATGGGACTTTTTCTAAAATGATCAGCATGACATGATGGTTATAAGAGTCGAACATTATTTTGATTCGACGTTAAACATGGCTGCCAGTGGCCATCTTTGTTTACATAGAGTTATATGATGAAAACTTGTAGCGACTACTCCTCTGAAACTACTTGACGGATTTTCATGAAACTCCACAGGAATGTTGCTCTTGATGTCTAATTGATCCTAGCAAAATTTCAGGTCGCCCGGAAATTCAAGATGGCTGCCATGGCTAAAAATAGATTTTCAAAATACAAGTTTGTAGCGACTACTTCTTGAAAACTATAAGTGATATTGATATTGGACTTTTTGTAAAATGATCAGCATGACATGATGTTGGTCCTTGTCAAAAATTGTTTTGATTCAACGTTAAACATGGCTGCCAGCGGCCATCTTTGTTTACATAGAGTTATATAGTAAAAACTTGTAGCGACTTATCCTTTGAAACTACTAGGCAGATTTTCATGAAACTTTACAGGAATGTTGCTCTTAATGTTTAATTGATCCTAGCAAAATTTCAGATCGGCCAGAAATTCAAGATGGCCGCCACAGCTAAAATTAGATTTTTTAAAAAAGAAGTTTGTCGCGACTACGTCTTGAAAACTATAAGTGATATTGATATGGGACTTTTTGTAAAATGATCAGCATGACATGATGGTTATCAGAGTCAAACATTATTTTGATTCGACGTTAAACATGGCTGTCAGCGGCCATCTTTGTTTACATAGAGTTATATCATGAAAACTTGTAGCGACTATTCCTGTGAAACTACTTGATGGATTTTCATGAAACTTCACAGGAATGTTGCTCTTGATGTCTAATTGATCCTAGCAAAATTTCAGGTCGGCAGGAAATTCAAGATGGCCGCCACGGCTAAAAATAATTTTTCAAAAAACAAGTCTGTAGCGACTACTTCCTGAAATCAAAATCAATCAGTAGAGCTTCAAGGTCATTGACCTCTTGTTTCCAGGTCTTGTCAAGGGTAGCAACCTACGTCGCGCGCATGTGCCAAAACGGATCCGTTTACATACACGGAAGAGCTGGTAAGTGGATTTTTATTAGGATTTACAAAACGTTTGGTAAATTGACAATGCCCATTGTACTGCCTGGATTAAAAGGCTTTTATTAAACCTTGAATAAAAAGCTGTTAATTCCCAATCGTTTGTTTGTTTACTTCGATACAATCGCATTTCCACCAAAATGTAAACGGTACCCGGCTTTGAAATGAGTTTGTATCGAGTAAACTGACAAACGGCTGGGAGTTTATAGCTTATGTAAGGTTTAATAAAAATCTTTTCATCCATGTGGTACGGTAAGCATTGTCAATCAACCAAATGTTTCGTAAATCTTGGTAAACATCCACTTACCAGCTCTCGAATCGAGCTTCTGTGTATGTAAACGGACCTGCTTTACCGCGTGCGCGTGACGTAGGTTGCTAACCTTGCTTGTTCACATAAGATACTCTGTCACATGTGTATCCTTATCTGGAATGCAAGAAAACATGATCTCTATTAATGAAAACACTGTCAGTATTTATTTCTTATTACTGCAAAGTTGACATTGGGAATAAATATGTTTGTTTTCTTGTTTGTTGCATATATCTGGAATGTAGATCAGAGATCAGCAGAGCTTGTGCCGTGGTGCGGCGTCCGTCGTCCGTCTGTCTGTCCGTCCGTAAACTTTTTTGTTGTAGCGACTACTCCTCTGAAACTACTGAATGGATTTTCATGAAACTTTACAGAAATGTTGCCCATGAAGTCTAGTTGATCCTAGCAAAAATTCATGTTGATGTGAAATCCAAGATGGCCACCAAATCTAAAAATAGATTTTTAAAAAACAAGTTTGTAGCGACTACTTCTTGAAAACTATAAGTGATCTTGATATGGGACTTTTTCTTAAATGATCAGCATGACATGATGTTGGTCCTTGTCGAAAATTGTTTTGATTCGCCGTTAAAAATGGCTGCCAGCGGCCATCTTTATTTACATAGAGTTATTTAGTAAAAACTTGTAGCGACTACTCCTCTGAAACTACTCGACAGATTTCCATGAAACTTCACAGGAATGTTGCTCTTGATGTCTAAATGATCCTAGCAAAATTTCAGGTCGGCCGAAATTCAAGATGGCCGCCACGGTTAAAAAAATAATTTTTCAAAATACAAGTTTGTAGCGACTACTTCTTGAAAACTATAAGTGATATTGATATGCGTCTTTTCCTAAAATGATCAGTATGCGTGATGTTGATCATTGTCAAAAATTATTTTGATTTGACATTAAACATAGCCACCAGCGGCCATCTTTGTTTACATAGAGTTATATAATGAAAAGTTGTAGCGACTACTCCTCTGAAACCACTTGACGGATTTTCATGAAACTTCACACGAATGTTGCTCTTGATGTCAAATTGATCCTAGCAAAACTTCAGGTCGGCCGGAAATTCAGGATGGCCGCCACGGCTAAATATAGATTTTCAAAAAACAAGTTTATGGCGACTACTTCTTGAAAATTATAAGTGATATTGGTATGGGACTTTTTCTAAAATGATCAGCATGTCATGATGTTGGTCCTTGTCGAAAATCGCTTTGATTCGATGTTAAACATGGCTGTCAGCGGCCATCTTTGTTTACATAGAGTTATCTAGTAAAAACTTGTAACGACTACTTCTCTGTAACTACTCGACGGATTTTCATGAAACTTTACAGGAATGTTGCTCTTGATGTCTAATTGATCCTAGCAAAATTTCAGGTCGGCCGGAAATACTAGATGGCCGCCATGGCTGAAAATAGATTTTCAAAATTCAAGTTTGTAGCGACTACTTCTTGAAAACTATAAGTGATATTGATATGGGACTTTTTCTAAAATGATCAGTAAGACATGATGTTGATCCTTGTCAAAAATTATTTTGATTTGACATTAAACATGGCTGCGTCTTTGTTTACATAATATAATGAAAACTTGTAGCGACTACTCCTATGAAACTGCTTGATGGATTTTCATGAAACTTCACAGGAATGTTGACCTAGCTATCAAAAATCTATCAGTAGAGCTTCAAGGTCATTGACCTCTTGTTAGTTTTATATATAAGTTTTCGAAATTTGGATGATTTGATAAATGGCTTATTTTATTTAGAAATGATGTCTCGTCAGCTCTTGCTGGGTAAATGAAATATTTATTAGACCAACTTATTTCATATAACCAGCAAATATAACCAGCAAAACAACTTTGAGTAAAATTGTATGCAACTTTTCTGATATAAAGATAACAATTTCTGCCATATAGAATTTTTTTCTGATATTATGTTCACATCAATACTGTAGTGTTGAATTACTGTCTTGTACTACAGTTGACATTGCTCCTGCCTAAAATAAGCATTTGGTTGAAAATTTCACTTGACCATATCCCATCCATTTTGGATCCTTTTGCCCCGTGTGGTTCTGGGGCCCCCGTTTTGTTACGGGGCAAAGAATAGGGCCACTGCAGATCCTGTTGGAGGGGTAGGCAGAGGGGCAGAACTCCCCAAATTCATTTTATAATTTTTTGTCCATGCTCATTAAAGGTCTTCATCATGACCCCTGCATTGTTTCAGGTGCCATCTCGCTCAAATCACTAGAGCAGTGGCAGAAAACATTAAACGTGGCTCCAGCATAAATGGAGTGTCTACAATAGAATTTGCAGCAACTCTGCAGTTCTGCAGGTGAGAAGTTTCTAGGCCCATTCTCCATATTTTATCTCGATGCAGGATGAGCCTGGCATGTTCATTCCTTTTAGGCGCCATATAACCTTTTATGTGTTGGGGCCCCTTAAAACCTCAATTCAATTCAATTTGGATCCTTTTTTTGAAAATGGTGGACCAATCGTCCTTAAATACGGTTGCATTTACCAGACTATCCAGGGCTAAATCAGAATATTTGACTAAGATGTTCCAATGATGTTTACAGGCCAGAGCCCAGTTTTATTGACGTTGAACATCCGACCAGTGACTTAATTTGAAGATCGAGCTGTCTTTCTTAAAAAATATATTCATAGCACCAGCATGTCAGTTTCAGAATGAATGCTGGACATTTACGGGATCATGTTTCATTGAGTAACGCGTCCTTGACATATTGCGCTACATTTATCTACCTTATATTTCAGGGTGGTGCCACGTTACTGTTGCAGTTAGCCCCAATATTGTTACTCGTGGTCCTCTCACTCCTCAGCAGCTTTTTTGTCTCAGATCCGGCTTTCAGCCTCCAACGCTCAGAGTAAGTCTGTTTTGTATTTCCACTAAGACATAATACCTTGTTAGTCAAGCAGTGCCATCAGCATCCCAGTAGTCAAGACGTTTTATCTTAAGCGGTGTACACAACCACTGCCCTGCATGGGTTCAAGTCCTGGCAGTTAATTTCATTTCCCTGTCATGTTCTAATATGACCTTACAACCATTGAATGGGACTTTAAATTCCATTAATTTCTTATGCTAGACATATGACATGTTAAATAACACCATTTGTTTCAATTATACCTATAAAAAGACATCATGTTTATCAATGTGAGATAGGGAAACCTTATCCGAGAGGTCGAAATTCTGATCCCGGGGATGAGATTTCCCTATTTCACATGAATAAACACAAGATGGATTATTTTTCGAACTTAATGTGTTTAGTACAGGCATAAAAACAATAAGTAACTTCAATTTTGATGTCAGAATAGGGACGACTTCAGCTTGACGTCATTTCGTCTCAAGGAAGATAGGTGTTTTCCTTAGGTGTTTTAGGGTTATCTCACATAAGGAAAACACATATCTCATATGAATAAAGATTGGAGAATAGGGCTCCGGAAATATGGTTGCCCGGCACTCCGGGCAAGTGGATTTTGGGTGCAGGCAGGTGACCTTCGCAAATCTGATTGTCCATGATTAACTGGCCAACTGGACGTTTCAGTTTTAATACACTGAAAGGAAAAAGAAACTCGACACGGCAATTTCCACTACATGTATATATTGTATATACTGCACACGTTATTCAATATATATTCCCTGGAAATCCCAAGATGTTTTGTAAAAAAAATAATGCTGCAGTTAGTTAGAGAAAGGACACAACTGTTATGTGTAGACGTTTAATCACAGTACACGTAACAAGAAATTCATAAATGTTGAAGTTCCTCTTTGAAAAATTGAGCCAGTTCAGTACTGTATTAAACGTAAAGAGTTTGCAAAATTTTCCATTCTAAGTTTGCTCACATGCTTCAGCCAAACGCATACCCTGTCAATAATGCAGGAATACTATTTGCTGTGTTACGTGTTGTTTTAGTCTTTTTTCCGTAAGGAAAGATCTTACGTAGCCATATACCATTCGATTAACAGCAGCATATTATACAAACAATATATATCGGAAATTCCCGTGTCTCGTTCCTTTTTCCTATCAGTGTAGATAAAAAAAAAATCAAGTGAAAATGTGCCTTTATCAAAAAGTTATCAAAAAGTGTCTTGATAATTGATTTGGAATTAACCGGCCATCTTAACAGTTTGTCTAATTGGCCAAGGAAAGTCAGAGGTTTTATTTCTATGTGCCAGTTTATCCTAATTATCTAAATCTCGTGCTTGATCGGCGCTAATAAAAAGAGGAGGCAAGTAACATTTGAATTTGGGGCAAGTAACATTTTGAGCAAAGCAAGTGGATTTTCAAAATATTTCAGGAGCCCTGGAGAACTATTCATCCGACATTCTCGCGGTCAGTGAGTAATACAGCGACTACAATGTCTAATATATATTCTATAAAAGTGTTTTATTATTGTTCAACTAGTAAAATCTTTTATCATTGAATATTTATTATTTATCTATATATATGGATTCTGCGTCATCCTGTTAAGAAGATTATGTACAGGTGGCCATTTTTAGTAGTATGACGAAGTTTCTCGGAAGAAGATATTAATAGTCAGAGGGAAAAAACCTGCTCTTTCTTCATGAAAACACACAACTTATTAGCATTTTTTCATCAATTACAGAAAACAATAAGTGGATTTCTTCATCTATTTCAGGAAATATTCAGTTGAAAGGAAAACATCTCAGTTACGTATACCATATTTTGTAAAGTCAGATTTTAGATCTAACTTTGCGGGTGATTTACGGCGGATGGAGAGACAAGTTGAAGAAGAGTTTGTTTCAAATTTACGTTCAAACTGTTGGCGAGAAAGAAGTTATAGTAAGTTGACAATTGACACACGTTTTTAAGGCTTTGCCTTTTTGTATTACAGTAATCACTGGATTTTAATAAAAGATGAATAAATATGCATTCACTATGTATACTTTTGTCATCAACTGACTGAAACTCTTTTACATAATTATGCAGTCAGTGTTTACCTAACTAGTGGTTGCAGCTAAAATCATGTTTTGGTATTAACATGTGAACTTGACCTATTTTCATAGGTCAGTTAATTATACCCCACCTATCAATGGTGGAAACGGGGGACATGGTCATGGTCAACTCCTCTGGTTTCTGTTAGATTCAAACAAATCTTTAACAAGATGATTCGGTGCCATCTTGTCTCGGTGTTACAATCAAATGAGTTCTTTGAATTCTGTAAAAAGATATATTATGATTCAAACAAAACTATAGGATGATTGCCGATAATGAGCCTATCGTTTTGATGTTGCTATCAAACCAGTACTTACTAAAAACCATTCATTATTGTTTCAAAGAACTGTTTGCTGATGGAGGATATTTGTGTTTTGAATGTTTAGTTTCATACATTTCTGTTAATGCCATATGTGCTGCACAATTCTTTAATTCTTTAACATTTTTTTTTTAAGTAATAGTCTGGTCTCAGCGAGTTTTGCTTATTTAAACACCGAGATGGGCGTAACCCATCGAGGTGTTTAAATAACCAATAAGCTGAGACAGACTCTATCTGTTTTGTAGCATGGTGTACTTAGTAACACTGTGACGACAGTACTCTAAATTCCTCTATCTGGTAGTTGTAGTACTGAATAGCCACGCCCCTTTAGTTACCCGAAATGAAACGATTTAATGCTTTGCATCAAAGGAAATGTCACCGACCATGCTACAATATGAAATACATTTCTATCTTCTTTGTTATTTTCAGAAGAAAATATGTTATGGAAAGCTAGAAATTATGCAGATGCAAAATTATACGAACGAGCACAGAGCATGGAGACTCCGTCATGTGATCAATTACAGAAGATATATTCCTGATTCCAAGTCTTACAGTTTATTATTGTCCATGCCTTAGTTATGACCAGTATACCACGGTCGTCAGAATTTCCAGCACAGGGAAGAAATGAAGCGTTGTATTCAAGATTGAACCAATATCTAAGGATCTTTTGACTGAACTATTGGCACCATAGGAGATCCATTATTGAAAATGAACAGTTTGAATGGATCATGTGGAAATGTAGATTCATGGACTGAAGTGCCGGATCTGACAGTTGTTGTGACATTGTGGATCCATTATTTATTTAAACACGAGGTATCTGGATCTAATTGTTAGAATGTTTTGATTGTTTGTGCCGACTGATGTCCCTATTATGGGGAGAAGAGTTGACCTTTTAAACATTTATGAAGGTTTGTTCTGTGATTTTGATTCATGAACTTTATTCTATGGATCAATTATAAATGTCATGAGACATATTTTCATGATAGATTTATGAGGGTTTATGTGTTTTTAACCGTGAATTAACTGGATCTCTCCAATTTCTGATACTGAATTAGCACATTATAGCATTGGTTTTGTGGTTTTACTCCTAGGTGACACATGCTGTACATTTGTTATTAAAGCCTGTGTTTTTTAAATCACAAAATATCTCGGAACAGACATGGCTCAGCAAGACTACATAAAGACTTGTATACACACATGGTTCGTGTACTTCAGGCTTATTCCAGTGGACAGTAAGTAGACAGTCCACACTATTGTGCCCAGCTGTACCAGGATTCTCTTGTGGCTATCAGAGCAGAGGGACTGTAATCCTTAGAACTACACACAATAAGTAGACTTGCTTATCAGGACAGTAGTCCACAGACCAGTCCAGGCTGGCAGAAGATTAGGATCACTCGCACACGCACACGCACACACACGTATCTTTGCATATTTTCTTTTACCCGTTCTTCAGCCTTAAAGTGACTGGAGGAAATCTGGAAATAAATTTAGGTTTCATTCCAAATACAATAAAAACCATGTTGTGCGTTCGCATCGTATGCACTTAATACGGCCTCGTGTTCAGGTTCATTTAAATACTAGCGAGTTTTTGTGAAGTCCTTGTGATGTGACTGAAGTAGATTTGTATTAAATTACGGTATATGTAAACCTGATAGAAAAATAAATTCCATACAAAAATTTATAATTATTTATACTACCTCGCCAAGTGGGCTCATATTCCAGAACAAGCCATTTCATAAACAATTATTAAAGTGAATGGAACATGGGGCCGACTTAAATGCATTTGCACATTTTTTTATGAAACTAAATCACATCATGATTGGTTTGTTTTTAGCTCTAATGATCAAAGATCAGCAGAGCTTATGCCATGGTGCAGCGTCAGTCGTCCATCTGTCCGTAAACTTTTTTTGTGTGGTGACTACTCTGAAACTACTTGACAGATTTTCATGAAACTTCACAGGAATGTTGCTCTTGGTATCTAGTTGATCCTAGCAAAAATTCAGGTCGGCCGGAAATTCAAGATGGCCGCCACTGCTAAAACTAGATTTTAAAAAATAGAATGGGAGGTTCTAGGCCCATTCTCCATATTTTATCTCGATGTACATGGAGGATGAGCCTGTTAGGCGCCATATAACCTTTCATGTGTTGGTGCGCCTTAAAACACATGTAAGAAGAGAAACCAGATCCAGTTATATGCTGACATTCTTAATGGTGTTGAAGACACCATTTAGCCATGTTTTGTGTTGTACAGTTAACCTCATGTTCTATGCGGGCCCCAGTCACTGGGATCACAACTTCTGCATGTTGTACTAATCATAAATGCTGTCCAGATTAAGTGACATTTGTTTATTCTAAAATATTTTGTCATTTTTTGTTCATGCTCATTAAAGGTCTTCATCATGACCCCTGCATTGTTTCAGGTGCCATCTCGCTCATATCACTAGAGCAGTGGCAGAAAACTATAACGTGGCTTCAGCGTAAATGGAGTGTCTACAGTAGATTTTGCAGCAACTCTGCAGTTTAGGGTGAGAAGGTTCTAGGCCCGTTCTCAATATTTTATCTTGATGTACATGGAGGATGAGCCTGGCATGTTCATTCCTGTTAGGCGCCATATAACCTTTCATGTGTTGGTGCGCCTTAAAACCCCAATTCAATTCAAAACTTTATATATAATTTTCACAAGTTAAATGCGGGAAGCTTAGAAATTGTTGATTTCCAGGTTATATCAATTTATTGTGAATTATTGCCGAACATTAATTCATAACCCGATATGAGGTTGAAAAGTGCTTATCTGCACGATAATAACCTACCTGTATTTAATCCCGACAGCAGTAGTATGACATGTATTAGGAAATGCATGATCTTAAGTCACATAATTACATGTGGAAGATGTTGTACTTGTATATTTTATTGTGTATGTGTGTATTTTATTTTAAAAACACTCGTTTTATCAAAATTCTTAGCGTCCATTTCATGCAGTTTTTCAGCAAAGGATTCTGGTATTCTATAACTGAGAAATAACCTAGCATTATATAATGCAGAAATAACCGGGTATTCTATAACACACACATTTGATAACTTAATAACCCTGTTATTTTTACTAATTTTCGAACTGTTTGTATAGCCTAATATAATTACTTTGCTGTATTTGTTCTTTCATATATATTTTAATACTTGGTCACATCATGCATGGTCTCTTTACGACATATTCATTTTTCTTGTCCGCTATAGTGAAAATGTTGGCATTGTCATCGCCATGTTGAGATGAGTGTCCGAAATTGTTAACATTTGCATTCATCATTCTTTCGATGGCACCGTTTACCGTATCTTCAACCTTGATACATGTTGACTTCCATGTAACATTCCCCTCAAAAGGAACCAACATTATTGTCCGTAACATACCTTTTGGACAGCTTGTCTGTCTAAATGTCATCTCTCTAATATTTGGTTATTTTTCTCCTGGAGGAAATTGTGACTATCTTGCCCTATGGCTTTAATAGCATCATTTGTTGACCATATATTATTTCATATTTGTTTTGCCTTTCATTTGCATCATACATTTGCTTTTCGCCCATACATGTTTGTTAAGTAGATAATTCTTTTTAACAAATGCTCAAAGGAAAAGTTACTAAGCTATCTGCATTTCTGATAATTTCATTCAGTCGAAAGCCACTGAATTGGTACATGAAAGAAATCATGGAATCTATTGTTACCTCTAATTTCTCTCCATTCTTAAACAAACTCAACAGGAGTTGATGAGTCTGAAAACCATAATTTAATAACATGTTCCTGTCTTCGTAAAAACAAATGGCCATATGGAGATGGGTCAAACATGCACACGTAACTCTCAGTTGCACCCCTGAGAAACAGTTTGTGCTCCTCACTGTGATTATCCACCATCTTAAGTGTACTTACCAAGTAAGTGTCATCATGTTGAACAGGTATTGCTCTATTTTCTAAATATTATTTCATGGTTTTATTTTTATGTTCTTCTATTGTTCCCTTAAGAGCAGCATATAGTAATCGCACTGTCCGTTCGTTCGTCAGTCCATCCGAAACAATCATGATTCAGCCATAACTTTGAAAGTGCTGAAGGGCATTGCATGATACTTCACAACAATTGTAACACGAGAAGGCATGTCGTGCGCAAGATTCGTGTCCATTCCGCAAAGGTCTAATGAGATTTCGGGGGCATTTGTCACTAACTGTGACCTGGTTTTGTTTTAAAAATATTTTTATGCGTGATTTCAAAAGTAACAGCATATTGTTGTGAATATTTATTTTCTTTTTTTTGTTTCTTGTTTTTGTAAAGTTTCAAATAAATAAATATAAATACATTCTTGTAAATAATCAGTGTATGCAAGTTGAAGTTTTGAGTCAAAATTGTGATTGTGAAGTGGGAAAAAGGCTCATACAGAGCGTTGTAAATAACGCCACACACATAATCATTATATATTTATTATTATTTACTGCAAAATGTTAACAGGAGAAAACAGCAATATGGTAATTTTGCAGTCGGGTATGTTAAACAGACACAGAGGAGACATATAAACATCCTGTAAAACATGGAAAATAAGCGTATGCTCTAATATTAAATTTAAGTGAAGTTTTTGTGTATTTGGTTGATTAATATTTCTTTTATAATTTTTCTCCAAAGAACGCTTTTGAAGTGTGAAGTACTTTTTCAAGCCAAGTATGTTTTCTAAAAACAGTCTACAACATGATGCTTTATACATAATTACTGTGTACACAATAAATCAGTATGTCATATATGGCAATAGAACATCATTTACGGTGAATTATCGTGTAATATGTCACAGTTTGGAGTTCAATTGTATAACTTCACGAGCCCGAAGGGCGAGTAAAATTATTGTTTACAACTGAACGACAAACCGTGATATATTACAGGTTAAATTCACCGTAAACGATGTTCTAATACCCATAAAATGTGACAATAACGCACACATCTGATATCTTTCGCATTGCCATGTTATTCTCCTAACGTTACAAATGTTACAGTGATGTATCGTTGAATAAAACGATTTATCACATGAAACTGCTAGTATTCCGTATAATATACCCATTACGTATTTCCTTATATTAACCATGTGTAATACAAGGCGACCGTGTATGGGCAGCTAACAGATCATCAGGCTTGATTAAGTTGAAAATTAACCTTAGTGTTGCATGGATGTCGTGTGGGATTATATATTATGGTCAGTTATGGCCAACACTAAGAGGAATGGAACACATGAAAGGTGATGCCGAGAGAGAGGAGACATGCCACCACCAGGGAACCCGCTCCCACAGTGCAAATGTCTGCAGCTCTAAAGCACAAGGCCTTATAACTTAGATACTGAACACCACGAGGAGCTCCGTTATGAAGTGATGTAAACAATTTTAAGCCCGACTTTTCAAAGAAAAATAAGGTATTCTACTTGCTTTGACGTCGGTTAACTTTTTACGTTAAGCTTATATCTAAGAAATGCTTTTCAAGCCTCGAAGTTAGGGCGCGCTTTCTTTGGACAGCTCTTGTTCATTTGTTTATATATGGCAAAATACTTTACTTTTGCTTATTTTCCAACGTTTACATATTACAACACAGCGATTGGGATGTAAAAGTATGCACAGTAGTTTATTTATATAAATAGTATATATCCAGCATTGTAATTTAAATCGTGTGATAAGAAGACTTTTCTCAACAATATTCACTCAAAAGTGCACACCAAGAGGAATACATGAAGGCCTGAGAAGGATTCAGGAAGTGGAAATATTAATGGGTGGAAATACTCAGGAAGAGGAAACAATGGGAGAAATGCACAATGATTTCTAAAAGTTTGAGATACAAGGACCAACAATTTTACTGTCGTATAGAAGTTATAATTATGTTGTGCACTCGTATCTGTGGGACTGGATTAGTACATTCTCATATATTTTGTCATAATTCAGTATGTTTAAGATCGTTTATTTGCCTAGGAATGTAAAAAGTTAAAATTGATAGCAATCCGGCAATTTCAGCAAGTATCAATGATTAGTATGTTTCTTCGTTACTAGAATTATATCTTTGTGATATATGTCATATTTGTTATAGCAAGTGTTTTGTTGAGGAAACATTTTATGTGCAATATTTAACACCTTTCACTAGTAAAATAGAGAGAAAAATGTAAGTCTAAACAAACAGGGCACTCGTGTTTGAACAGGCAAGAATAATGTTATGATTCTTGTACTTCATTTAATTTTCTTAAAAGGTATAAACAACCATTGTTGAAAATCAACTGTTCTCAAAGGGACGTTTTTGGAATGAAATTTATTCTGTCTTCACTAGCAACTTGACAAACACAACATACTCACTGAAACGACTGTTAGTGAATGACAATGTTCCTTGGCTGATGCCCTTAGATACAAGTTTTTGTTTACTAAACCAAAATTATACAAACTGCTGCCCTGCGTGGTTTGCTCCCTGGCAGGAGCATTTCGGTAAAACTTAATCTGATCTCCCTGTAAAGTCAAATGACCTATCATCTGTTAATCAGGACAATGAATTGTTTTTAACAGCTCAAACACATTATATGGGTTATTTCTGGCCTCCATATTGAGGGTGAGGGTACCCTTACTCTCGAATAGATTCCTAAGAGGGCTGGCGTGGCGCAGTCGGTAGCGCGGCGGATTTGTAACCGGAGGCCCCGTGTTCAATCCTCCGTGGTGCCACTGAGTTCCGTCGGTGTGTTCTTGGGCAAGACACTTTTTCTTAGCCACGTCCGTCGGATGGGGACGTAAACCGGGCGGTCCCGTGTATCGTTCTATCATCCGAGCACGTTAAAGAACCATAGGAATCTATTCGATAATAAGAGTAGGGCAGGTTCTCGGATTCTTATGTATCCTTCCCCTCTCTCTGGGGCGGCTCTAAATAACCTGTACTGTGTTGATGAGCCGTTAAACAACATTCAATTCAATTCTTTAACGTGCTTGGAGGATCGAATCAGGGTACACGGGACTGGCTGGTGTGTACGTCCCCATCCAATAGATGGGGCTAAATGAAGCGTCTTGCCTACGAAATAACCCATTGGTGCCGGCAAGGCTCGATTCCGTGATCTGAGTAATTCTGAGTTGAACGTACTATCCACCAGGCCAATACAGAAATTCTATTATTTCAAAACTGCGTTTTATAAGAGCAATCTTTTTTAATTATGTCGGTTACTTGAGTTACTCGGTTGTGACATTTCTGAATCCATGCCTCATATTTTTATTTTTGTAATTGAGGCTTGGATCCAGAAAGTTCATATCCGTCTTGGCGTCATATAACCTATATTGTGTTGGTGTGCCCGAAAACCCAATCCAGATAAATTCAAAACATTTGAAATTTGGAACTTGGAACAAGGAGGTACTGCAGGGTATTTTTTATAACCCTTTGAGAACATGTTTTATAAATATTTCTATTATATCTCTATATTGTTGAGTCCACAATGACATTTCCATAGGAAAATGAATGTTTCAGGTGAAAATGTTAAGGCAACAATTTTCTGGAATTCCCATGCATCTCTATGAAAAATGCATTGTGTGAATCAAACATGAAATTGACATAGGCAGATTAGTGATGTTCTATCGGTGGTTTAACCCATCTATTTATCAGTGGTTAAACCAGTTCTTTATATATGTATCTCAGAATATGTTAAGTGTTTATATTTGTCACAAACCATGTGTGAATTCCTTAAAACTGCAAACAACTATTAAAACTGAAAAAAATAAAAGAAGTTACACGTTCTTTCATTTGCCAGCATGACTTTTGCAACCCAAAACCAAGTTGACGTCTAGTCATATTGGATATCTTCACATTTTGTGCCTGGTTCGTAACTTGGGCACATGGATGCTTTGAAATTTACCACCCACACAGGACAACATTTTATCAACGAAGCATTAGAGTTTAGTCAAAAAGTGCCTGAGAGTGATTTCTGATGACCTTATATATTGATCCCAATCGGTGCAGTAATAAATAAATAGACAATGGAATTGTACAATACATGGTGTCTATTTGTCCTTTAAATGGACTAGTCTTGACAGTGTGCCCGGAGATAGGACTGTAAAGAACTGAATTCTCAGGTAATTGGAGGTCAACTGACATAGTTATTACTATCTGTGAATGGCCTATGTGCAAGCCACTGAGCAACTAACTATACATGCATTAAGGTAAGTACTGCATCTCTGCAGCAGGGTAGTCTAGTATGGATATATGTTTTGTCAGACAAGGTTACTATTGTGTTAGATGATCAAGGTATCGCAACTGCTAGGTGTGCTAATTATGCTTTCAATGATCGTACTGCCAATTTTTTGATTCACTTATGACAAGTCACAACCCCTGCTAGTCAGCTGGTCAAACGTATTCCCTGACCAGTTTCGTTTAGTAGATATGAACTCTTAGAGGGTATTCGTTGCTTACAAAGAAGCACTGACTGAATGGGATTTTCTCTCCTTATATACACCCAGGTAGCCGCTACCAAGGCGTATCGGCTACTTCACCGACTACCTGGGTGTATATAAGGAGAAGAAATCACAGTCACTCGTTACTTACTGCTTCGTTGTAAAAAATGAATGCCTTCTGAAGAGTTCAAATCTACTGAACAAAACTGGCCAGAGAATATGTTGTCAAGCTCACTAGCAGGGGTTCCGTAGTTCCTCTCAGCCACTTTTTAAACATGAGTTTACTTCAAAAGTTCAACTTGTCTGTCAAGCTTATATTCACCCAAAATTAGAGCCAATTAAGGTACACCTGTATGAAAAGTACTCTTAAATACAAAAACACACACCTTTATGAAAAGTACTCTCTAATACAATGAAACACATATTGCCAATGTTTGTGCGAACTCGGATCATGCATAATGGACGGCAGAGCTAGGAATGAATTGACTATCAGAATTTTTAATTGTATCACTATATAGGACCGAGCTACTTCCACACGATGAGTGGAATTTTCCTCCAAAATTCTGCAATCAAATGCCATTTACAATGAACGTGGAATAAAACCAAATCAACAGGATCAGAACTATGAATAATAAATTGACTGGGGTGTGGTGCTTAATACTAAATTTAACAATGTAACAAATAGCATAGCCAGTTTTTATAACGCTGGATGTTTCAGCTAGCTCTACCATGATTACAAATATTTTCCAGCGTAACAACATTCTATCAGATACTGCGGAAGTGTCAATTCTTACGGATGGCAGGAGGTGTACGGTCTAGGAATATAAGAATCCATCATGAGTATCCATGTGAGATAGGGAAATCTCACCCGAGGGTCAGAATTGTAACCAGGGACGAGGCTCTGCCGAGTGCCTGGTTGCAATTCTGATCCAGAGGGTGAGATTTCCCTATCTCATATGGATCACTCATGATGGATTATTTTTCTCCCATTATGTGTTTATTACCGGCATAAAATCAATGACTTTGCTGATTTAATGCCAGAATAAGGCGACGTCGACGTAACGTCATGACGTCATAAGTCACATGTCATGTAAGATAGAGTTATCTCACATGAGGAAAATGCCTATACCACATGAGCAGAAATGGGAGAAAAGTGGGTGGTCTGCCTCCACCAAAAAAAAGAAGACGTAAAACAACATACACAAGAAATCCGCAGATTCACAAAAATAACAAGAGGTCAATGACCTTGAAGCTCTACCGATTGATTTTGATTTCAGGAAGTAGTCGCTACAGACTTGTTTTTTGAAAATCTATTTTTAACCATGGCGGCCATCTTGAATTTCCGGCCGACCTGAAATTTTGCTAGGATCAATTAGACATTAAGAGCAACATTCCTGTGAAGTTTCATGAAAATCCGTCAAGTAGTTTCAGAGGAGTAGTCGCTACAAGTTTTCATTATATAACTCCATGTAAACAAAGATGGCCGCTGGCAGCCATGTTTAACGTCAAATCAAAACGATTTTCGACAAGGACCAACATCATGTCATACTAATCATTTTAGAAAAAGTCCCATATCAATATCTCTAATAGTTTTGAAGAAGTAGTCGCTACAAACTTATTTATTTTAAATCTATTTTTAGCTGTGGCGGCCATCTTGAATTTCCGGCCGACCTGAACTTTTCTAGGATCAACTAGACATCAAGAGCAACATTCCTGTGAAGTTTCATGAACATCCGTCAAGTAGTTTCAGAGGAGTAGTCGCTACAAGTTTTTACTATATAACTGTAAACAAAGATGGCCGCTGGCAGCCATGTTGAACGTTGAATCAAAACGATTTTTGACAAGGATCAACATCATGTCATGCTGATCATTTTAGAAAAAGTCCCATATCAATATCACTTATAGTTTTCAAGAAGTAGTCGCTACAAACTTGTATTTTAAAACTCTATTTTTAGCTTTGGCAGCCATCTTGGATTTCACATCAACATGAATTTTTGCTAGGATCAACTAGACTTTATGGGCAACATTTCTGTAAAGTTTCATGAATATCCATCCAGTAGTTTCAGAGGAGTTGTCGCTACAAATAAAAGTTTACGGACAGACGGACGCCGCACCACGGCATAAGCTCTGCTGATCTCTGATCAGTCGAGCTAAAAAGGTCAATGATTCTTATATGAAAGTTTGTAAACATTTTAGTAATAAAAACAATGGAGTTTGCTGTTTGCTGAGATGACATTTAAGCGCATTTGTTTAAAAACAATATGCCATTCTATTAAAACGAGATGGCCCTAAATCAATCACCTGAGTGCTGGCACACATTATCAAACTAATCTTCGAAATCTTACGGTCATATACAATCTGTGCAAGCTTGGTTAAGATTGTTCACGAAATGTGGGCTCTATTGTGTATAACAACATTGATATAAAGACACTGACAAAGTTTGGTAAATATCAAATACAAAATGAAGGTGCTAGAGTGTAACACCTTGGGCAGGGCCAAATGTGCCCCAAGGGCTACATTTAATAGAAGAAGACTTTAATGTGTTTCCTATATAAGTCTATGTAAAACTGTGACCCCCGGGGCGAGGCCAAATTGACACCAGTGTCACCATTTGAACGTAGAGGACCATAAGCTTATAGCAAATGCAAAATATTAAACCTCTGGCTCTTGCAGTCTCAGAGAAGATTTTTTTCAGTTTTTCCCTATACAAGCCCAAGTAGACTGTGACCCCCGGGGCGGGGCCAAATGTGACACCAGGGTGACTATTTGAACAAAATTGGTAGAGGACCATAAGCTTATAGCAAATGCAAAACATAAACCTCTGGTTCTTGCAGTTTCAGAGAAGAAGATTTTTAAGTTTTTCCCTATATATGTCTATGTAAAACTTGGGGCGGGGCCAAATGTGACCCCAGAGTCACCATTTCAAAAAACTTGGTAAAGGACCATAAGAGTATAGTAAATGCAAAATATTAAACCTATGGCTCTTGTTATTCCAGATATGTCTTTGTAAAACTGTGACCCCCGGGGCGCGGCCAAATTTGACACCAGGGTTACCATTTGAACAAACTTGGTGGAGGATCATAAGCTTATAGCAAATGCAAAATATTAAACCTCTGGCTCTTGCAGTCTCAGAGAAGATTTTTTAAGTTTTTCCCTATACAAACCTAAGTAAACTGTGACTCCTGGGGCGGGGCCAAATGTGACCCCCGGGTCACCATTTGAACAAAATTGGTAGAGGACCATAAGCTTGTAGCAAATGCAAAATATTAAACCTCTGGCTATTGCAGTCTCAGAGAAGATTTTTTAAGTTTTTCCCTATACATGTCTATCTAAAACATGTGACCCTTGGGTCACCATTCTGGGGTCACCATTTGAACAAACTTGATAAAGGACCATAAGCTTATACTTATAGTAAATGCAAAATATCAAACCTCTGGCTCTTGTAGTTTCCGAGAAGAAGATTTTTAAAAAAAAAAATCCTATATAAGTCTATGTAAAACTGTGACCCCCGGGGTGGGGCCAAATGTGACCCCTGGGTCACCATTTGAACAAACTTGGTAGAGGACCATAAGCTTATAGCAAATGCAAAATATTAAACCTCTGGCTCTTGCAGTTTCAGAGAAGATTTTTTAATTTTTTCCCTGTACATGCCTATGCAAAACTTGACCCTTGGGGCGAGGTCAAATGTGACCCCAGGGTCATCATTTGATCAAACTTGGTAAAGGATCATACGCTTATAGTAAATGCAAAATATCAAACCTCTGGCTCTGGCAGTTTCCGAGAAGATTTTTAATTTTTTTCCCTATATAAGTCTATGTAAAACTGTGAACCCTGGGGCGGGGACAAATTTGACCCCAGGGTCACCATTTGAACAAACTTAGTAGAGGACCATAACCTGATGCTACATGTAATACATGACATGCCACATTGTGATGTACTATCCAAGAAACAGCTATAAGCAAAGTTTGAAAGGTCTAATGCATAAAATTAAAGTTTGTGAGAAAGTGACCTAAACGCAAATGTGAACGTAAAATTTGTTAACTTATCTGCCCTTGCTTGGAGGGTCAAGGTCACATCCACATTTCCTTAGTCACGTGCAATGTACCACTCAAGATACAACTATAAGCAAAGTTTGTAAGGTCTTAGTAACGCCAAAGTTGAAGGTAAAAATTATAAGGTTATCTGCCCTTTGCTTGAAGTGTCTAGGTCACATCCACATCTGCTTTGTCATGTTGCGATTTAAAACCCTAGATACAACTATAAACAACGTTTGAAAGGTGTAGTGCATAGTTTGCGCAAAATTGACAACGCAAAAGTTTGAAGGTAAAATTATTAAGATATCTACCCTTTGCTTGGAGGGTCAAGGTCACTTCCACATTTGTCACGTTGCGATGTACCACTCAAGATACAACTATAAGCTATGTTTTAAAGGTCTAGTGCATAAAGTTTGCGAAAAAGTGACCTAAACACAAAAGTTGAACCTAAAAATTATTAAGTTATCTGCCCTTTGCTTGGAGGGTCAAGGTCACTTCCATATTTGCTTTGACACGTTGGGATGTACCACAAAAGATACAACTATAAGCAAAGTTTGAAAGGTCCAGTGAATACAGTTTGTGAGAAAATGACCTAAACGCAAAACTTGAATGTTGCTGCCGCCGCCGGTAAAGCAACACCTACGTCTCTTTTTTTTTCTTCGAAAAGGCGTAAACACAAACCAGATTATGTATACACTCTTTCGTTGTTCCGACTGCTTTAAAATTGAAAACATTTCGGTTTGTTAAACTTATTTTTGCTAAACCAAGAAATCAACAGGCTGTATATCCAAGTAAAGTTAACAGAAGCCCCCAAATTTCCCAAACCCATATTACCAAGACTACTTTCTGACCTTGCCAACCCACTTTGAAACTAGAACTATCACTGTAGTGATAAATACCCCCGTTTAAATTCTAAATCAATCAAAGGGCCATAATTCTGTAATAATTGAGACGTGCAAGTATTAGCAAGAGGTCAATGACCTTGAAGCTCTACTGATACGTTGTTGACCGCTAGATTAGCATTCTTTGAAGTTTCATGAAAATCTGTCGTGTAGTTTCAAAGGAGTAGTCGCTACAAGTTTCAAAGGAGTAGTCGCTACATAACTATGTAAACAAAGATGGCCATGGCAGCCATGTTTAATGTCGAATCAAAATAATTTTCAACAAGGACCAATATCATGTCATGCTGATCATTTTAGGAAAAGGCCCATATCAATATCACTTGTAGTTTTCAAGAAGTAGTCGCTACAAATTTGTTTTTTAAAAATCTATTTTTAGCAGTGGTGGCCATCTTGAATTTCCAGCGGACTTGAAATTTTGCTAGGATCAACTAGATATGAAGAGCTACATTCCTGTAAAGTTTCATGAAAATCCATCGAGTAGCTTTAGAGGACTAGTCGCTGCAAGATTTCATTATATAACTCTAGGTAAACAAAGATGGCCACTTGTGGCCATATTTAATGTTGAATCAAAATAATTTTCGATAAGGACCAACATAATGTCATGCTGATCATTTTAGAAAAAGTCCCATATCAATATCACTTATAGTTTTTAAGATGTAGTCGCTACAAACTTGTTTTTCAAAAACCTATTTTAGTGGCGGCCATCTTGAATTTCTGGCTGACCTGAAATTTTGCTAGGATCAATTAGACATCGAGAGCAACATTCCTGTGAAGTTTCATGCAAATCCATCAAGTAGTTTCAAAGGAGTAGTCGCTATAAGTTTTTACTATATAAATCAATGTAAACAAAGATGGCCACTGGCAGCCATGTTTAACTTCGAATCAAAACAATTTTCGACAAGGACCAACCTCATGTCATGCTGATCATTTTAGAAAAAGTCCCATATCAATATAACTTATAGTTTTCAAGAAGTAGTCGCTACAATCTTCTTTTTTTTTTAAATCTATTTTTAGCTTTGGTGGTCATCTTGGATTTCACATCAACATGAATTTTTGCTAGGATCAACTTGACTTCATGGGCAACATTTCTGTAAAGTTTCATGAAAATCCATCAGTTTCAGAGGAGTAGTCGCTACAAAAAGTTAACGGACAGACAGATGGACTTTGTGAAAGCGAGGGTATAATTGCTAATAAAGTAAAATATTATACCAACAAAGATAATTATATACAAGCAATCCAACAACAATTGTGCCGTGCATTAAATTTTGAACAAGAGGCCCAAGAGGGCCTGTGGACGCTCTACTGGCTAATATGGCTCTTATAACATCAATGAAGCGAGTGACTATCATCTTAAAGAGGCAAAATATAGCATTTTTAACTAAATCAAGAGCTATAACTCTGCCATTACCCGTCCGATCTGGCTGGTTTTCGAACTTGGCCATTAGAGACAATAAAAATAAAAAATAAATAAAAAAAAATTCAAAAAAAAATTCAAAAATAAATAAATATAAAAAAATAAAAAAAATTATGAAAAAAAATAAATCAATAAAAATAAAATAAAAATAAATAAATAATAATATAAAAATGAAAGTCATAAAATCTGGTAAAGTTTGGCAAAGATCAGATGCAAAATGAAGGCCCTATCCTATGACAAGGCAAATTATAGCATTTTTTAATATAATCAAGGGCGATAACTTCGCTGTTAATGGTACGATCTGGCTAGTTTTCGAACCTGACCGAGCTTTCATTGACATTAACAATCTTATAAAGCTTGGTAAAGATCGGATGAAAAATGAAGGCCCTACCGTCTTAACAAGACAAAATATAGCATTTTGAACTAAATCAAGGGCCTAACTCCGCTGATACTGGTCCGATATGAATGGTTTTCGAAATTGTCCAAGCTTTCATTGATATTAACAATCTGATAAAGTTTGCTAAGGATCGGAACAATGAAGCCCCTATCGTCTTAACGAGGCAAAATATATCATTTTTAACTAAATAAAGGGCCACAACTCCGCTGTTACTAGTCCGATATGGCTGGTTTTCGAACTTGTCCGAGCTTTCATTGATATTAACAATCTGATAGTGTTTGGTAAAGATCGAATGAACAATGAAGCCCCTATCGTCTTAACGAGGCAAAATATAGCAATATAGCATTTTTAACTAAATCAAGGGCCATAACTCTGTTGTTACTTGTCCGAACTGGCTGGTTTTCGAACTCATTCGAGCTTTCATTGATATTAACAACCTGAAATAGTTTGGTAAAGATCGGATGAAAAATGAAGGCACTATCGTCTTAAAGAGACAAAAACTAACGACGGACGGACGACGGACAACTCGGCATCCCATAAGCTCTGCTGGCCTTCGGCCAGTAGAGCTAAAAACTGGTTCTAATGTCGTACAACCAGTTGTTGAAACTGTGTTTATTGTCTCCGAGCTGTGGATAAAGTGAACAATATGTACAGCCGAGTTTCACGGATAAAATAAACAAGACGGGTGTTCCACGGAACACGTGTGTCGCCTGTCAGCGCTTTGTCAGTATAAGGTTTTTTGGACCCATATAAATGACCTTGACAAACTGGCCTCACTAAGTTTATGTGAAGAAAAAAATGAGTATTTAACCCATATAATGACCTTCAGTGTGACCTTGTCCTTTATTTTTAGTATGGCCCTGTCAATGTAGTCATGATAAGTATATATTGAAAGTTTGATCAAGAAATATTAAGAAATTAGAAAGTTATAGCCTACGTTAAGTTTTCGTGAAGAAAGAAATAAGTATTAAACTCATATAATGACCTTCAGTGTGACCTTGACCTTTATATTTTAGTATGGTCATGTCTATGTTGTCATGATGAGTATATATTGAAAGTTTGATGAAGAAATATCAAGAAATGAGAAAGTTATAGCCAATGTTAAGTTTTCTGACGGCTGGACGGACGGCCATGAATAGCATCTTTTGTTCTCCTAGCCACCTAAGTATTGATTCGTAAGCTCTGACGGACGGACTGACGGACGGACGGACGACAAAGTGATCCCTATGTATCGTATTTTTCTTTGAAAAGGCGACACAAAAATATAAGTCGAGCCATCTTAAGGTTTATGCATATTGTCTATTTAATATGACACACACAACAAGCATGTTATAGAACAATGGAGAATAACAAAATGGGAAAACAATGATTATCCCTTAAAAACAGTTTGAAGACGTAGAAAATATATGAAAATATAAGTGAAACACGATGGAAGGGTAATATTAAGTGTATGTCATTTTGAACAACTACCTAAATTGCTGCAATCCGGTTTAATTAATACATGTAAATACTACAAGTGTACTTATTTATTACAATTTAACAAAGATTTTGCAGAATCAAATATCTAGCCGACACTGCTCTGATACATGCTAGACAGATATATGTAATCATTTTATTTTCCTGCCTCTACTAACTGTCAAGGTCAATTAATGCTAAGTTACTCTAACTAGTCCATTTAGTTTCATAGAAACAGAGATAAACACAAAAATAAATGTAAGATTAACAAGTCAAGTGCCCAGGTCATTTGTGAAACTGCTTTATAGTACAGAGTTGATCTGCCCAATAGACAACGTAGTTTCTGAAAAAGGGTGCAAAACAGTACTACCCAATATTTAACTATGATTTAGAGTTTGGTTAATCTAGTGCATGCAGTGCCCAAGAAATGGCCAAATAATGTAACATGGAGAGTTACATCTGTTAATAATTAATATTCAAGGTCATTTGTGCAATTGCTCTGTGTATTTGAGCTGTACTACCAAATTATACAACTATGTTCCAAGTTTTTTATCTAGCGCACGCAGTTCCTGAGAAATGGCTAACTGCAAAAAACTAAATTAAAACTAAATAAATGTTTCATAAAAGTCAAGGTCATAGTGGAAATTCTCCTTGTGAATGAGCTGTACACTCCAATTTACAGCTTTAATCCAAGTTGGGTTGATCTAGTGCATACAATTCCTGAACAAGACAGCTAAACACACAAAACTTAAAGTCGACAAAGATGCCGAGTCAAAAGAAAGCAACATCGCTCCCCTTTTCTTCGAAACGGCGGGATATGTATTTAAGCCATAAAATATGAGGGTAATTTCAAGTGAATTTATGAATATTATTAAAAGTATCATTTATATATTTATAAATATAAAATGATACATATAATAAATTCATTTCACATATTTGTTTACTGTTTCCCCAAATAATGGGTTATCTCTTCTTCTTTAAGTTATACAGTGACCTTTAGGCCCATTGGTCCGGTGCTATTCCTTTTTACTTAATATGTACTTGTTTGTCACTTTATGCATATGTCACTATAATAAACTATTTACTTTAACAAAAACTATACAGACATCATTCAGGTAACGATCATTTGCTATGCACTGGTTAATGAAGTGTTTTACAATATGTACATGTATATGCTATCTTTAAAAAGATTTTTTTTATATTACAGTGTCATTTTAAAAACTTTATACATATGATAAATCATTTAGGGATAGCAAATGAGTACAAGTACAGTCTCAGGGATAAGGAGACCTTACAGTAGGGTAACTGAATAAACGTTGTTTCCTGTAAAGGTCCTTGAGTACGCAGTACCACTCATCTGTCACGTGAACTCTATTATAGGCATTCACTGTATACACGAGTTTCATCGAACTATGAGCAATATATTTATTCCATATCGTCACCGACATCTAGATACACATCGTACGCCTCCCGGTTGCAGTTACCATCCTTCGTGAACACATACTTATGAAAGGTCCCATCTACACAAATTGCTGCAAAAAAAGATCGGATAGCAAATATTTGCAAAAATCACATGTATAATACATGCTTAACTTAATAATTCATCTTTATTATCTGCACAAACTGTAAGGGAGTTTATGTGATACCCTGGTATCGTAGATGTGGTAACAGATCCGGGTCATGTTGCCTTTTCAATAGCTCTTGATCACCACTGCATAATACGCTCTGTTCCTCAAAAAAATGTTAACCCTATAGTCTTATAGCTTAATATTCAGATTTATAGTGACAATCACTTTAATAAAGCAAAACTTGTAATTACATGTTCTCGGATAGTATTTTATGCATATCCTAGATATAAAACAACAATTCTGAACAAAATCTCATATGTTTAACTCGCAAAAATGTCTTAAATTAGTGTTAATGTTAAAAAGACAATTACTAATGAATGATGGATGATTAAGGACAACGCGCCATCAACAAGAGGCCCAAGAGGGCCTGTGGACGCTCTACTGGCTAATATGGCTCTTACGACAAAATAAAAAAAAAAAAAAAAAAAAAAAAAAAAAAAAAAAAAAAAAATATATATATATAAAAAAAAAAAAATTAAAAAATAAAGAAATTAAAATTTTTAAAACAAGCATTTATGTACAACTGTGACCCCCGCAGGGCGGGGCCAGATGTGACCCCATTTGTGTCGCCATTTGAACAAAATTGGTAAAGGACCATAAGCTTATAGCAACAGCAAAATATTACACCTCTGGCTCTTGCAGTTTCCGAGAAGAAGATTTTTTAAGTCTTTTTTCCTATACATGTCTATGTAAAACATGTGACTCTTGGGGCGGGGCCAAATGTGACCCCAGGGTCACCATTTGAACAAAGTTGGTAAAGGACCATAAGCTTATAATAAATGAAAAATATTAAACCTCTGGCTCTTGAAGTTTCCGAGAAGAAGATTTTTTTTTTTAAAAAATCCTATATAAGTCTATGTAAAACTGTGACCCTCGGGGCGGGGACAAATTTGACCCCAGCATCACCATTTGAACAAACTTAGTAGAGGACCATAAGCTGATGCTATATGTAATACATGAGAGCTCTGTGCCATGTGGTTCCAGAGAAGAAGATTTTTTTTCAGTTTTTCCCTATACAAGCCTATGTAAAACTGTGACCCTTGGGGCGGGGCCAAATGTGACCCGAGTGTCATCATTTGAACAAACTTGGTAAAGGACCATAAGCTTATAGTAAATGCAAAATATCAAACCTCTGGCTGTTGCAGTTTCCGAGAAGAAGTTTTTTAAAAAAAAAATCCTATATAAGTCTATGTAAAACTGTGACCCCCTGGGCGGGGACAAATTTGACCCCAGGGTCACCATTTGAACAAACTTAGTAGAGGACCATAAGCTGATGCTACATGTAATACATGAGAGCTCTGTCTCTTGTGGTTTCAGAGAAGAAGATTTTTTAAAGTTTTTCCCTATATGTCTATATGAAAAACATGCAAAACCTCAATATACAAACTTTAGACCCCCGGGGCACGGCCATTTTTTACCCCGGGGACTTTATTTGAACAATCTTAATAGTTTAGGCCTTGGCGATCATTTTAAAAGAAAAACTGTTGAAATCTGTCCAGCAGTTCTGGAGAAGATTTTTTAAGGTTTCGACCATATATGGTAATGGCAGCCATCTTGGATGTAGCGCTGACCTAATTTTAACAAATCTAAAAAGCATTCATCTAAGGATCATCCATGTGAAGTTTGGTCAAAATTAGCCAAGCGGTTTCCGAGGAGAAGTCGTTTGAAGAAAAGTTAACGGACGACGGAAGACGGACAACACACCATCCCATAAGCTCTGCTGGCCCTTGGCCAGTAGAGCTAAAAAATCAAGACAAACCGTGTACAGTTATTCTGCCAATTTTGAATCAAATTCAAATATTAACTCCATGTTGTATGTCAATTGTATTATGCATTCACATAATAAAGTTAAAAGTTGCTGACAATCCATTAAAACTTTTAAACTGTGGAGTTACAAGATGGGAGAACATACCTATCACAGACTGGTTTGGCGCAAAGGCACACACACAAGCACACTCGGCAGGGACAGTAAAGTTGGCCAGGCCCCACTGGGACTCCACGTACTGACCCAGGAAACCCATCTTCTTAAAACTACAAAGTAACAGCACTATATATACACACACACACACAAACATGTATTATTATATACCTAATTGTTCTTAAAGAAAGAAAAGAAATTAAGGTACACAATTCGCCTAATAAAGGCAACCATTGTGAAAATGACTATTGGAACTTGTGCATAGCATCACGTTATATATTGAAACCAGTTTCATCTGACTGTAGCAAGTGGTTAAACAGACTTCCATTCACATTTTAAAGCAATTTGCAGAAGTATAACTGACCACTGACCGTTCCAAGGCTGTAGCTCTATTGTCAACTCTTTTGTGTTTGTGATGTCGTTTGCATTTGTTATTACTTTTGCCTTCTTGTCTGTTTGCGTGTTTGTTTCTGTGTTTTTTGGTTGACTGTCCTCCTTGAATGCTACTTTCCCTGTCTGATCTTTTTATATTTCTTTGCAGAAGTATAAAAAGGGGGCATACCGTATATTGTCACACAATTTTGCAAGATATAATACATCTTATTAGCATCCAATTACTCGTGAAAAAATACGCCTCCCATCTGACTGGAAGCAAAGTCATGGTGAGTTTCGTATAATCGACCCACTTGTTAAAAAATATCTATATACTAAACTGGCATGTCTGTATGTGATCACCACACCTCTTAGTGTATTTTTCGTAACAGACAGGTAACAGCTCGGAAGAATGGTTGAATCCTACCTTGAACGTCTGTTGAGCTCTGTCTCCTTTATGGCAAATATATGAACAGTTCCCTTATCACTAGAAACACATAGATATGCAGAGTCCAGACTGAATGTTATGCTGAAAATATACACCAATAGGGATTTTTTTATTTTGAAAACAAATTAAATGGCTATTAAATTAGGAACCGTACAGCAAGTAAGAATTTGAAACACAAGCTACAAGCGTTCATTGCTTTCTCCCTAAGAACAATAAAACATCAAATCCAAATAAACATGAGACGATAGTCACTGGCTTCATTGATGTTATAAGAGCCATAATATAGCATTTTTAACTAAATCAAGAGCCGTAACTCCGCCATTACTGGTCCGATCTGGTTTTCGAACTTGGCCAGTAGAGATAATAAAAATCAAAAAAATCAATAAAAAAAAAAAAAAAAATTTTTTTTTTTTTTTTAAAAATATTTAAAATATAAATAAACATATAAAAGACAAAAAGAAAAATCTGGTAAAGTTTGGTAAAGATCAGATGAAAAATGAAGGCCCTATCGCCTTAACAAAGCAAAATATAGCATTTTTAATGAAATCAAGGGCCATAACTCTGCTGTTACTGGTCTAATCTGGCTGGTTTTCGAACTTGTTCAAGCTTTTATTGACATTAACATCTGGTAAAGTTTGGTAAAGATCGGATGAAAAATGAAGGCCCTATCGTCTTAACGAGGCAAAACGTAGCATTTTTAACTAAATCAAGGGCCATAACTCCACTGTTACTGGTCCAATCTGGCTGGTTTTTCGAACTTGTCTGAGGTTTCATTGACATTAACAATCTGGTAAAGTTTGGTAAAGATCGAATGAAAAATGAAGACCCTATCGTCTTGAGGCAAAATATAGCATTTTTAACTACATGTAAATCAAGGGCCATAACTCCTCTGTTACTGGTCTGATCTGGTTGGTTTTCGAACTTATCCGAGCTTTTATTAACATTAACAATCTGGTAAAGTTTGGTAAAGATCGGATGAAAAATGAAGGCCCTATCGTATTACGAGGCAAAATATAGCATTTTTAACTAATCAAGGGCCATAAGTCTGCTGTTACTGGTCCGATTTGGCTGGTTTTCGAACTTGTCCGAGCTATCATTGACATTAACAATTTCGTAAAGTTTGGTATAGATCGGATAAAAAATGAATGCCCTATCGTCTTAACGAGGCAAAATATAGCATTTTTAACTAAATCAAGGGCCATAACTTCACTGTTACTGGTCCGATTTGGCTGATTTGCAAACTTGTCTGAGCTTTTATTAACATTAACAATCTGGTAAAGTTTCGTAAACATCAGATGAAAAATGAAGGCTCTATCGTCTTAACGAGACAAAAGTTGACGGACGACGGACGGACGACAGACAACTCGGCATCCCATAAGCTCTGCTGGCCTTCGGCTAGTAGAGCTAAAAACGACCAATAGAAAACAGTATATAAAGATAAATTGTAATCATCGAATGTGAGATGAAAATGAACTTGAACTGACGCAAAAAGTTCATATGGCACCAACAGAAATGAACACTCCTGCCCATTTTCCATTTATATAAAAACATATGAAGAATGTGCCTAGATTCTTCTCACCTGCAGAACTGCAGAGTTGCATCCAATTATGTTGTAAAGATTCTATTTTATTATAAACCTTCATAAGTATCCTGGTAAAATAACACAAACCAGCATAACACCGTAGATTTGATGGTTTTGGCAAGAGAATTTATTTACTCAATTAGTGATAGTACAGATTTACAGTACCATTTACACATGTCAAGATATAGGGCTACAGATTACGTTTATACAGCGCAACCTGTTTACATTTGCAAAGATACGGGGATACAGATGTCATTTACACAGTGCAACCTATTTACATACGCCAAGATATGGGGATACAGATGCCACGGACACAGCACAACTTGTTTACATATGCCAAGATTTACATATGCCAAGTTATGGGGATACAGATGCCACGGACACAGCACAACTTGTTTACATATGCCAAGATATGGGGATACAGATGCCACGGACACAGCACAACTTGTTTACATATGCCAAGATATGGGGATACAGATGTCATGTACACAGCACAGACTGTTTACATAAGCCAATATATGAGGATACAGATGCCACGGACACAGCACAACCTATTTACATATGCCAAGATATGAGGATACAGATGCCACGACACAGCACAACCTATTTACATATGCCAAGATACGGGGATACAGATGCCACATTCACAGCACAATCCAATTACATATGCCAAGATATGGGGATACAGATGCCACGGACACAGCACAACTTGTTTACATAAGCCAAGATATGGGGATACAGATGCCACGGACACAGCACAACCCATTTACATATGCCAAGATATGGCGATACAGATGTCATGTACACAGCACAAACTGTTTACATAAGCCAATATATGGGGATACAGATGTTACGTACACAGCACAACCTGTTTACATATACAGATGTCATTTACACAGCACAATTTGTTTACACATGCCAAGATGGTGAATCAGAACCATAAAATGTCAATACAGCGATACAGTTTTTTTTATATAGTCAGCAGAAAATGAATACAAAGGGTATAATATAATACATGCAGCTAGGTATATATTAAATGTACACACCAATACAGTTTGGCTGGGTCAGTCCCTCTTCGTAACTCTAGCAATTGCTTTTTATGTTGCACATCAAATATACGGATCAGAGTTCCCTGCAATGCATGACGGTATGTCAGACATAATCTACCCAACAGCTAACTGATATGTGTCAAACTGATACAAGGAGTTAAATTACCATGAGTTTTTCAATACAGGATTTCTATCCCAAGTGAAAATATGTACGCATAAACAAACATGTGCAAAACCATGAGTTTGTTTATTCGGACGTATTTTCAGGACGGATAGAAATCATGCATTGAAAAACTCATGGTTATTGAACTACAATACATTTTTGTTAAATGATAAATACCGGTACCGTATTTAAACTAGTTTTCACCGCGCGTAATGAAATTCCCTTCGCAAATGCATCTCAAAGCATGTGTCACCATTGACACTGAAGAATGTCAATTAGTGAATTGAACTTTTACAAACTGGAGAATATATGATCCCAGGTTATTTACAATCCTTGGAAATCATGAAACAGAAAATTTATTATTTAAACAAAATTAAAATTATTTAATACTTAAACACTCAAAGAAAATGAAGTAAAAAGAAATTCCAAAACGTCTGGCTAGTGGGAAATATTTCCTGAGCGAATTATATATTTCCCGTAGTTATTATCATTTTTCCATCCCTTAGAAATCTCGGTAATTCCTTGCAAGAGATGTAATATATGTATATAATAGTTCCGGGAGCAGTTAACATAATCTAAAACACAGCAAACTGATATGTGTACCTCCTAATAGACACTGTGTAGATCATCTCAAACAAGTTGTTTATTATGCACCCCGAAATTTGACATATGTCCGTCCGTATGTACGTCCATATGCATGCATGTCCACCTGTCCCGCGTTCTTGTCCGCTTAACTTCTGTTTTCCATCCGATTTTCATGAAACTTCACAGAAGTATCAATATGATGTCTATTAGCGCATATTGTCGTCAGGATTTCCAGTTGAATGATTTTGGCAGCGTTACAAGACTTTAAAGTTTTTCGAATCTAAAGCTTGTCCGCTCAACTCCTTCTGGTTGTCATCCGATTTTTATGAAACTTCATAGAAAGTATCAGTATGATGACTAGTAGCGCATATTTTCAGGACATTCTGGTTGAATGATTTTTGGGGGAATTACCAAGACTTTGAAGTTTTCAGATTCTAAAGCTTGTCCGCTAAACTCCTGTTTTTCATTCGATTTTCATGAAACTTCACAGGAAGTATTTGTATGATTTCTAGTAACAAAAATTGTCAGGACATTCTGGTTGAATGATTTTTGGCAGAGTTATGGGACTTCGAAGTTTTGCGAATCTGAATCTTGTCCACTCAACACCTCCTAAGTTTGTCATCCGATTTCCATGAATCTTTATAGGATGTATCAGTATGATTTCTAGTAGTGCATATTGTCAGAATATTCCAGTTGAATGATTTCTGCCGTAGTCACGGGACTTTCAAATCAAAAGCTTATCTGCTCAACTCCACATGTACGATGTCCACAAAGAGAAGGTTGTAGCACTTTCGCTAATGTAACCTATGTCTGATTTTCTGTCTAGAAGTCAGAAAGAGGTCACCCATGAGGTCACGTGGGACTGCCTCGATCGACAAGACAACACTGTCATCGGCGTAGCTACTATAAGGCGATATAGGCCCGGGCCTATATATCAATTTGAAAAATGGAGAAAATGGTCCAAAAATTCAATAAAAACTGAAGCCGGAGGGGTGGGGGCGGGGTTAATGGTCAACATTTGTTTCTTATTTTATTTTACAGTGTATAGGTAATTGTCAAATGTAAATTTTCATTTGTCAAAAATATTTCTTTAAATACCATGTTCTTTCCATTATATGCCAAAACGCACCATTACATAGCTAAGTTTAAAAAAAACGCAGGGGAAAGCATGCCCCCGGACCCTACTAGTTTGTCGGGCCTATATATGAATTCGGGTCAGCTACGCCCCTGCCTGTGTCTCCCACTATCGAGAGTGAGTTGTATTAGCTGTGTTGAGTGTTTGCTGTTACTGACTTTCTACTGTACACATGAGAGTTGCTATGGTTGTCACCTTGATTGAGCCTGTAGCCAGTAATGTACCAGATTGGTTGACAGCTATGCTGGAAATCTCGTTGTTATGTGCATTAATCGTCACTGGTGATGATGTCTGGCCAGGCAGCGTACAGTCTAGATTCTGAAATGGAATGAACATGGCTCGATTGGAATGAGTGTCATCTGCTATTGCAGTTGAATAGCAATTACTCCATCAACAAGAAATGTCACCAATAAGTTACAAATGCCCTAGATTTCTTTTTCTCATTTGACCTTTAGCCTCCAAGTGTGACCGTGACCTTTGAGGTACGATGATTGCACACGACACACCTCATAGTGGTTAACAATTGTATGAAGTTTCATGGAAATCCCTTCAATTCTTTCAAAGTTATGGCCTTTGGCATGATTGTTTCGCACGGAAGGAATCGGACAAACGAACAAAATCTGACCTTTGACCTCCAAGTGAAACCTTGACCTTTGAGGTACGAACCCGATTATTGCACACGACACCTTCTCACTGTAGTCAATATTTGTGTGAAGTGTCATGGAAATCTCTTCAATGCTTTCAAAGTTATGGCCTTTGTCATGATTGTTTGGCAAGGAAGGACACCGGACAAAATTTGACCTTTGACCTCCAAGTGTAACCTTGACCTTTGAAGAACGAATCCGATTATTGCACACGACACCTTCTCATTGTAGTCAACATTTGGGTGAAGTGTCATGGAAATCCCTTCTGTTCTTTCAAAGTTATGGCTGAGACATGATTGATTTGGACAGAAGGACAAACAGGCAAATGAACAGATGATGCAATTACTATATGCCTCCCTTCAGGGGCATACAAATCACCTAATAGTAAGCCTAACAGCTTAACAAAGTATTCATGTAAGCATCATTAACCTACCAACTATCCATCAAAAAATGATACACTAGTCCCAACAAGATGAAGCGTCACTGCAGGGTAACACAATGACACTATCAATTTGCTCACAATATTGGATTCATGTAATGTAATCTGCTCCGTGTGAACATAACCAACATCTACAACTTTAAATCCAAGTGTATCATAACCTTATTATCATTAGACAAAAGAACAAATATTTTCAATTAAAAAGGAATATAACACATGTATCTAAGTATAGTGTATATTTTGTATTTACATTTTTGGTTGAAAAATAAATGACACAAAATTAGGTGTTTTTTTTCTACAAGAAATCCGTGGATTCACATGTCTCGCCTAACGGCGGCTGGACGTAAAAATAAAAAGGTCAATGATGCTTAAATGAAAGTTTGTAAACATTTTAGTAACCAACAAGAGGTCAATGACCTTGAAGCTCTACTGATAGATTTTTGATAGCTAGGTCAACATTCTTGTGAAGTTTCATGAAAATCCATCAAGTAGTTTCATAGGAGTAGTCGCTACAAGTTTTCATTATATAACTCTATGTAAACAAAGATGGCCGCTGGCGGCCATGTTTAATGTCAAATAATTTTTGACAAGGATCAACATCATGTCATACTGATCATTTTAGAAAAAGTCCCATATCAATATCACTTATAGTTTTCAAGTAGTAGTCGCTACAAATTTATTTATTTTAAATCTATTTTTAGCCGTGGCAGCCATTTTGAATTTCCGGTCAGCCTGAAATTTTCTAGGATCAACTAGACATCAAGAGCAACATTCCTGTGAAGTTTCATGAACATCCGACAAGTAGTTTCAGAGGAGTAGTCGCTACAAGTTTTTACTATATAACTCTATATAAACAAAGATGGCCACTGGCAGCCATGTTTAACGTTGAATCAAAATAGTGTTCGACTAGGATCAACATCATGTCATGCTGATCATTTTAGAAAAAGTCCCATATCAATATCACTTATAGTTTTCAAGAAGTAGTCGCTACAAACTTATTTTTTAAAAATCTATTTTTAGTTGTGGCGGCCATCTTGAATTTCTGGCCGACCTGAATTTTTGCTAGGATCAATAAGACATCAAGAGCAACATTCCTGTAAAGTTTCATGAAAATCTGCCAAGTAGTTTCAGAGGAGTAGTCGCTACAAGTTTTTACTATATAATTCTATGTAAACAAAGATGGCCACTGGCAGCCATGTTTAACGTCGAATCAAAACGATTTTTGGCAAGGACCAACATCATGTCATGCTGATCATTTAAGAAGAAGTCCCATATCAATATCACTTATAGTTTTCAAGAAGTAGTCGCTACAAACTTGTATTTTAAAAATCTATTTTTAGCTTTGGCGGCCATCTTGGATTTCACATCAACATGATTTTTTGCTAGGATCAACTAGACTTCATGGGCAACATTTCTGTAAAGTTTCATAAATATCCATCCTGTAGTTTCAGAGGAGTAGTCGCTACAAATAAAAGTTTACGGACAGACAGACAGACGGACGACGGACGCCGCACCACGGCATAAGCTCTGCTGATCTCTGATCAGTCGAGCTAAAAACAATCGAGTTTGCCGTTTGCTGAGATGACATTTAAGTGCATTTGTTTAAAAACAAAATGCCATTCTATTAAAAACAAAAGGCCCAAGAGGGCCTGTGGATGCTCTACTGGCTAAAACGGCTCTTACATCAAGGGTTGTCGACATAAAATTCCTATCAGTAGTTTTTTTAAAACATTGCAAAAACAACAAGGATAGGATGGCCTTAGATCGCTCACCAGGTAATCATGGGCAATAAGTCTGCTGTCTGACAGTGTCTAGTCTGGCATGGGCATTTTTTAATTTGTCCCACTTTCTTCTATGAATGAAATTTCATAACAAGAGGCCCAAGAGGGCCTGTGGATGCTCTACTGGCTCAAGATAAAGTTTATGTATAAGGGGCCATAAGTCTTTCAAAAATCATTCAACCAGAACATGGCAATGACAGGTGCAACTAGGCTTATAGTACTGATCATCCTCGCCAAGATTTGCTGAAATCTGGCGAAGAGTTCAGAAGAGACTAATCTGGACAAAGTTTGTGAATTAAAACATTTAAAGGGTCACAATACTGGCAAAAATCATTCAACCAAAATATGGACTAATATGACAACACTAGGCTTGATACTGATCATCCTTGTCAAGTTTCGTCTGTATCCAGCCAGGGGTTCAGGAGAACTAGCACAGAAAAAAACTGTGGTATCAAAATCCTTTAAAGGGACATAACTCTGCCAAATATCTGTAAACCGAAATGTGACGATGACATGCACAACTAGGCTTGGTCCTGATCATCCCTGCAAAGTTTCATTGAATTCTGGCGAGGGGTTCAGAAGAAGTAGATCAGAACAAAGTTTGTGTATTAAAACCTTTAAAGGGCCATAACTCCGCCAAAAATCATTTAACCGGAACACGGCTATGATTTGCACAACTAGACATAGAACTGATCATCCCTAAAAAGTTTTGTTTAATCTGGCCAGGGGTTCAAGAGATCTAGTCAGAACAAAGTTTGTGTATTAAAACCTTTAAAGGGCTATAACTCAGCGGCGAATTTTTGCTAGGATCAATTAGACATCAAGAGCAACATTCCTGTAAAGTTTCATGAAAATCCGCCAAGTAGTTTCAGAGGAGTAGTCGCTACAAGTTTTTACTATATAATTCTATGTAAACAAAGATGGCTACTGGCAGCCATGTTTAACGTCGAATCAAAACGATTTTTGGCAAGGACCAACATCATGTCATGCTGATCATTTAAGAAGAAGTCCCATATCAATATCACTTATAGTTTTCAAGAAGTAGTCGCTACAAACTTGTATTTTAAAAATCTATTTTTAGCTTTGGCGGCCATCTTGGATTTCACATCAACATGAATTTTTGCTAGGATCAACTAGACTTCATGGGCAACATTTCTGTAAAGTTTCATAAATATCCATCCTGTAGTTTCAGAGGAGTAGTCGCTACAAATAAAAGTTTACGGACAGACAGACAGACGGACGGACGCCGGACGCCGCACCACGGCATAAGCTCTGCTGATCTCTGATCAGTCGAGCTAAAAACAATCGAGTTTGCCGTTTGCTGAGATGACATTTAAGTGCATTTGTTTAAAAACAAAATGCCATTCTATTAAAAACAAAAGGCCCAAGAGGGCCTGTGGATGCTCTACTGGCTAAAACGGCTCTTACATCAAGGGTTGTCGACATAAAATTCCTACCAGTAGTTTTTTTAAAACATTGCAAAAACAACAAGGATAGGATGGCCTTAGATCGCTCACCAGGTAATCATGGGCAATAAGTCTGCTGTCTGACAGTGTCTAGTCTGGCATGGGCATTTTTTAATTTGTCCCACTTTCTTCTATGAATGAAATTTCATAACAAGAGGCCCAAGAGGGCCTGTGGACGCTCTACTGGCTCAAGATAAAGTTTATGTATAAGGGGCCATAAGTCTTTCAAAAATCATTCAACCAGAACATGGCAATGACAGGTGCAACTAGGCTTATAGTACTGATCATCCTCGCCAAGATTCGCTGAAATCTGGCGAAGAGTTCAGAAGAGACTAATCTGGACAAAGTTTGTGTATTAAAACATTTAAAGGGTCACAATACTGGCAAAAATCATTCAACCAAAATATGGACTAATATGACAACACTAGGCTTGATACTGATCATCCTTGTCAAGTTTCGTCTGTATCCAGCCAGGGGTTCAGGAGAACTAGCCCAGAAAAAAACTGTGGTATCAAAATCCTTTAAAGGGACATAACTCTGCCAAATATCTGTAAACCGAAATGTGACGATGACATGCACAACTAGGCTTGGTCCTGATCATCCCTGCAAAGTTTCATTGAATTCTGGCGAGGGGTTCAGAAGAAGTAGATCAGAACAAAGTTTGTGTATTAAAACCTTTAAAGGGCCATAACTCCGCCAAAAATCATTCAACCGGAACACGGCTATGATTTGCACAACTAGACATAGAACTGATCATCCCTAAAAAGTTTTGTTTAATCTGGCCAGGGGTTCAAGAGATCTAGTCAGAACAAAGTTTGTGTATTAAAACCTTTAAAGGGCTATAACTCCGCCAAAATCATTCAACTCGAACACGGTGACTATGTACAACTAGGCTTGGTACTGATCATCCCTGCAAAGTTTCAATGAAATCCGGCCAAATGAAGGCCCTTTCGTCTTAAAGAGGCCAAGATATAGCATATTTCAGAAAATCAAGGGCCATGACTCCGATGTAAATGGTCCAATCTGGATGTTTTTCGAACTTGTCCAAGCTTTCAGTGATACTAACAATCTGGTAAAGTTTCTTAAAGATCGGATGAAAGATGAAGGCTTTATCGTCTTAACGAGGCAAAATATAGGATTTTAACTAAATCAAGGGCCATAACTCCACTGTTACTGGTCCGATCTGGCTGGTCTTCGAACTTGACCGAGCTGTCATTGATATTGAAAATCTGATAGTTTCATAAAGATCGCATGAAATATGAAGGCCCTATCGTCTTAACGAGGTAAAGTTTAGCATTTTTAACTAAATCAAGGGCCATAACTCATCTGTTACTGGTCCGATCTGGCTGTTTTTCAAAATTGTCTGAGCTGTCATTGATATAAACAATCAGGTAAAGTTTTGTAAAGATCAGATGAAAGATGAAGGCCCTATCAAATTAACGAGGCAAAATATAGCATTTTTAACTAAACCAAGGGCCATAACTCCGCTGTTACTTGTCCGATCTGGCTGATCTTCGAAATGTCCAAGCTTTCATTTGTATAAACAATCTGGTAAAGTTTGGTAAAGATCGAATGAAAGATAAAGGCCCTATCGTCTTAACGAGGCAAAATATAGCATTTTTAACTAAATCAAGGGCCATAACTCCGCTGTTAATGGTCCGATCCAGCTAGTTTTCGAGCTTGTCCTAGCTCTCATTTATATAACCAATCTGGTAAAGTTTGGTAAAGATTGGATGAAAGATGAAGGCCCTATCATCTTAATGAGGCAAAATATAGCAATTTTAACTAAATCAAGGGCAATAACTCCGCTGTTAATGGTCCGATCTAGCTGGTTTTCGAAGTTGTCCGAGCTTTCATTCATATTAACAATCTGTGCAAGTTTGGTAAAGATCAAATAATAAATGAATGTGCTAGAGTGTTCATAAGGCTTTATATGGCATTTTTCAGCAAAACAAGGGCCATAACTCTGGTGAAATTATTTCGATCTTGCCGGTTTTCGAACTTGTCCAAGCTTTCATTGATATAAAGACACTGGCAAAGTTAAGTAAAGGTCCGATTAATATTGAAGGCCCTAGAGGGTTCACAAGGCAGAAAATAGCATTTTTCAGAAGAAAAAAAAGGGCCATAACTCCGGTGTTTCTCATCCGATTTTGCTGGTTTTCGAACTTATTTGAGCTTTCATTGATATTAACAATCTGTGCATGTTTGGTAAAGATCAAATAATAAATGAATGTGCTAGAGTGTTCACAAGGCAGAAAATGGCATTTTCCAGAAAAAACAAGGGCCATAACTCTGATGTTACTGAACCAATTTAGCTGATTTTCGAACTTGTCCAAGCTATCATTGGTATTAACAATCTGTGCAAGTTTGGTAACGATCAAATAATAAATGAAGGTGCTAGAGTGTTCACAAGGCTTAATATGGCATTTTCAAGTAAAACAAGGGCCGTAACTCCGGTGAAATTTATCCGATCAGGCTGTTTTTCGAACTTGTCCGAGCTTTCATTTATATAAAGACACTAGCAAAGTTTCGTAAAGATTCGATTAATAATGAAGGCCCTAGAGTGTTCACAAGGCAAAAGTTAACAGACGGACGGACGGACGACGGACGACGGACAACTCGCCATCCCATAAGCTCTGCTGGCCTTCGGCCAGTAGAGCTAAAAATGGGTGGGAGGGGTGGAGAGGGGTTTGTATTTACATTCTAAACAAATATGGTAAAGATCAGTAAACAAATATGGTAAAGATCAGGTAAAAAATGAAGTAACTACAGATTTAACAAAGGAAAATACAATATAGCATTTTTCAACAAATCAAGGGCCATAACCTGTCGTTACTAACTAGATCTAGCTGGTTTTCGAACTTGTCCAAAATTTCATTGATATACCATGCTTTGCACAACTAGACATCATACTGAGGCTTCCTGCCAAATTTTGCAGAAATCCAACAAGCCGTTTAGGAGGAGTAGTGCCGACAAGAAATTTAAAGTAAAAATGTCAAAGTGCCATAACTCCGTCATAAATCAGCAAACTGGAACAAAAGCGCGATATGCACAACTAGACATCTTACCGACGCTTCCTGCCAAGTTTTGTCGAAATCCAACTAGGCGTTTAGGAGGAGTAGCGCCGACAAGAAATTAAAAAAAAACAATGTCAAGGGGCCGTAACTCCATCAAAAATCAACGAACTTGAAAAAAATGCACAGCAATGCTAACACCAAAAAAAAATAAAAAAAAAATAAAAAAATAATGAAATAAGAAAATTAAAAAAAAAGATTAAAAAAAAAAAGCAACAATTAAAACAAACAAAAACAAGAGGTCAATGACCTTGAAGCTCTACTGATAGATTTTGATAGCTAGGTGAAGTGAAGTTTCAAAAAACTGTCAAGTAGTTTCAGAGGAGTAGTCGCTACAAGTTGAAGTTTTTACTATATAACTCTAGACTAGGTAAACAAAGATGGCCACTGGCAGCCATGTTTAATGTCGAATCAAAATAATTTTTGACAAGGATCAACATCTTGTCATGCTGATCATTTCAGAAAAAGTCCCATATCAATATCACTTACAGTTTTCAAGAAGTAGTCGCTACAAACTTGTTTTTAAAAATCTATGTTTAGCTGTGGTGGCCATCTTGAATTTCCAGCCGACCTGAATTTGTGCTAGGATCAACTAGACATCAAGAGCAACATTCCTGTGAAGTTTCATGAAAATCCGTCTAGTAGTTTCAAAGGAGTAGTCACTACACATTTTTACTATACAAACTCTTATGTAAACAAAGATGGCCACTGGCAGCCATGTTTAACGTCAAATCAAAATAATGTTTGACTAGGATCAACATAATGTCATGCTGATCATTTTAGAAAAAGTCCCATATCAATATCACTTATAGTTTTCAAGAAGTAGTCGCTACAAACTTATTTTTTAAAAATCTATTTTTAGCTGTGGCGGCCATCTTGAATTTCTGGCCGACCTGAAATTTTGCTACGATCAATTGGACATCAAGAGCAACATTCCTGTAAAGTTTCATGAAAATCCGCCAAGTAGTTTCAGAGGAGTAGTTGCTACAAGTTTTTACTATATAACTCTATGTAAACAAAGATGGCCACTGGCAGCCATGTTTAACGTCGAATCAAAACGATTTTTGACAAGGACCAACATCATGTCATGCTGGTCATTTTAGAAAAAGTCCCATATCAATATCACTTATAGTTTTCAAGGAGTAGTCGCTACAAACTTGTATTTTAAAAATCTATTTTTAGCTTTGGCGGCCATCTTGGATTTTGCATCAACATGAATTTCTGCTAGGATCAACTAGACTTCATGGGCAACATTTCTGTAAAGTTTCATGAATATCCATCCAGTAGTTTCAGAGGAGTAGTCGCTACAAGTTTTTACTATATAAATCTATGTAAACAAAGATGGCCGCTAGCAGCCATGTTTAAAGTCGCTCTGAAATAAATTTCGACAAGGATCAACATCATGTCATGCTGATCATTTTAGAAAACGTCCCATATCAATATCACTTACAGTTTTCAAGGAGTAGTCGCTACAAATTTATTTATTTCAAATCTATTTTTAGCTGTGGTGGCCATCTTGAATTTCCAGCCAGCCTGAAATTTTTCTAGGATCATCTAGACATCAAGAGCAACATTCCTGTGAAGTTTCATGGACATCCGTCAAGTAGTTTCAGAGGAGTAGTCGCTACAAGTTTTTACTATATAACTCTATGTAAACAAAGATGGCCACTGGCAGCCATGTTTAACGTCGAATCAAAACGATTTTTGACAAGGACCAACATCATGTCATGCTGATCATTTTAGAAAAAGTCCCATATCAATATCACTTATAATTTTCAAGGAGTAGTCGCTACAAACTTGTATTTTAACAAGAGGTCAATGACCTTGAAGCTCTACTGATTGATTTTGATTTCAGGAAGTAGTCGCTACAAACTGGTTTTTTGAAAATCTATTTTTAGCCGTGGTGGCCATCTTGAATTTCCGGCCGACCTGAAATTTTGCTAGGATCAATTAGACATCAAGAGCAACATTCCTGTGAAGTTTTATGAAAATCCATCAAGTAGTTTCAGAGGAGTAGTCGCTACAAGTTTTCATTATATAACTCTATGTAAACAAACATGGCCACTGGCATCCATGTTTAACGTCGAATCAAAATAATGTTCGACTTGAATAACCATCATGTCATGCTGATCATTTTAGAAAAAGTCCCATATCAATATCACTTATAGTTTTCAAGAAGTAGTCGCTACAAACTTGTATTTTGAAAATCTATTTTTAGCCATGGCGGCCATCTTGAATTTCCGGCCGACCTGAAATTTTGCTAGGATCAATTAGACATCAAGAGCAACATTCCTGTGAAGTTTCATGAAAATCCGTCAAGTAGTTTCAGAGGAGTAGTCGCTACAAGTTTTCATTATATAACTCTATGTAAACAAAGATGGCCACTGGCAGCCATGTTAAATGTCGAATCAAAATAATGTTCGACTCGGATAACCATCATGTCATGCTGATCATTTTAGAAAAAGTCCCATATCAATATCACTTATAGTTTTCAAGAAGTAGTCGCTACAAACTTATTTTTTAAAAATCTATTTTTAACTGTGGCAGCCATCTTGAATTTCTGGCTGATCTGAAATTTTGCTAGGATCAATTAGACATTAAGAGCAACATTCCTGTAAAGTTTCATGAAAATCCGCCAAGTAGTTTCAGAGGAGTAGTCGCTACAAGTTTTTACTATATAACTCTATGTAAACAAAGATGGCCGCTGGCAGCCATGTTTAACGTTGAATCAAAACGATTTTTGATAAGGACCAACATCATGTCATGCTGATCATTTTAGAAAAAGTCCCATATCAATATCACTTATAGTTTTCAAGAAGTAGTCGCTACAAACTTGTATTTTGAAAATTTATTTTTAGCCGTGGAGGCCATCTTGGATTTCACATCAACATGAATTTTTGCTAGGATCAACTAGACTTCATGGGCAACATTTCTGTAAAGTTTTATGAATATCCATCCAGTAGTTTCAGAGGAGTAGTCGCTACAAATAAAAGTTAACGGACAGACGGACGGACGGACGGACGACGGACGCCGCACCACGGCATAAGCTCTGCTGATCTCTGATCAGTAGAGCTAAAAATCTATTTTTAGCTTTGGTGGCCATCTTGGATTTTGCATCAACATGAATTTTTGCTAGGATCAACTAGACTTCATGGGCAACATTTCTGTAAAGTTTCATGAATATCCATCCAGTAGTTTCAGAGGAGTAGTCGCTACAAGTTTTTACTATATAAATCTATGTAAACAAAGATGGCCGCTAGCGGCCATGTTTAAAGTCGCATCGAAATAAATTTCGACAAGGATCAACATCATGTAATGCTGATCATTTTAGAAAAAGTCCCATATCAATATCACTTATAGTTTTCAAGAAGTAGTCGCTACAAACTTGTATTTTAAAAATCTATTTTTAGCTTTGGCGGCCATCTTGGATTTCGCGTCAACATGAATTTTTGCTAGGATCAACTAGACTTCATGGGCAACATTTCTGTAAAGTTTCATGAATATCCATCCAGTAGTTTCAGAGGAGTAGTCGCTACAAATAAATGTTTTTACTATATAACTCTATGTAAACAAAGATGGCCACTGGCAGCCATGTTTAACGTCGAATCAAAACGATTTTTGACAAGGACCAACATCATGTCATGCGATCATTTTAGAAAAAGTCCTATATCAATATCACTTATAGTTTTCAAGGAATAGTCGCTACAAACTTGTATTTTAAAAATCTATTTTTAGCTTTGGCGGCCATCTTGGATTTCGCATCAACATGAATTTTTGCTAGGATCAACTAGACTTCATGGGCAACATTTCTGTAAAGTTTCATGAATATCCATCCAGTAGTTTCAGAGGAGTAGTCGCTACAAATAAAAGTTTACGGACAGACAGACGGACGGACGACGGACGCCGCACCACGGCATAAGCTCTGCTGATCTCTGATCAGTCGAGCTAAAAATAAATATATATCTATTAAAAAAAACAATAAAAAAATAGATATAGTAATAATAAAAAAAAAGGCAAAAAATCTGGTAAAGTTTGGTAAAGATCAGATGAAAATGAAAGCCCTATCATATTAACATATAGCTTTTTTAACTAAATCAAGGACCATAACTCCGCTGTTATTGGTCCGATCTGGCCGGTTTTGGAACTTGTGCGAGCTTTCATTGATATTACCAATCTGGTAAAGTTTGGTAAAGATCGGATGAAAAATGAAGGCCTTTGGCATGTTGAGCTAAAAATCATCAGCTCCAAAAAGTAGGTCAAAGTCATAGATGAAATCCAGGCATCCAAAAAAAAGATGCACAACCGAAGACACAACTATGTCAAAATAGAATATGTTTTCTTCCAAAGATTAGGCTATAAATTAGGTTTAAAACATCTAGTCATTATTTTAGTTCATGAGAAAATGATGTAAATGTAACAATTAAAGTTATCTGCCCTTTGCTTGAGATGGTGAAGGTCACATCCACATTTGCTTTGTCACGTTGCAATGTACCACTCAAGATACAACTATAAGCAAAGTTTGAAAGGTCTTTGTGCATACAATTTGTGAAAAAGTGACCTAAACGCCAAAGTTGAAGGTAAAAATTATAAGGTTATCTGCCCTTGCTTGGAGGGTCAAGGTCACTTCCACATTTGCTTTGTCACGTTGCGATGTACCAATGTAGAAACAACTATAAGCAAAGTTTTAAAGGTCTAGTGCATACAGTTTGTGAAAAAGTGACCTAAACGCAAAAGTTGAACCTAAAAATTATTTAGTTATCTGCCCTTTGCTTGGAGGGTCAAGGTCATTTCCACATTTGCTTTGTCACGTTGCCATGTACAACCCAAGAAACAACTATAAGCAAAGTTTGAAAGGTCTAGTGCATACAGTTTGTGAAAAGGTGACCTAAACACAAAAGTTGAACCTAAAAATTAGTAAGTTATTTGCCCTTTGCTTGAAGGGTCAAAGTCACTTCCACATTTGCTTTGTCACGTTGCGATGTACCGCCCATGATACAACTATAAGCAAAGTTTGAAAGGTCTAGTGCATACAGTTTGTGAGAAAATAACCTAAACGCAAAACTTGAATGTTGACGCCGCTGCCGCCGGAAAAGCAACACCTATGTCTCTTTTTTTCTTCGAAAAGGCAAGACAAAAACCAACCCCCACCCATCCCCTTCCCACCCCCTCAAAAATATATTGTTGCTGAATTATTGTTCGGTAGGTAGGTATTTTTTCTCAATTTTAAATCAAGAACTTGTTTCCGATCATCGTGTGGTTGCTCCACTATAAATACACAACAAAACATCAAAAACATTAATCATGTTTGTATTTTTTGACGTCTAGGTTAAAAAGTATTTGGGTTGTGGCTATAACTGCATATCAATCAAGTTACAGGAAACACCGTTCTTTTGTTTGGCCTTATTCTGGGCAATTTAAGTTAAAGTTTCTTTGTCAAGGAGTGTAAATCACGTGCCATTAATAAGCAGACGTACCACAATTTGTACACTTCCACATTTATGTCCAGGAAACACCAGTGTCGTACCACATGGACTGATCTCGCACAAACCTGAAATACATCAGCAATGTTTCAAATCAGGAAAACTGCATTGCGGATAATGTGAACACATGTAGTAGAGATTGTTTTTAAATCAGAATCTCTCTTTGCTGTCCTAATATGCTGTACTATGGTGTGTTTACGGGACACAACAACTTAATTAATAGAGGCAACATATTTTCTTTTTGTACAATGCAATTTCATGAAGGGTATTCCCCGAAATGTATGCTTAATGCTGCAATAATAACTTTCATCAGCTGAAAATACTGAACTTAGTCAAAGGGAAGCAACCCAAACAACCTGTATTAATTTAGTTTACACCTAGTTATCCTTTAAAGTGAACGTGTGTGTGGTGGTGGTCGTAATGGGGGTTGGGGGGTGGTGGGTGGGGGAGTGGAAGGGTGGGGGTGGGGTATGGGCAAAAGAAGAATTATAAGGATAGAAAGGGGCCCGGGCTTAGCATATATTTCGTAAATAAAACAGCTCATGAAATTACTTTGAAGTACATGCATATATACACTTACACAACTGTTTAAGTTTAAAGTTTACCTCTAGGATTGTCTCTGGTATCAAATGAGTGCAACTTTTGGGGGTTATTCGGAAAAGAGAACACATGTACCTGGTTACGCAGTACCACTATCAACCTGAAATATTATTGAACAAACGTGTACAAAATAGGAATTGAATAAACCGCTGGAACTGTTGTGGGTGCATAGACATTTAGAGAGAAGACAATTTATCCAAGCTAGGAATGTTCTAACTCAGTAATATGATTTGTATATGGACGTGGTGGCACATATTCTATTCAAAACAGAAACTCAAATCAGTTACGAACTGAGACTCAAAATAACTTTGATTAGTGATTCAATGCAAATTCCTACCATTATAATATCGTAATGAAGACCTACACCGTGACGGCCACAGTGCATTTAATGACTTTAGCAGATTATTTTCAAACAATTTCTTAAAATGGACTCTCTGCCGTACAAATACCCATATTAATAATTACCTATCCTTCTTTAACCGTGCAGCCACCACGGGCTGTGCAAATGTGATGTCCATAATCACATTCTTCTGTGGATCTCCTTGGCTATCATCCCATATCACAACTGGTACGGAGAAAACAAAATGGCCATTTTAAATAATTCCCACCTCTATATTACTGCTAAGTGGAGAGCACAGTTGGTAGTGCACTCGCTTCTCACACGCGCAAACCCAGGTTTGATTTTCCTCGTTTTGGCACTGTGAGAGGGTACTACTCTGATGGCCAACGTTGGCCCAAGCTCCAGATTTCTTATGATTGTATCCACACCATTGGAAGTATTTGCATAAGCTGTGTAGCTAATTCTTTCATAATCGATGTAAGGTTTTAACTTTTATATGAGAATCATAACACAAGATTTTGTTTAAAACAGTCTAATTTAAATTTTCTGAAATCTACATCATATGATTTATTGTTTGTTTGAATGGTGTTTTACGTCATTTTAGCACATGTTAGGCCATATATGACAGTCGATTTTTTTGTGGTAGAGGCAGACCAGACCACCCAATCATTTGTGGGCAGAACCAGTACTGTATACCTCCCGCCATCCCGTAAGAATCGACACTTTCTCACTTACAAGTTAAGCTCCCAGTGGGATTCGAACCCACAGCAATGACAGACGCAACATTATTAACCCCTTGACCACGGAGGTGCTTACATATGAATAATAGGTACATATATTCATAAAAAAAATGTTAACAGTTATAATTTTTGAACTATATTTAGTGTTAAATATATTTCAATTCTCAAAACACAGAGAAAATACCAGCAATCAATATGAGGACAGCTGCTTCACAGGCTAGACAGTATATATCATACCTGCTTTTTCATCAAATCTGGACACACTGCCCCCTCCCACCAGCGCTATAATGTTGGTCCTGAACAACATCTCTGCACACACCACACTTCCAACAGTTTCTGTGTCTGTAACAGTGAAATATGTATGTTGTATTTGTTTGCTATTCTGTATAAAAGTATAATATATAATATATGGCCACTTGACCACCTTCTGAAAAACAAAAAAACAGGGGCCGTCCGAACACTGTCTATGCTTAATTTGATAAATGAGGCTACAGAGGTTGAAGAGATACTGTGAAGACAATGTTTTCATAAACAATGTCGATACTGTGCAGACAATGTTTTCATAATCAGGTCATGGCGACCTTAAACCCAAAATGAAGAGGTCATCTTCGAGCAGAGACAGTCTACACATGAAGTTTAATGAACGTTGCTAAAGAGGTTGAGTTATCATGCGGATAAGGGTCGTGGCAACCTTGACCCAAAGCAAGTCTACCCATGAAATTTGATAAACTACAGGTTGAAAAGTTATCATGGGAATACGTTTTTTATGATTGGGTCATGACAACTTGACCTTTGACCTACAATAGAATATTGGCAAGATTTATTCATTAAAAATCAGGAATTTAGTATGCATTTGTTTTTCATATCTGAAATGTCATTAATACATCATTAGAATTTAAAAATGAGCAATACTTACTGAGACATAGTTTCTGTGCTGTGTGAGAGGATCCACATTATATACACTTAAGCCAGTCTCAGAAGCACATGTAAAACAACCTGAAACACACATAATATTATACACTGAACATCCAGGGCTTTTTTTAAAAAAAATATGCCTTTTTCGCGATTTTCGAGATAAAGGGAAAAAATACTGATTTTCAGATATAGTGGGAATATATACATGTGAATGTAGGCAAATTTGAAGACTGTGCAAATATGCAAACAGGGTGTGCAAAATAATACATGCTAAGAGCCAATCCATACAAAGTGGGTCATGCTTTTGGGGCATTTTTGTTAACAGATAAAGGTGAAAAAAAATGTTTTAGATAAACTTTCTTCTGTAACTGTAGCCAAAACATAACAATATTGAGAAAAGAAGAGGGGAAATGTTGTTTACAAAAAGGATATTTTTAACCTAGATTAGGTGAATTTTCTCAGCCAAGGAGAAAAAAAAAGTAGGAAATGTTGGTAGGGGAAGAGGCTGTTTATGAAGGGAAAAAAGCCCTGACATCATAACTAGTTCTGTAACATAAAATGTCACAAAATGTTGAAATCTCTCATGGAGACATTTAATTTCTATCAATTTTGATTTTTTTACATTTTTCTTATTTTTTCTTATTCAATATTGCCGGGATAAAGTGAAAATAAAAAAATAAAAAACAGCAATAAAAACATTGAAAATTTATGGTTATAATCCCGACATTAAATATTATTGAACTACATCATAACATGTACAAATACATATATTACATATGGGTCCTACTTTCCAGCATGGCTGTTTGTACACTTCATCTGCATCTTTATCATCGCATTGTTATTTTTATAACATAGACTCCAACTGTGTTTTAAACTTTTAGTCCACTGACTATCTTAAATAATTTATAAGAATTGGATGTTACAGATTAAATCACACATAAAGCAAAATGTGTGTACACAATGCTCCAGGAAATATGAACTTGTTGATTGACAGAATGAAAGCAAAAATGTTTTTCACAAAGGTAATGAAAAATAAGACTAAGTTCTAGTAAAAAGTATGTCACAACAATAAACAAGAAATATCACTCCAAGTGATAAATGCCCCCGAAGTGTCCTTTGACCTCTAAGTATGACCTTGATCTTGGATCCATGGACCTGGATTTTGTGCACGTCACGTCGTTTGGTTGTGGTGAGCACTTGTGCCAAGTTATTTGAAAATCCATCCAGGCATGCAAAAGTTATTGACTGGACACGATTTGACCTTTGACCTCTAAGTGTGACCTTGACCTTGGTGCCACAGACCTGGATTTTGTGCGCGACACATCGTCTTGTTGTGGTGAGCACTCATGCCAAGTTATTTGAAAATCCATCCATGAATGCCATAGTTATTGACCGGACACAATTTGCCTTTTGACCTCCAAGTGTGACCTTGACCTTGAAGACCTGGGTTTTGCGCGCGACACATCGTCTTATGGTGATCACTTGTGCCAAGTTATTTAAAAATCCCTGCAGGGGTTGTGACGTTACGGTCCGGACACGAAATTGCGTCCCTGTTTTTGACCTATGAACTGCAAGTGACCTTGACCTTTGAGGTACGGACCTGGATTTTGCACGCGACACATCGTCTTGTTATGGTGATCACTTGTGCCAAGTTATTTTAAAATCCCTGCAGGGGTTGTGACGTTACGGTCTGGACACGAAATTGCGTACCTGTTTTTGACTTATGAACTTCAAGTGTGACCTTGACCTTTGAGGTACGGACCTGGGTTTTGCGCGTGACACATCGTCTTGTTATGGTGATCATTTGTGCCAAGTTAATCAAAAATCCATGCAGGGGTTTTGAAGGTACAGTCCGGACACGAACTGCGGAATGACAGACAAATTGCGTACCTGTTTTTGACATATGAACTTCAACTGTGACCTTGACCTTTGAGGTACGGACCTGGGTTTTGCGCGCGACACATCGTCTTGTTTTGGTGATCACTTGTGCCAAGTTAATCAAAAATCCATGCAGGGGTTTTGAAGGTACAGTCCGGACACGAACTGCGGAATGACGGACGGACAGACAGAATCCGGACGGTGCGATTACTATATGCCCCCGGGGCATAAATATTATAATTACATGTGCAATATAATTCAAATTACTGGTCTGTATAATATTTTTTAGAGGCACTGTACTATATGAGATAAAACCATAATGTCTGTAAAACCCCTCCTTTTATACCACCTCTACAAGGTAGTATGCTCATGTCAGATTTATTAGACATATATTCCTACATTAGTGCGTACCTCTCGATGGTCTTATACATTAACCCGTAACCTGCTAAGCATGACTATAATAATCTTTGCGTTCAATGTAAACCCAGGGTTTACAATGTCCGGCTGATGATCAGTCATTTCCCCCAAAACACCCCTTTGTCCTTTGTCACATAAATGGAATGGTCTTAATTCAAAGAAAGAACAGTCCATTGTATATATGTAGCAGGTTAGGGGTTAAAACCTTTAATAGTATTACATAATAAATGGCTTACCTTGATCCTGATTAAATCTGAGACTGTGCACTCTACCTTTATTTGTCATGACTGTACAAGCTGTTGGTTATCATGCTTCACTATACCATCTACATGTACTGGAACAAACAAGCACACTTTACACAGCAACATACACATCAGATTGACATATAACTTACATATCAAATACACATCAGAACTAGAGGTTGTTTATAGTAAAAACAGATGACTCCCCCACTGGGGAAAGGGCCATAAATCCGCCAAAAGTCAATCAACTGGAACACAATGATGATACTAGGCTCGACAATGATCATCTCTACCAAGTTTCGCTGAAAGCCGGCCAGGGGATTAGGAGAACTAGTCTGGACATTGTTTAAGCACTAAAACCTTTAAAGGGCCGTAACTCCGCCAAAAAACACTCAACCGGAACATGATGCTATATGCACATCTGGGCTTGGTACTGATCATCCTTGACAAGATAAATGTAATCCATCAAGGGGTTCAGGAGAACTAGTCCAGACCAAGTTTGTGTAGTAAAACCGTATAGGGCCATTTTTCCATTATTTTGGTATGCTAACTTTTAAACGTGTGATGACATAATTATGTTCGGTTGATCCAGAACCGAGGATTTGATTCCCAGTGGGGTCACTTCCCAAGCATTTTAAATGCACTCCTACAGCATCTTATTTGGTCAAGGCAGTCAGTGAAAGTGTGCCATCTTAAGCGTATGAAGTGTTTATGGGTGTCTTAGATTTCATATTGTGAATGACCAGTGCTCCAAGAATAGGATAGCTTGACGACCAGGGCTAGCTCAATCTAGATCCAGGCTCAAAAATAGTTGCCAGTCAGGCTAGTCTAAAAATTCTTAGGACAATCAAACTTTTAAAACTGAAATACAATCAGAAATCGAGTTTTTATCGCATATAATTTGAAGCTGTATTTGTCCCTCGATTAAAATGTATCCATTTGAAAACATGCATTTCACTGGTCAATAACATGATCTGAACCAATCGCATCTTTCATATAATCCCAACATCTCATTCACTTCTTCAAAGCTAAACTCTAATTTATCTAGGAGGTCACCATATTGGTTACGTCATTTTAGCATTTAGTGCCTTAGATTCACGCCAAAACGAATTTGCATTCAAAATCATCATTTATCGTCAAAGTTCTGTAGTCGTTTACTGATTTAACCTATTGCTCCTTCTATAGTTTAATAAAGTTTTATATACACGAAAGTAGTGATAAAATCTGTATAGTAAAAAAGAAAACAAAGAAAATCATGGGCGCGGTCATATTTTTTTTGAAAACATTCGGAACAGTATCTGAAAAATATATATTCGACCGAGATTATTGCAACATTAGGTTTTCTAAATAGTATGCTCTAGCATGTCTGGCCCGCTTAGCTCAGTTGGTAGCAAGATGGACCATTGCGATGTTCTATTATTATTACTGGCCAGTGTTATTTTAGTGTGGGTTCAACCCCACGAAGCTGTACATCTTTTTTTGGTACAGCTATTGAATTCCTTCTAACAAGCATGTTAGTTTTTTTCATAATGGTTGGTGTGTTATGTTTGTCAATGCAATTATTGTGCGTTTTATAAGCTAAAAGTTACGGACATTGTCTCTTTTAATACCGAGCGTAGACATGCGCAGTGAAGCAGTCTATACCGAGCAATTTTGTAGACTGAAATCTGATTGGCTAATTGTAAGGTCAATCTGACATGACCTCCAATGCAGTATTGTCAGATCCTTAGCAGTGCAGAGTGTCGTAGTGTTATAAAGGGTCTGATTTTAATGAGATTGGTTTACATGTTAGTGGATGGTTTAGTTTGCGGGATCTGGTACGGTTTCTGGCATGATTTGTAGCGCAATCCTAAAGATGTAAAAAAAAATAAAAAATTGGGAAGCTGCTTTTTGAATTAATTATAAATAATTATACTTACAAATAAAACAAAGTACAAACACGAAATATTCCATATTGACAAAATTATGTACCAACAACTATTCAATGGTAATAAAAAAATCAGGGCAAGTGACTTTTCAGTCAGGGCAAGTGGACTTTTGAAATCTACTTGCCCATGGCTAGTCCCCAATTTTAATTTTCTGGGAGCACTGATAGCTTGGCATTTTCTCGCCCCTGAGATCACGGGTTTAATTCCTGATATGTCACACCACCTATTTTTCAACTGCACTCCCACAGTACCTTAACTGGGCAAGGTACTATGAAAGGATGCCATCCTTCAGAGGGGATGTAAAGCCATCATAATTTCCCTTGTGCAGAGAGAGTACACCACCACAATAGCCGCTTATGGAAATGATATCTCGATAAGCTAGTGAAAGACTCGCTACAAGAGGCACAAAGAACGTACACAGATAACGTTCGCAATGCCAGCGTCGATGAAAAACCTAAGAAATTTAATCTTATATAAAAAAACAAGAAATCAGGAGTTAGTAACATCCCAGTGCTGAAATCCAACAATGTCATCCTCAGTGAACCAGGATAAAGCTGAAGCACTCAACACAAAGTATGCCTCTGTATTTACCAGAGATCCAACAGACAGCCTTCCAGAGATTGAGGGTCCTAAGGCAAAAAAAAAATTGGTGCGTTTCCTATTGCACGCTCTAAAAAAATAGGGTAGGTCGTAGGCATTATTTTTTTTGGAGCAAGATATTGTGAGATTCTACATGTATTTATCTCATAAACCCCATACAAGTTGATGATACAACTGAAAGTTTCTCTGTGATGTCAGTTTACCTCGATATATTGTGATAAATCATTGTTCAGAACAAAGTAAAAAAAAAAAAATCATAATTTTAAGGGCCACCGGAAACACAGGTATTTTTTTTTTGGCCTAAGGTCACTTCAATGCCAGATATCAGGGTTACCACACATGGAATAGAGAAACTGCTAAGCAACCTGACTGAATCCAGCAAAAGCATCAGGGCCTGATCTCCTACCCACCAGAGTCCTTAAGATGGTTGCCAAAGAGGTATCTCCTATACAGACTATTATATTCCAACAGTCATATGATACGGGAACGGTACCTCATGACTGGACCCAAGCCAATGTAACAACTGTCTTCAAGAAGGGTGACAAGACCAATCCAGCCAATTACAGACCTGTTTCTCTGACATGTATTCTCTGCAAATATATGGAGCATAGTGTTCAGTCAGATGATGAGACATCTGGACAACCACAAGATTCTTGTCAACTTTCAATATGGATTCAGAGCAAATCACTTCTGCGAGACACAGCTTCTCAACAGAGTGGAAGACCTATCAAGGAGAATTAACAACAGGAAGACCACTGACGTGCTGATCCTTGATTTCAGCAAGGCATTTGAAACAGAGCCCCATCGTAGACTGCTTTACAAGCTTGATCACTTTGGCTTAAATTTGTAACAGACAGCAGAAAGTAGTCCTGGATGGGTCATCATCATCAATGTCTACAATCCTCAGACTGTGTACCTCAGCGCACTGTGCTGGGGCCGCTAATGTTTCTACTTCATGTTAACGACATCGGGGCCAAAGTCTCACCACTTACCACCATCAAGCTGTTTGCCGAGGACTGCCTACTTTACCGAACCATCAGCAGCATCCATGATGACACCAACTTCAGCAGGATCTAAATACCCTGGTAGAGTGGTACAACACCTCGCTAATGAGGTTCGACACAGCCAAATGTCAACTACTCAAAATCACCAGACAATGTAACATTCTTAAAACTGGTTATAACATCGACGGCCAACAACTGGGAGAGGTCCAACAGCATCCTTACCTCGGAGTTGAGTTTACTTCAGACCTAACATGGAAGACTGATATCAATATTAAGTATAACATCACACGCAAAGCAAACTGGATCCTAAATCTACTTAGAAGATGCAATCAAGAGGTGAAAACGTGTTCATCCACACCTAGAATATTCATCTTCAGTTTGGGACCCTTATTTTAAACAAGACATCCAGACCTTAGAAAAATTACAACGCAAGGAAGCCCGCTTCAGCACTGGAAATTATTCAGATCATGACAGCGTAAAATCTATGGTCGATGACCTCGAATGGCCAGAATTACAGGAAAGAAGAAAGAACAAATGTCGTGTAACTTTTTATAAAGCCTACAACAACATGAATCCAGTAACGATCCCGGAGTATGTTACCCCTTCCACTGGACGTACAAGAACACACGACTCTGCCTTCATCCAATACACACTAATTACGAGGAGGACAAGAACAGTTACCTCCATCGAACCAAACTTTTCCGGAAATGCTCTAACCACTGACGTTGTGCATGCCTGCTCTTTAGACATATTCAGTAATCGTCTACAGACTTATGCAGCCTAGACAACATGCCGGTTTGTCTTGTTTTTAAATGTACAACAACAGATTTTTTAACCATTTTGCTAATGTCACATGCCCGTGATGCTTCGTGCCCTGGGCAGGATTTAAGTAAAAGAGTACTACCCTGTGCATGTTAAAATATCTGGTTGGTTACTATCTATTTATCTATAAATTCGGCTGCACACACTCACGGGTAACTTCGAGCAGTTACTTCTGTGTTAATCAGCAACTCACGTCGTAAACTTCCACGGAAACAGGCCTGCTCATATTACTCGAAAAAATATAAAGCATATACTGATAGATAGATTTTGGGGAATCGGATATTCTTTATTATGGCATTTACTATAGCATGATAATTTGACTTCTCACATACGTGCACATCGTGGAGAGGGCACTGCCGATATTCAATACCTGAGAACTTGTCATTCTCAGGTTTGAATTGAATATCGGTTGACTGAATGTGAAGGTGTCTCCTGCGTCCCATCACAGCACACATCATCTGATGTCTCCAGATCCCTGAAGTCGGAACCGGTACGCGGGCTGAAGCTGCTATGGACCTTTACTCAACCATAAACTTCGGTCATCACGTTGCAGCGGAAGCCCACATTCTACCGTGGTTTTTCACAAGCCACAGAAGACTTCAGGGTGACACAGACATCGGGCGGTGTGTGCGGCGCAGCTGTCATACTGTGATGGGTGTGGCCCTAAACAAGACAGTCACCACTAGCGGATGTAGGACACCTTAGCGGATGTAGACCACCAGACCACCACGCCAGACCACTTTAACGCCACAGCGAGAACTACACAGAGCGAAAGCGACACACCATCTACATACATACAACAGAAGCGACAACACAGCAGCAGCACAAGATCAACCTACACTCATCTAGAGAAGTTTATTGTGCCTCCGCCAACTAAAACGCCAGGGTGCCTCCGCCAACTAAAACGCCAGGAGAACCCTGGCGCTTTAGTTGGCGCAGGGACTTTAAACCTTCGAACTACACACACACACACACACACACACACACACACACACACACGCATGATAATTTGATATACCATTTTGTTTCAGAAATGAAAAGTGGCAGATTTATTGTGAATGTCAGTAACGACACTGTACATGTATCAGCGTGCAACAACAGTGGTGCGAAAAGTATTAAATGACATTAAATACAATTTTCTTGATATGCAAAGTTATACTAAATGGGTTAAAATTAACATGAAATACGGTTACTAGTAAATACTAATTACGTTTCACGATTTCCAACTCTTGTTTTCATGTTGACTACAAAATTAAATCTACTTTCAAATTAAACGAAATATTGAGGTTCGGTTTTCAATAAACTACGGTTTAGCGGCAAATCATCTTTTGAATTGAAACATATTATGGCATATTATTAGCTTTTACTTTTAATTCTTAAATATTATATTTTTTAATCAATGAATATGATATTATTATCAATTCATTTACCATAGTTTCGTACTATTTCTCTTTTTAAATTCTTATTGTTTACACAACCTTGGCAAAAATGGCGACTTCAAAAGGAGCAAACACGTACAACAGACAAAATTGGGAAGATGCAGTGCGTACTGTTGTTTATTTTCAATTAATCGATCTTAAAAATACACACGTTTCATTTTAATTATCCCTGCCACACATATCGATAAGCAATTTTTAACAACTGAATCATTTGGTTCACTCACATTTTCATACTTACACCTAATTGATGGGTGGGGTATATTTTGTAAAAAATAATAAGCTAACAGATGTGGTTAACCTCGGTCACCCGTCCCGCTTTTGATTTCTTCGATACTCTATGCTACGCGGGTTCAGGGCCTGGGGAAAATAAGACGATTAAACATTGTGGAGATTTTGAGAGTTCCTAAGAGAATTTTTTTTAAAACATGTTTTCAGGTTAATTATACAGGGCCTTCCCCAGCCATTTATGGCGTAGCGGCGCCGCGATTCCTTAACTTTTGAAACAGACATGCCGCGATCCTTAATCTGACCGCGACCCTTTAAAACCGTGCCGCGATCCCTTAAGTGGGTCAAAACATTCACTTCCCAGGTTTAATTAATGACATATCTGACCAAATAACGCCTTGAGGCATAAACTCCTAACAAGCATACGTCCTTAGCTCCTGATTGGAGTGTCTCATAAGGATTAGAGGGGCAGAGGTGTTAATTACCTCTGCGATAAGGGTCTAATTCAAGAATTCAACCATGTGTACATGACCTGTAAACTTATTACGTCATCAAATGTGAAAACATTTTACTTATGTTATATTTTATTGTAGCATTGAATTAACGTGCCTCCATCCATTTTATAGCGTTTTAAATAGATAATGATGAGAAAATAATCTCACAAACGCAAATTATTCGATAACCACATAAAATTATAAGAATCTCGGGGTTGCAGATTATAAATTTAGGTTACTTCCGGTTTTGAATTTGCTTCCGTGTTTTAAATTAAAACGATGAATTATGAATTCTGAAAACGCTTTTGGCTTGATGCAGTAAACATGACAAACGTTAAGCAGGGTCCTCCACAGGACTTTTTTCAGGCGCTGGCATAGGCAGCGCGGGGGGTGGGTTTGGGAGGGGCTACCCCCTCCCATTGTCGTTTTTTTCCCAATTCTAGGGTGCACCATATGCCCTGATATGATTTTTAATTATAAAATGAAGATGGGGAAGAACTATATTAAAGAGAATATAATTAACTTTTTAAAACAAGGTTTATACAATATATAATTATATAGGTAGTATACATCATAGACCTTCATATATGGTATTTAGGTCTATGTATACATCAATGAAATATAATCTGTACATAAATATAATATACAGTACCCTAGTACAAACTACAACATGACATAATATAATCTGCAATAAATATACCCCAATACAACAAACTCTTTATCCATTAAATTTAGACCATAAGGTCCATAATCAGCTACCATACACTTACAATAATCTGCATTTGAATAAAATAATATTAATATTCATTCTTTACATTGATTGCCCTTAAATTACATGTATTTATTTACTAACCATTTTCCATTTCCTCAACCCATTTGAAGTCTTTCTCCCAGTCTGGATTGAACCCGGTCAGTCTGACCCTGGCTCTTTTGGCAGCTGGTTCAGATGCTGAGTCACAGACAGTAGCTGCAGACACAAAAAACTTGCCAATTCCCCCATCTAAGGATTTTGTTATGATAAATTAATAGAAACATCGGGCATTTTATAGCAAAGTAACCCAGTTTAACTTAATTAACTTAATTAATTAAAGATATTAACTAATCTCTGAAAGTATCGAGTAATTAAAATAATCTGCAACAAATTAATACTTACAAACTGCAGATGATCCACGCAGAGAGCCGACGAACATCAAAACATCATATATTTTTTAACAACTCCTTAATAATCACTCATCATGTATTTAAATCACATTATCCAATCAATTATGTCACATCGCTTCATCTTATCTAATTAATCCCATCAAGTTCTGTTTGTCGGGACATAATAATGAACAACAATAAAGTCAAGTGATACACAGCTAACGCAACGCGACAACACCGTATCTCTGCCTGATTTGACTGGTTTATACAACTGTACACACTTGTCCTTGACGTGTAGTATTTCACACCGATAGCGCGTGACTTACATCCTGTGTAGAGGGTCTGGTTAAAGGCGGTGCTTAAAGGCGCTGTGGAGAACCCTGCGTTAAGTTATTGTAAGCGTAAAAAGTTGATGTAAATCCGGATAGTTCTTCTTTCGGATGCTTAAAAAACACACGACACTGCGTTTTCAAGTTGTTGTTTTTTAAATGTTATTCACTGAAAAATAACATAATTACTCCGGCTTAACTTCCCCACATATGTAATGAAGTATTTACAAGATAAAAACAATTCTAGAACAGCAAAGGAAACAATGTATGAAGTTGAGTGTATCATCTTTTTCTAAAAAAAAAAAAATTAAAAAATGGTCATATATTTACTATCTATGGCAGACTGATAGATATATTAAAAACATGTTTTAAATGTGTCAGAGTATGCCAAAACACGTATTTTATTTCAAAACATGAAAAAAAAATCGACCCACCCCCACCCTCGCACGTTAAATGCCACTATCCCATAAAACATTCCTGGGGAAGGCCCTGTTATATATTAATTTCTTACTTTTAACCTATGAGAAGCAGCTAGTGAGTGATGTCAAAACATTTTAAATGGTGCATCAACAATTTTATTTACAACATGACGTCACGCAAACGTCTACTTTATGTGCGTGAAAAAAATGCGCGAATAAATTGGGCTAATCGCTAGGGGACGCTTTAATTGGCGACATTCGGTTATTGTTAATATTAATTAATGTACACACCCCATTCGTTTTAACTTTTTAATTATTTAAGTTATACAGTGCTCAAGAAATAGGATAGCCCGACGCCCGGGGCTCCTCGAAATCCATTCCGGGCCTGTCTCATTTTGCAGACGAGGAGCCCGTCGGGCCTGTCTTAAAAAAAAAAAAAAAAAAACCCCAAAAAAATCAGTTTTACTGGATCTCAAGCTCAAGTTCCTCAAGACAAAATATTCCCATGTGTATTGTGAACTGTGAAAACATTGCAATAAAGTAATTAAAATGTGTTATACACACATTGAAACAATAAGAAGTTTGAATATTTTGCCTGGCTTCGTGTCGGCAGTTTGTCACAACTTTGAGGTCGACAATTGTTGACATAAAACTCATAATTCTGCTATTAGGGTTGTGTTTTTTTCCTTTGTGATAAGAAATACCGTTATCGTCATTTAAAACACACTAATGCATGAAAAAAATCGTTATTGATGGTATTTCGATTGAATGTTTGTGAAATGTTCGGCCGTAAAAGTGCGGTGTCATAGTAGTTCGGATGGTACATAATTTCGGATATATATTTTTTATTTTTTATTTTTTTACATTATCAGATAAGAAAAACTGTCCTTTACAAATACATGTTGGTGGAAAGAAAAATATATATCCTGTATATGTATAAATACAGATATAAAGTATATTTCTATTCATTATTTAAGGTGTAAGGAGTTCCTGGAATCCTACTTTTAAATGAATTCTAGTCCAGACTCCTAATTCTTTCCTTGGAGGAAGTGGTGACACAAAGAAAAAAATATAGCCAGAGGAGGCTCTGATAGTCTCATAAAACCTGATTAAAAATTTGGCTCCAGGTTTAGCTCCAGTTTCACCAAGTCGGCTCTGATTATTATCGTTTGGCAAAAGTGCTAGTACTCTCCTTTGCATTGGTTATAAATTACTATGTAATATTCTATTCTAACATATTTTAAACGAAATGGTAAATAAGTCCGCTGACTAGGGAGCATAAAGTGGTAGCAAAAAGAAAAATATAGTCAGAGGAGGTTCTGAGCTTGATTAATACATACGTAACAAAATTAATGTGTGCTATAAAAGTGAATAAAGACACATTTCCAATAAGAAAAAAATATTGGACCTTTCCATTTTAAATCAGGGCCTGTCCATTTCAAATCAGGGCCTGTCCATTTCAAATCGGGGCCTGTCCATTTTCAGAAGCAACAAGCCCTGGGCCTGTCTCTTAAAATAATTTTCTTTGAGCACTGGTTATAGCTAAATGCTGTTTCACAATAAAAGTGTTTGTACCATTCATAACTTTCACATGACATCATCAAAATAATTTGACCAATCAGTGATCAATAAAATAAAAGACCTCCACATTCTGGTAGGGGGTAAACTCGCAGTTTATCGTAAGTGCTCAACTGACTTTAGCCCTTTATAAAACTAGTTTGTAGTGGATAATTATATTAAAAGCTTTGTTTTTTGTGTACATCTATGTATCTTCTTTTGGTGTTGTCCGATTTTAAAACACCAATATGGATACATTTAATTCAAATCATGGTCTAGTATTTTCAATTTTCATATAGAGCGTGAGGATAAAGTCCGAGTAAACCCCTTTATTTTCACCTACTGAATACCTCGACCTACCGGAAGTTGACCGGATGTGAAAGTTATGAATAGCTTTAATGGTTTTCCTTTGTTCTTGCTTATGATATATTTTTCGTAAACGTGAAGGTCTGAGCCTAAACCGTGCTTTAAATGCAGGTATATTTCAGTCATGCTATAAATGACAGATTTGGCAGTTCTACCATGGTCTACTCAATTTTACACGCGCGTAGTTGTAATGTTTACACATAACCTGTCAATCAAATATGTAAAACACGACTACCCATTACAGGGCTCGAACTTAACTTTTTTTCACACTGGCAAATATTTGCCAGTGACCATATTTTCTACTGGCAAAACCAATCTTTCACTGGCAGTTTTGTTCAGTTACAATTAATACAAATTATGGTTATATTATGTTAATTTGGTAAGTAACTATATTATAGAATGGAAATTATAATGAATTGACTACAATTCCTCTTGAACTATTACTGTATCTGCTCAGCTTCCGACAGACGACAATAACCTGGTCCGCGTTTGTACTGACTGGTATACAATTCTACAGTTGCTGCCACGCGGATTACGACTTTTTCGCAGCATCCCCGCGGCCGTTTTTCAATCGAAGTCACAAATCCCCAGGATCGTACCGCGGATTGTCACCCGAAAACCCCGCGACCGTAAAAATCGCCGTGATTGCAAAATCCAGTCTCAAAGAAAGCAATCACCGATTCTCTGTAAGAGGTTCGCGGGGGAACGCGGTGGAAATTAGAGCAGGGATCAATAAAAAATGTAATAAAACTGATAAATACAATGAATAAATTTCGAAAGCAATACGTATTTCAAACTTTTAATGCATTTAATAACACATATTTTTCGTTTTTGTTGTCCAAAAGTCGCATTTCTCTTCACCGGACATAAATTGGCTACCCACAATCCTTTGCGATGTGTGTACCTATTAACAAGGCGGCACTTATAACGGGTTTATGACCCGGAATTCTTTACAATTTGTTCGGATTATTTCTGTCTAAAGAACCCATCAATGTATTAATAATCAACAGCAGAATAGTAAAATGTGTTACAAATAACGATTAATTAAAAATATAATTCTAACATTCAGTATAAGAATTACTAATTGAATTTTATGTTCAGTCACCGCGAAGTCGGTAATAGGAACAGCCGTATAACTATCGTGAATACATTATCCGGGCATTTGAATTTTTCGAAAACAAAATAAAATTGTCTTCTGCTTCGATTTTTTAATAGTTATTGAATAATAATGCATTAAATTGACTGCAAAAGTGTACATTGAGACTGAAGGTAAATCGCGGCGATGGCCTGCGATTTCACACCGGGTAAAGCGGTGTGCGAATCAAAACGGATCACGGCGAATCGCGGTGATTGTGTCGCGGTGGTCAAAAGTTATTGTCCGCCGATCGCGGGGACCAAATAAGTGTGTCCGCGGTGAGATGATATCCCCGCGTTGAATGTGATTAATCGTAATCCGCGTGTCAGCAACCCGGGACCGAGGCTACATGCTACTGCGCAGCCGCACAGCGCAGGCTTTCCCAAAGATATAAATAGCCGAGAGACGAACAGACAGAAAGAAGCCAGGACCGAGGCTACATGCTACTGCGCAGCCGCACAGCGCAGGCTTTCCCGAAAATATAAATAGCCGAGAGATGAACAGACTGAAAGAAAATGAAAGCGTTTTTACCTATAGGATTATGGAGTTCCGACTTGCTGCATATGTTTATGCATTTTACTATCATTTTGAAAATGGATATACGAAAATATGCACTCGCATTTTTTTTCGTGTACCTAAAATTTCAGCTCGCATTTTCCAAATTCCGCTCGCATTTTGCGAGTATGCGAGCGTTAAGTTCGAGCCCTGCATTATCAAAACAGCACTCCTTGACATTGGATTTGCCCAATAATATACACAGTCGATTGGCTGCAATAATCAAAACTTGGGTCATGCTCATGCCGCGTGATTATGCTATTTCTTGATTGGATCGAGCTGTCATTTTTACTGAAAACTGCAATGCCCTAAAACATGCGTAGTTGGATAAATGGCTATGGTACAAAATATTTATAGCATATTTTTCTCTGCAGCCCTCGAGAAGCAGTATAAATCGCATATACTCGAAAAATGATGATATAAATATTACATCTAGTTTTATTGGCAGGCACTCTTTACACATAAATACTATATAAGAAAGGATTGATAGAAGAATTAATATAACTATATTGCATGTATCTTTATTCATTTATCTTTCTCTCAATTTGTATGGAGGGTTTGAATAGGATTCTCAAACTTTACATCTTCCTAAGATGCTTATTCCCCATATGGCCTATGTAAACAAACATGTTTTGTTACCCCCATTTCTAGTAGCTAAACACAACAATGTACAGTTTTGCTGATGTTAAACTAATTCAATTGTATATAATAAAAAAAATGTGTTTTTTCTCCATCCGAAATTATGTACCTATCCAAACTACTATGACACCGCACTTTCCTGGGTGGAAAATATTGCCGGTATATCAGTTATTCAATTAAGAAAGTTTGCACAAGCATCCAATAGTCGTGTGAATTAATCGGTCGGTAATTACATGTGAACACAACAATGTGACATATTTCTGCGTGAGTAATTCACGTTCCCGGCTGACCTTCTTTATTCATTACGTACGCAGAGAACCAGAACAAAAATAATGTAGACTGTATTTCAATTTTCACACGTCAGTAACGTGAACCAGTCACATGCATTTTTCAATTTACGCATCAGTGATTTACGATTACTGTCACGCGCTTAAGTTGCGATAAGTGTAATGATCAGTGCACTGTGTAAACATTCAGAGGCTATTAGTGAAACAATTGACAGTAAACTTCGATATGTTGAGTAGATACTGATTATAGGCAGCATTTGTTTATTTGCCAAAAAGTAAAATGTGAATATCGCTTTTTCGGAAGCTTTGAGCGCCACATTTGTTTTGATCTGGCATTAAATGATGGCATGAATCCAGCACATACTAGGCTAGCGCTAGGATTTTAAACCCTTTAGCCAAATCTGGCTAAAGCCCTAAAAATTCCTTTAGCCAGATTAGAATGTCTTTAGCCAGATTTTTGCCGAGATATTTTGGAACTTTAATTGAAGCCACTAAAACCTCGCATTTGTGTACACATTAATAGTAAGTTAATAGTATTTATTATATATAGGGTATCAATATTTCCATATCATATGCATGCTGCATTCTGCTTTAGTGCTTATAATTAAAAATTTGTAGTATTGTACAATATTCAAAGCGTTGTAATTTAATGTAATTAACTGTTATTTAATTTTAAAAAAATTGTCAAGACTGAAATTTTAAAAAGGACAAAATGAATGCATGCATATAATAAGAAAATATAAAAAGACAAACAGACAGATCACCATTTACTAGACCATTTATTATTTTTATTAGTGCATTTCAATATGATAACATTCATAGAAATTAAATACAATAACTATCAATATATTTATAACACATTCTATGACATTAACACTTAAGGGGGCCCTCTGGTGAATATCAGAACAGATAGAATTTTTTATTTCCCTGTTTTTTATGAAGACTAACATATTACTAGTTAGTTTCTGGAAAAATAATGATGGGTCAGTGATTTAACTTTTTCGCAAAATTAATCTTTAGTAATACACTCTCACAGTGCGGTTTTAAATTCTGAATCAGCTGCAAATTGTGTATGGCAACTTACATGTGTGTAGTGTGGTTTGCAGAACAGGTATCGATTTTCCGTCTTTTTTAATGTAATAGATCATACTTTAGGACGAAAAATTAAGGGTTGGGGTATTTTTATCACCATCTGAAAAATTAGTACATCCCTTGTCATTACCCCACCCAGTTTACTATAAATTGCATTTTTAAATTTGTGATCCATAAATTTTTCATGATAAAGGAACAGATAACTTTTTGAGATATTTTGTCTACAATATATACAAGACCTGAGTATCAGAATGAAAAAATAAAAATTGGGGGTCGGTGTGCATATAAGAAAGATATTCAATAAAAACTGAGAAAAAAATGTGCTTTTTTAGATTTCGACGAGCTCTGACATATAACGGCATAGGTCTGTAACAAATAATAGGAAAATACTTTTTATTCCTGTCTATGTATATGCTAACACATGTCTTTGTAATAAAGTTTAAATTAAGTGAATATCTTAAATGGTTTTTGAGAAATACCATCTTTTGTACCCCTACCCCCCATTTTGGCTTATGTTAAAAATTGTCAATTTTGGGCACAACATGTGAGGTCAAAAAAAAAATCTATTTTTTTTTAATTTTTTTGGCACTAAAATATCCCTATTGGGCATAAGTTTGTTACTGTATAATTATTTTTTCCAGTTTTATTATAATTTTTGAAATATAACAAATGTAAATTTCCGGAAGTGCAAAAATCCAAAACCTCAGCAGAGGGCACCCTTAAGATCAACATGTACCACTAGTCCATCTCACATGTACAACCAGTCCATCTTAATCACATGTACCAATAGTCAATAATATCAAATGTAAACTTCGCTCAAAGCTTCCGAAATTTGTTATAGCTTTACTATGATAGTAATGTGTATTTCATTGCCAAAATATGTTTTTAATGTATATGGCAGTTCAGCTTTTCAAAATAAATTAAAAAAGACATAAAGATACGCGAATGTCATGGGTTTTCGCGGTTCCGAAAATACGAAAAAACGGCAGGTTCTGAACTTGTTACTGATATAAAGGCCTACCTATACATTTTAAACAATCAAATATTAATAAAAGCCTCTATCTATGATTCCTGCTGTCATTATGTTCAGCTATTTGATTTAAGCAAACATGCGACGTATAGATATAGGGGGTTCGAAAACGTATAGCCTATATATAAATAATTTTTATTAATATTGTTTGGTTTTATTCATTTCATTCCTTAGTGTACCAGATCTCATAAATACATTTATACATAAAACTCTAGAAGAAATATGGCTTGGGCCGTTAGAGCCAAATGCCTCCAATTTTGCTCCAACTTTTTTCATTTGGCGCAAGTGGTGGCGCAAGAAAAAAATTGGCCAGAGAAAGCCCTGAATCATATTTTTTTAGTGTACCTCTTCCAATAATGCGACATATGAATACTGACGTCGTAAAAATAAGGCGAGTTTGATTGAACTCAAATTTACTTTAGGCTACTAATTGACGGTCGCCTTTATACTATTCATCCAACATATTGCCGTACTCGAGTAAGTAACCTTGTCGAAAATGCCCCGCCGTAAACTTGTTACAACCGGTAGAAAGGTAACAATCTTTATTTTTTATAACCTTTATAACAGCTGTCAACTTGTTCTGAGGGGAAAAAAGAAATTTAGAGGGAAACCATGCTTGTTTTGTGAGGGGAAGACGTCGTTTTTAACGGCTTCTTGTTATATATTAAAGGAAAAAAGGCCTGGCAAGTAAGACACATATATGATACGAGACTATGTTGTGGTATGAAATGTCACATATTAGTGGTTTTCTGCAACTCAAGTATGGAGAATGCAGCAGTGTAATTTTCATATAGAACTCAGTGAATCCATGTGGTAGTGAGGGAAACAACACATCTAAATTGTTAAAAAGAAAAAAAGGATAATTATAATCATCTATATGTTTATAAAAGAAAATATTTGATGACCTCATTATATAAACGGTTTCAAACTAAAAATACTTAATTTCCCTTTGTGTGCCATACCCCACCCACACGTTTTATACAGTAAATTACATTTTGCAAACAGTTTTCAATTTATCAGTCCAGGAAAGCTTTTAAATTGGCATACATTAATGAAAGGTATGTAAAACTGTCAAGTGTAGGAATAAATGTAACAGATTCTTTAATTTATCATCAAAGCAATCGATCGTTTTTGCCAGTGATAATTTCACTTCCGTGTTTAGTCTCCATTTGCGAAGAGTTCTCTCCCCTAGGTTAGAGATTATTAAATATTGTTTGTCGTACTTCGTTTCTATTTGTAACTTTGATAAATACATAGAAAAATGACACAAAGATATAAAAGAAATAGCCTTAAAAGTATAATCTGTTTGTGTAAGGAGTTTCAACTTTGTAGTTAATAAATATAAATTAAGCAATTTGGCGTTCATTTTGTGAAATGCGCGGCTAGGCCAATTATCTAATTAACACGCTCTCCTCTCACCGGTCATGCGTGTGACCCTTGATAAAAACTGGACAAAACCGGATTTACCTGTCAATTACAGGCTCCACTGAGTTTTAATTGCTTTACAACTTGTTACGTCGGCAGTCTCAAATGAAATTAGATTAGATGGGCGGGGCTATAATCGGTAATTTACAGATTATGGGACGTCCGTAGTAAACGATCGCGGCGTACTTTGAAGTTATTGGAAGTACACTGTACGTCTTTGATGTTAATTTTCGCCGTACAACTACGATTTTTGGACGTAATTTACGGCCGTACGCCCATTAACGGAAGCCCTGAACAGGTCAAGGCCATTTAGGGTACAAATGTTTTCATGGATACTTGCTCACCAAGTGTAGAGTTGAGAAGTGTTCAACAATAACAGCATTTTTTTCACCAGTACCCATCCAATTGGGAAAATTTGCGACGTTTTGCCTGAATTTTTCACTATCAAACAAAAGCAATATTGTATGCTTAAATACATAGCAAACACATTACCATGCATACAGTACTTTCTCTAGTAGTATTTCATTACCATCACCTTAAAGAACATAGTCCTCCACTTCTTCTCTTTAAATAAAGTACATAATTCTCCACTTCTCTTTAAATAAAGTTTCACTCGAAATATTTACTTTTATTTTTTGGATTGGGATTTTTTTTCACTCCAGTTGGGGAAAAAACATACTTTTGCCATGGGAATGGTACTGTTTTTCGGTACCACTTATATAAGGAAAAAAAACCACTAAATAATAATCCAGTAATACCTATCGATACTGTTACACTTCTTATACATACAACAACAAAATCGAATAGAAATGGTCTATTTTCCTCTACTTATAATGTCCATTTCAAGCAAAAAATTGATTACTTTTTTTGTAGGAACTACATTCGACTACACCTCGGAGGTTTATATGCAATTGCAGTTGGTAAACCTTTTAGAAAGTGTTAAACATCATTTTCCAGCGCTTTTTAATTTATGTATGATGGTTAATGTTTAGTGGTGGAGGCAGACCATCCACATATACCTGGGTAGAAACAGTATCTTATACTAGAGGCTGCTTCAAGTCAGATTGGGCTGATGAATTGATGAGGGGCCAAGCACACACCCCTGAATACAATAGGCTGGGAATAGGTCCTTAAAATCCTGCTTCTAGTGGACATCATGTAGCTTCTAGTGGACATCATGTAGCTTCTAGTGGACAACATGTAGCTTCTAGTGGACATCATGTAGCGTCTAGTGGACATCATGTAGCTTCTAGTGGACATCATGTAGCGTCTAGTGGACATCATGTAGCTTCTAGTGGACATCATGTAGCTTCTAGTGGACATCATGTAGCTTCTAGTGGACATCATGTAGGTTCTAGTGGACATCATGTAGCGTCTAGTGGACATCATGTAGCTTCTAGTGGACATCATGTAGCTTCTAGTGGACATCATGTAGCTTCTAGTGGACAACATGTAGCTTCTAGTGGGCATCATGTAGCTTCTAGTGGACATCATGTAGCTTCTAGTGGACATCATGTAGCTTCTAGTGGACAACATGTAGCTTCTAGTGGGCATCATGTAGCTTCTAGTGGACACCATGTAGCGTCTAGTGGACATCATGTAGCTTCTAGTGGACATCATGTAGCTTCTAGTGGACATCATGTAGCTTCTAGTGGGCATCATGTAGCTTCTAGTGGACATCATGTAGCGTCTAGTGGACATCATGTAGCTTCTTGTGGACATCATGTAGCTTCAAAGTATATATTTCATCCTTTTTATTTCAGGAATTTCCAATCTTGTGTCAGACCTGCCTTGGTGACAATCCGTACCTAAGAATGGTATGTATTAGTGATAGTATGTATTAATAACGGATAATGATGGTGTGAGACCATGATCAGATAGTTCCCCTGAGTAAATGGACGCCATGATTCGTTTTACAGTGGCAGTGTTTTTTTTATGCCTAATTTGGGGCCGTTATTCGGCCCCATTCATAATGCCAAAAAGTATACTTTTTTCACAATTATATCCAAAAAATTCACAATCTGAATAAACAAAACAAAACAAAACAGGCAGTAAGGATACTAGTCTTAATATAAGCTGGTGTCAAAACTGGTCTGTATTTACCAAAAACAAAACTTAAAACCAAGGGATATTAAACTGTGAAAATAAAAGTGAAAAAAGTTTCTTTTTATTATAATATTTCACAATTTTCACAATTTCTTGAAAAATGCCGCTATTTTTCACAATGGCACAGGCACAGGCTGCATTCACAAAACACAAAAAAAACACTGAGTGGAAAGCATTCATTTGACAGGTCCTGTACCCTGGTTCTGCAGTATTCATTGGAGGAATGTTCATACATTGTAAGTTACCTTGATCTTTCAAAAGTAAACTTACAGGTAACTGATCTAACAGCTCCATAGGACCGAGACCATTTGAAGCTCAGTGTGCCTTGAACTGTCAGGGATGTACCTGTTTTCCAAGGGGTTTCCTGTTCGGTGTACCCCTGAATAGTCAGGGATGTACCTGTTTTCCAAGGAGTTTCCTGTTCCGTGTTCCCTTGGACAGTCTGGGATGTACCTGTTTTCCAACAAGTTTCCTGTTCCATGTACCCTTGGACAGTCAGGGATGTACCTGTTTTCCAAGGGGTTTCCTGTACAGTGTACCCTTGAACAGTCAGGGATGTATCTGTTTTCCAAGGAGTTTCCTGTTCCGTGTACCCTTGGACAGTCAGGGATGTAACTGGATTTAGTTATTTAACAGACCTATTAGAAATAACTTGTTTTGGTTATAATATTACCGTTCTGGATCTATATTGAAAATAAGTGCAAGAAGTTATTTTCAGATACCGGTATGTGTTTTTTTCGTCGATTTTTTTTTTATTGGATTTTTATCAAAACCAGAATTTTCCTGTTACACATTTTTTTTCCTGTGGTACTTTTTTACCATGACTTGTAGGAAGAGATTACAAATCCAAAGAATCCCTTAAAGATGGTAAAGATGCTCTGAGGCAATCATACCATATGGTGCCATCATTATTCAATTAGATGGTCAGGTTTTCTGTTGAAAGGATTTATTGCTAGCAACCAATTACTGTAGCAATTAGTTTCATTAGGATTCTAAGGGATGGCGGGAGGTGTACAGTACTGGTTCTACCCAGGAAAAGTGAGTGGTTTGTGTCCACACAAAAAAAATTGACCGTCAAAACCATACATGTGTTGAAAAAGACGTAAAACACCATACAAAATTTCATTAAGATGAACTCATTTTCACAGAAAGTAACCTGAATAGTTATTATTTTCATAAGTAAGATTTCTTACAAATGGGAAGTGAAAAAAAATCTTCAAATTACTTGCTTCGGTTATTTTTTCAGAAAAGTCCAGTTTCATACCTGACTGCTGAAGTTATTTACGTTTTTGCATAACTATATTATCCAGATGAATATTCCACATTTCTCCTACTCGGTTCAAACTTACCTTGGACATTTCATTTCCCATTTATGCAATTTTTTCCCCAAGTAAGGGTAAAAGGCCCCTTCCCCAAAACTGGTAAAAAGGCCCTGCCTAACATCTATGCTGTCTATTTGTCATAATTATTTTGCCAGAATCAGTAATGATAGCATAACTTTATACCAACCTTTGTCAGTGGTTCCAATTTAGTCTGCCATTGAATTTCTTTTCGAAGTGATCTTGAACCGTTTTTTGACAGTCTTGTGTTTCATTTCAGATGAAAGAGAAATATGGCAAAGAATGTAAGATCTGTGCTCGTCCATTTACAGTGTTCAGATGGTGTCCTGGGGCCAGAATGAGGTTCAAGAAAACTGAGGTGTGTCAGACGTGTTCCAAGATAAAAAATGTATGTCAGACCTGCCTGCTGGATTTAGAGTATGGTAAGTTTTTTTCCTGTAGAGGTTTTCTTGCATGTTGTTTGGACGTCCAATTAATAACTTACCATATTATCTGCGTATTACACGTACCCTGACTTGGAGATCAAATCCTTGGTAAAATGTTAGTTCTCTCGTAAAACACGCATGAAAATTGTGCTTTCAAACATTTTATGAATTGTGGTATAAAACATTTCATGAATTAAGTCCTACTTTTATTAATAATGTGTACCTGCTTCCACCTTCAGTTAGAACATATTTTATTTGTTTTATATTTAAGCATGATCATATAATTAATTTTATCACATGACTTACGGTGTGGGAGTGGAATAACACCATTCTATATTTTCGATATACCACTGGTTTATAAGTGCAAATATGCCTAGTATGCGCTGTAAAAAATTTGAATGACTATGATCCAATTCCCATGGTTTATGTCGGTTTCGCGTGTTAAAGCGACAGGCAAAATGCAATAAAAGTCTATATGTGTGTTATGTGATAAATAAAATCTAACATTTGTTCCCATTCATTCTTGAATTTATTTAAACTCATTAGCAAAAATGATATAATGCTCAGCAAGAGCCTCACATTATATCATTTCGCCAACTCGTTGAATAAATTCAATAATGAATGAGTAGTCTTGTAAGATCCTCTGTATGTATATACATATAAATAAAGAGATGTTAATCTGCTTCTGCAGTTGTACCTTTCATGGTCAAATTGAAACAAGAAAAAATACATATTGGTACACTTTTTAAGAAATTAATTAATTGCAGTACTACTATAAACATTGTCTAATATGATTGCTTATTGCATGTTAAATTCCTATTTAGTTAAGAATGCATATCTGATTGTGCTTGTTACACAGGCTTGCCAGTACAGGTTAGAGATGCAGCATTAAAAATACAGGATACCATGCCAAAGTCAGATGTAAACAAAGAATTCTACCAGCAAAATATTGAAAAAGAGGTGAGTAAACACTTCCTGCACCATAATCATCTAAAAACTCGCGGTGTCCCGTTAGCTTTCCCATATAACTTGCATTTGTTCAATTATTAACATTAACTATAGAAACATTTAAAAGCAAATTGTTTTTTCATATTATTAACTGTTGATTATATTGCACCAATAATATATCTAAACCTTTTGGTAGAATAAAAAGTTAACACAAAATTGTATTTAAGTATATATGCAAGCAGGTTGATACTGGATAATAAAATCGACACTTTAACACTTAAAATTAACACTAAGATTTGCTGGTGTCCCTTTAAAATATGTATAATATTCAAGTAATTTCTTTCTAGCAAAATGTCTTGAACCAATAATGCATAGCCTTAATGACATTAGATATAGCGTACTAATTCATGTTGTTTTTTTTACCATCTTCCAGTTCATTAATTACATATCTGCCTTACTAACACATGCTAGTACTATTCATACTTGAAGAGCAGGGTAAACCAACTGCCACATACCAGTTTGTCACTCTGGGCTGCACCTGGTGCCTTAATTTCAGGTTCCTAGATTCCTTAATTCCTAGAAAGTACAGAATTGAGTATGGCATTTTCTACAAACTACATGATATAGTCTGGCAGCAACAATATCAGTGCAGGAAGTAATATTAATTTACCGTTATTGAATGCACATCTGTTATATGCAAACATTTGATATTGGAATTGTCTATTAACCAAGAATGTTGTCTGTATTATTTAATCTCATGTAAAGCCCATGTGGTTCCCGGGCCAAGAATAGAGCCACTGCATATTCCGTTAGAGGGGAGGCAGAAGGGTAGAACCCCACTCCCCCACCCCAACCAACCCACCACACCACCACACACCCCACACACCCAAAATAAATAAATTCATGTTCATTTTATCATTTTTTGTTCATGCTCATTAGAGGTCTTCATCATGACCCCTGCATTGTTTCAGGTGCAATCTCACTCAAATCACTTGAGCAGTGGCAGAAGAAACGTATCTTCAACGTGTGGTGTGTCTACAATATAATTTGCAGCAGTCTGCAGGTGAGAGGGTTCTAGGCCCATTCTCCATATTTAGGAGGATGAGCCTGGAATGTTCATTCCTGTTAGGCCCATATAACCTTTCATGTGTTGGTGCACCTTAAAACCCAATTCAATTCATCACATGTAATATTAAATTACAGATGGCATTAAATGATGGCATGAATCCGGCACATAGTAAGGCTATAGCTCCCAGTGACATGTTACTGAAACTGGCCAGGACCACACCATACTACAAACGAAACAGACCACACATTTGTTCATTTTGGGTAAAGGGAGAGTGCAAGAGAGGAGAGGAATGCCCGTACAGGTAAAAGGCTTCTCAAGCAATAATTATACCCCCGCTTTCACAGAGTGAAGTTGGGGGCTATATAGGAATCGTGCTGTCTGCAACGTCCCGTTCGTTTTGTCTCGTAACACATTTTTATTACGTGCAGTCCTCAAACAGTTTTGAATGGTTTGTTCCCAAACTGCATATACACATAACAACTGATCAGAACAGAAAGTGGGGGTATTCATCACTTTCAGTGATAGTTCGAGTTTAACAAAGGTATGCCTTAGTTTTACATTAAGATTCAAGTTTTATGCGTGGGTTAATTTCAAATTTGGTATATGTTCAACCAAACTTGTAGAAGGGTACAAGTAATCTTTAAAGGGCATTTCTAGAAGAGTAAAATTATCCAATTCTTGATAAAAATGTTGTATCAATCAAACTATGGTGTAAGCACCATTTGGATCAGTTCTAACATTCAGAAGAATCAAGATAATGTTTTAAGGAATCCGGTGTAAATTGCTTAAATTAACTTTGGTGCGTAATGCAGGATTAGTACATGAACTGTGCAAAATGATTGAATTGAATGTTGTTTAACGGCTCATCAACACAGGATAGGTTATTTAGAGCCGCCCCAGAGAGAGGGGAAGGATACATAGGAATCCGGGAACCTGTCCTACTCTTATTATCGAATAGATTTCTATGGTTCTTTAACGTGCTCGGAGGATAGACCAATACACGGGACCGCCCGGTTTACGTCCCCGTCCAACGGACGAGGCTAAGGAAAAGTGTCTTGCCCAAGAACACACCGACGTAACTCAGTGGCATCACGGAGAATTGAACCCGGGGCCTCCGGTTACAAATCCGCCGTGCTACCGACTGCGCCACGCCAGCCCTCTGTGCAAATGATGAATTTCCTTGTAAATAAGGGGCCATTTCTAGACCTCCCACAAAAAGCCTGATCTTCCCCCGTTGAAGCACGTGTGCATGTAATAGAACAAGTTATTTGATGGTATGAAAGCAACAGCCATATAAAGATATTACATTTTTGTTTTTATGAAAATCAACCTCTAGAATATTCCACGTTCTACTACATCTTTCAGACACGACAAGCCCACAGATCCAGATGACCCTCTGTCTGACCAGAACATAAAGGACCGGTTCTACGGCCTCAATGATCCGGTGGCAGACAAACTGATGAACAGATACACCTCAATGCCCAAGCTGGAAGCACCGGAGGACAGGAATATCACAACTTTATATGTGGGAAACTTGGGAGACAAAATAGGCGAGAAAGAGTTAAGGTATTTCTACATGTTTCAATACCCTAGACTCTAAAGAAACTATTGAACTAAATTTCACTTCAACCCCTTTTTAAGCTCTACTGGCCGATGGGATGCAGAGTTGACCGTCGTCCGTCCCTCCGCCTGTCCGTCGTCCGTTGTTAACTTTTGTCTCGTTAAGACGATAGTGCCTTCATTTTTCATCCGATCTTTACCAAACTTTAACAGGTTGTTAATATCAATGAAAGGCCGGTTGAGTTCGAAAACCAGCCAGATCGGACAAGTAACAGCAGAGTTATGGCCCTTGATTTAGTTAAAAAAGCTATATTGCTAAATTTTGCCTCGTTAAGTCGATAGGGCCTTCTTTTTTCATCCTATCTTTACCAAACTTTATCACATTGTTAATATCAACGAAAGTTCGGACAAGTTCGAAAACCAGCCAGATCGGACCAGTAACAGCGGAGTTATGGTCCTTGATTTAGTTAAAAATGCTATATTTTGCCTCGTTAAGACAATAGGGCCTTTGTTTTTCATCCTATCTTTACCAAACTTTACAACATTGTTAATATCAATAAAAGCTTGGACAAGTTCAAAAACCAGCCATATCGGACTAGTATCAGCGAGTTGTAGCCCTTGATTTAGTTAAAAAGGCTATGTTTTGCATCGTTAAGACGATAGCGGTTTCATTGTTCATCTGATCTTTACCAATCTTTATCAGATTGTTAATGTCGTTGAAAGCTTGAACAAATTTGAAAAACAGCCATATCGGACCAGTAACAGCAAAGTTATGGCCCTTGATTTAGTTAAAAATGCTATATTTTGCCTCGTTAAGACGATAGGGGCTTCATTGTTCATCCGATCTTTACCAAACTTGATCAGATTGTTAATATCAATGAAAGCTTGGACAAGTTCGAAAACCAGCCATATCGGATTTGTAACAGCGGAGTTATGGCCCTTGATTTAGTTAAAAATGCTATATTTTGCCTCGTTAATACTATAGGGGCTTCATTGTTCATCCGATCTTTACCAAACTTAATCAGATTGTTAAAGGGACACATGGCAATCTTGAGTTTTATTCAAACATTAAAATTTGCTCCTCAATTTAGTTATCCTGCGTCATTTTAACTTTAAAACTGCTTGCATATGATTAAATACAAAATTGAGATTTCAATTTTCTTCAACATTTCACCAAATTTTTAAACATATTATTGATGCACTATTATAAAAAATTAGTAATATGTAAAAATAATTTGCTTTGAACTATTCCAACAATTACTATTAATGATTGAACAAATGCAAGTGAAGAGAAAAACTAACGGGACGCCGTGAGTTTTTAAAAAATCAAGATTGCCGTGTGTCCCTTTAATATCAATGAAAGCTGGAACAAGTTCGAAAACCAGCTATATCGGACCAGTAACATCGGAGTTATGGCCCTTGATTTACTTCAAAATGATATATTTTGTCTCGTTAAGACGATAGGGCCTTCATTTTTCATCCGATCTTTACCAAACTTCATCAGATTGTTAGTGTCTATGAAAGCTTGGTCAGGTTCGAAAAACAACCAGATCGGCCCAGTAACAGCAGAGTTATGGCCCTTGATTTTGTTAAAAATGCTATAATTTGCCTCATCGTACGATAGGGCCTTCATTTTGCATCTGATCTTTGCCAAACTTTACCAGCTTTTACGACTGTCTTTTTTATATTATTATTAATTTTATTTTAAATATTATAAAAAAAAAATCAATTTTTTTTAATTTTTTTTTTTTAATTATTATTATATTTTTTTTCATATTTTTTTTTGGTGGAAATTATTCCTTTTTATATTTATTTTTTTAGCTCTATGTTGGACCAGTCGGACCAGTAACAGAAGAGTTATGGCTCTTCTTGATTTAGTTTAAAATGCTACATTTTGCCACGTTAATACGGTATGGCCTTCATTTTTCATCTGATCTTTACCAAACTTTACCAGATTCTTGAGTTATGGCCGTTGATTTAGTTAAAAAGCTGGTTTTTGCCCGAAACTTTTAAAAAACGTAAGTGGCAGTCGCTCGCTTCATTGATGTTATAAGAGCCATGTTAGCCAGTAGAGCGTCCACAGGCCCTCTTGGGCCTCTTGTTTCCAAACTCTATACATGTTTTGTGGTAATAAAATAATGCATATCTGCTGATTAAGTCTTAGATTTATTCACAAATAATTAAATACCCATAAGACCAAAAATAAAATAGGTGTGTTCCATGCTCTAAAAAATAGGGTAGGTCAGTAGGCATTTTTTGTTCGTTTTGTTGTTGAGGGCTGTTCCATTAAAACATAAATGGGACCCCAGGAAGGCACTTTTGAAATTGACCACCCACCTATAGATGTAAAATTGAGTTTGCAAGACCCACCTATAGAATTTAAGTTGGCTAAAATACACCCACCCATAGATTTTATTTATTTATATTGAACTACATATATATTTACATATGAACTACATACAATTATGACAGCTGCTTGAAGAATGTAAGTGGTTCTAGCCCCATTCAGCAAATTGGGAAAAGTCCTAGGCCGGCTGATTTTGGGAAAAAGAAGTATGAGATTGTCAAAATTGGGGGAAAAAGAGCATGATTTCTTTAAAGAGAAAACGTTTATTAACATGTATGCTTTAGGTATACAGTCGATTTCGGTTATTTGCATAGCCCATTTGTCAAGAAAATATATGCGATTAACCGGAGTATTCGAATAACCGAAATTGAACATTTTGTACATGTAGTGGTGCACGTTTCTACTTTGGTTTTACTGTTCTGTTAATACTTACATAGAAACTCCATCAAAGCGAGTTAATTCTATGTAAGATGTTTGATAGGATTATTATTGTGCATATCCATTTTGTATTTACTGTTATTTGATAGATTTTATGCAATATTTATGCGTATTTGTTTTCTTTCAACCTGCGTCGCTTTGCTGTTGTTTGTAGTGTGAATTACACAGCCATGATAATAACACAAAAGCTTATTTTGTTTTTCATTTATTAAGTAACCTCGATGAGCTACTCAATGTCATATGCATCTCTACTGACACTAGCAAACTGAGAGCAATAAATAATTAACAACACATTGCTTTACATTGCGTACAAACTTATTATTAAATCGTGTATGCTAATTGGTGAGCGATCGTCATGGCGTGGAAACTTTACGGAAACTGCACAAAATAGCAAACATTCTCGGCAAGTCAATCAATTTGCTTCGGGCTTATCTCTGTGACCGCGTCAATCAATTAACAGTTGCAAAATACAGGTAAATTTGACTTTCAGTATGCAATTAGCCAGATATTTGTTATGCAATTATCCGGAATGTGACAAAAACCTATGCGATTATACAGGTTTTTTTACATTCAAAAGAATACGAATGGTTTTGTGTTTCAAAACTTTATGCAATTAACCGAAATATGCAATTAACCGATATGCGATTAAACGGAGTCGACTGTAATATCTATCGCGTATTGAATTTAGCAATGATTTTAACATTCCACAAACAATGGAAAGTAATTTTTTTTTTTTTTTTACATGTACATTGGGAATGTTTTTACCCAGGATTGGGAAAATAAGGAGTTTTTTTCAGCAATTGGGAAGAGGCTGAATTTCGGCCCCACTTAAATAGGTTAAAAAAAGCCTGATAAGGTTCTGTTTTCATTTATTTCCCTTTTATTTATCCATTGCATCATATAACAAAAACAAGAGGCCCTGTAGACTACTAATTAAAACAGCTTTTATTAGGAGATAAGGAGAAGTTGTCGGTACCCGCTATTGCAAAACTATAACTGGTTTTATTTTCTTGTATATTTTAGTACAAGAGAATGAAATAAGCCATGGTTTTCAACAACCGAGTCAAGTTGATCATGAAAAATTGTGATCGATTGATCAGATCAAAGGCATAACTGATCGATGATCGATCAAATCAACAACACTACTGATCATACAAACATATGATTAGACTATGTTTAACTATAAAAATAACTTAAAACATGGTTTTTGAAAGAAAGTTTGTAGGAATCTGGATCAACAAGTTGAACAATGCAGTAAGGGAGATATTAATCTCGCAACGCATGCATCTGTGATTCAAACAGATTCACGGTCAGTCAGGTACAAACATATGATTAGACTGGATTTAACTATAAAGTAAACATATCTTCAAACAAGGCAATCATTTTGATTATTCAACAATAACAAAATACACAAATTTGATAGAGACCAACTCAAGGAACATGTATATGATATTTCATTAGAATGGAATAAGAAGTTTTGGAGTAGATGTCGTTTGAAATTTCCTTAATTTTGACCTAGTTTTAGCAATGGCGGCCATCTTGGACAACTGGCGGCTGCGATAAACACAAATCTGAGGCGCACTATCCCAAAGATCATTGCGATAAAGTTTCAACAAAATCCTTCAAGAGGTTTCAGAGAAGATGTCGTTTTTAGCCTTTTCTTATATAACTAAACTTTGGTTGTCGTGGCGGCCATTTTGATTATTCGACGATAACATTGTCGTTCGCGGTCATTTTTACGGCGATGTGTGAAAATATCACGATCCTGAAAATTACACCCATGCATAGATGCGAAATCCGTTTTGAACCACCCAGGCATAGAACTACATTTAGGTTCATCCATAGATTTTTATTTAGTTGCTGTCCTGGGGTCCCGGGTATTTTTAATGGAATAGCCATGAGCAAGATATTGTGAGATTCTATTTATTACATAAAATCCATTCAATTTGATGAAAAAATGTGAAAGTTTCTCTGTGATATTGTCAGTTTACATCGATAGAAGACCGGTCCGCCCCAGTTAAATTACATGTTCCTGTTACAAACAATAGGACAGTTTAAACCAGAAGACCATTGTTCTACATGCATTTTACTAATTAGTTTAATAGTTTATTAGCGTCACATTGTTCACATGAAAGAAAAACGCTCAACTCTGAACGTATCATGACATTACAGGCAAATCGTATATTAACATTCCTTCAAATACTTTTCCAATTTTCCAGAGATCACTTTTATCAGTACGGTGAAATCCGGTCGATCAACGTGGTAGCTAAACAGCAATGTGCATTTGTGCAGTTCACCATCCGGTCAGCATCGGAGACGGCTGCGGAGAAGTCATTTAACAAACTGATCATCAATGGGCGACGCTTGAACATCAAGTGGGGTAAATCTCAGGGTCAGACGGGCCCAGATAAAGAAGAAGAAGAGGAGAAGGAGCAACAGAAACTGGAACCGGTGCCAGGCTTGCCCGGAGGTATGCCCTTTGTCATTCATACATGTAGTTCAGATAAACGCCATCCTGTTGGAACAGCGCATCCTTATCCGCGATAGTAAAGACGCTACATCACAATTTTCTTGGCTCTCACTGCGGCCCGCTGGGCGCTCGACTTGTCAAGGGAGAAAGTGTCAATTCTTACGGATGGCGGGAGGTATACAGTACTGCCATACCGGTCTACCCAGGATAAATGGGGTGGTCTACCTCAGCTACAAAAAAATGAACTGTAATATATGGCTAAACATGTGCTAAAAATGAATTTAAAAAAAAATCTATTCCATAATCGAGCATCAGAATCGGATGCCTAAGCAACCGATGATCGGTTACAATCGATTAATCAGTACATCACTAGCTACAAGGCCTAGCAAGCTTAACTGAGTGCAGTGGAATCGTTGAGTTCTAAAACTCAGTCCAATTTACGTTTAGGCTCATCACGACACCCACAATGCACTAGGAACAGTTTTAAACTGTAATTTAAAATAAATTCTTAGCACAAGCTAGTAACAGATAAAATCTGTTTTTGGCATTTCTTAATAAATCCGTTCATTTCTGTTACAGCTCTACCTGCACCACCAGAAGATATAGCCAGTAATTTCTTCAACCTCGGTGGTGCCCATCCTCCTCCTATGGGGCATATGATGCATATGCGACATCCGATGCCACCCCGTGGACCCCCGCCCATGATGCCAATATTCATGAGGGGACCCCCTCCTCCTGGTACGTATCTATTTGCTTTATTTTGATGATGAAATGCTGTATTCCATCTTTCCTGATTCCTGTTAATAACGAACTAGGACTGATGACAAATCCTAAGAAAATAATATATCCATACAATTTCAGAGTGTTTATTATTTATTAAACCATTACTATATATATTAAACCATTTGCAAAGCTCCTTACGGTGTCGGTGAGAACACTTGTTTTGCGACTTGTACACATGAAGACTATAAAGGTGTGCACACGTGCCCAGACTCTTTGGTCTAATTCTCTCCTCATTCAGAAAATGACTAGTATCAAAACAGAAATTAACAACCTCAATATAAATGATCATGTACCTCAGTATAAATGATCATGTACCTTGATATAGGTGCTCATGTACCTCAATATAAATGATCATGTACCTCAATATAGGTGATAATATACCTTGATATAAATGATCATGTTCCTCGATATAGAAAGATGATCATGTACCTCGATATAAATAATTGTGTACCTGGATATAAATGATCATGTACCTTGATGTAAGTTATCTTATACATTGATATACCTTAATAATATGTGATCTTATAAGTGATCTTTGTACCTCGCTATATAAGAACAGTTGCATTGTGTTTTAGAACTATTGGAATGCTCTACATTACCCATTCTTACAGTTTTTGCTATACATTAGACTCATATACTCTATTTCAGGTATGAGAATGCCTCCACCACCCCCAGGCATGATGCCCCTGCGTCCCCCACCCGGTGTTCTACCGAGAGGAAATGTACCCCAGGTTCACTACCCATCGCAGGACCCAAACAGAATGGGGGCACATCACCACAGATAGTGACAGCCGTCTATCTCGTATAAATAGGGAAGAAAGATAGTACTGGAAACGCACGACTGCCAGGTCTCAACAGCCTGAACGTGTCTAATGGTGAAACATATGGGATTATTATTAAAATCAAATAAAATCTCCCAGAGTATGAATAGTGTGGAAACACCTGGGTACCGGAAGACAATCTTAGCTATGATGTGTTTTTAAAATATTATGAGGGTCTTATGGTCAATTTTGCAAACAGACACAAATGTGGAACTGTTGAAAGACGGGTAGGGTGGGCAGGTGGAAATAAGTAAATAAACCACCGGAAGTTGTTGCGTTCCTTCATGCAGCCACTTTCTACCAAAGTCATGTCGGTACATTATATAAATCATAAACGAAAAAATTGGATATGTGGACATCTATCCGCCAAATGTCTGATTCTGCATGGTGGAGTAAAATCAATTTGTGTGGCAAACACATTTTTATTATAAATACATGTGGAATAGTCTAAAATGTTAAAACAGCAAATTACAAGATAACTTTAAAAATACCAATACAATTTAAATAATACTGTCTGCCCATTCAGGGTACGAGTTAAACACATTTACTATGAAAACCATCTGATGCATTGCAAAAAATGGACATTCCTTTCGTATTTTATATCGTATTTTACTTTTTATGTTTTACAGCAGTTGTCATATTTTTGGCTGTACCAGATCTTTTAAACATTGTTAAAACCTGTGAATGCACATGTATATACAATTGCAGCTGATTAAAACAAAAGAGAGGTGCCTGATTGCTTGTTCTTTTAATACTATATCCCCGAGCACACATGAAGTATATGTTCTACCAAATATCCCCAAGGAGTGTGTCTAATATATAAATGTTGTTTTTTGTTTATTTTTATGGCTCTTCTATTAAAGAGTGCTGCTAATAACAAGTTCATGTAGGCTCGGATAATTTCGAAAACCAACCAGATTTTTTTATTTTTTTATTTTAATTTTTTTTAATTTTTGTCTCGCCTTTTCGAAGAAAAAAAGATACAAAGGTGTTGCTTTTCGGGCGGCGGCACGGCGGTGGCGTCAACATTTAGTTTTGCATTTAGGTCATTTTCTCACAAACTATGCACTAGACCTTTCAAACTTTGCTTATAGTTGTATCATGGGTGGTACATCGCAACGTGACAAAGCAAATGTGGAAGTGACCTTGACCCTCCAAGCAAAGGGCAGATAACTTACTAATTTTTAGGTTCAACTTTTGCGTTTAGGTCACTTTTTCACAAACTGTATGCACTTGACCTTTCAAACTTTACTTATAGTTGTATCTCGGGTGGTACATGTTAACGTGACAAAGCAAATGTGTAAGTGACCTTGACCCTCCCAGCAAAGGGCAGATAACTTAATAACTTTTAGGTTCAACTTTTCTTTTGCGTTTAGGTCACTTTTTCACAAACTGTATGCACTAGACCTTTAAAACTTTGCTTATAGTTGTATCTTGAGTGGTACATGGCAACGTCACAAAGCAAATGTGGAAGTGACCTTGACCCTCCAAGCAAAGGCAGATAACCTTATATTTTTTACCTAGGACCTTTCAAACTTTGCTTATAGTTGTATGTTGAGTGGAACATTGCAACGTGACAAAGCAAATGTGGATGTGACCTTCACCATCCAAACAATGGGCAGATAACTTTAATTGTTACATTTACATCACTTTATCGTGAACTAGAATTATGCACTAGATGTTTTAAACCAAATTTATAGCTTAATCTTTGGAAGAAAACATATTCTATTTTGACATACTTGTGTCTTCGGTAGTGCATCTTTTTTTGGATGCCTGGATTTCATCTATGACCTTGACCTTCTTTTTGGAGCTGATGATTTTTAGCTCTACTGGCCAAAGGCCTTCATTTTTCATCCGATCTTTACCAAACTTTACCAGATTGTTATATCAATGAAAGCTCGTACAAGTTCGAAAACCAGCCAGATCGGATCTAGATGAATAGTTCAAAGAGAGCTGCGCGCGCAACCAGAAAAGTCGCGTTTTTTCAGAGCTGAAGAATATCAGCCAAATTTTACTTAAATACCTTGGTTTAACAGTGAAACAAGTGTTAATATCTGGTTTGTTCACTCATATTAGTATCCTTGCACACTTTTGTCATAAGATATGTCTGGCTAAGTCTTTTTGAAACTGGTTACCGCCCTCGACCCCTTGCCACCCACGATCGGTAATCCAAGATGGCAGCCTCCATGAAGAAAAATACCCCACCACGCTTACTTGAGATTGTACTTGCAGTTGTCATTATATACAGACTATTACACACGGGCACATCCAGCCCTCTGTCATCCCATACAACAGCAACTGGACTACTCTTCAGGTGCAGCCATGCAAAGTCTTTTACTTTTCCAGAGTCTGTAAATGTCTCGCATGGTAAACACGACAAAATAAAAAATAACACCTTGCAGAACTGAGCGGAGCCTGCTCGTCCTACTGATGATGATTTCTGGAGACATTGAAAGCAACCCAGGCCCTCGAAACTGCTCCATATTCCCCTGCGGTAACTGCGAGATACCAGTGACATGGGCACAGTTAGGCGTGTGCTGCAACAACTGCAGTGTGTGGTACCACAAGACCTGTGGTGACATCAGCTCGAGAAACTTATCATATTTAGGCAGATCAAGTGTAATTTGGCATTGCTGTAAATGCGAGAGTATTAATGTTGACAGTTTTACTTTTAATAGTTTTTGAGTTGCATACAACCAACATGTTCGACCCACTTTTGAACATTGACTCTACAATTGATTCCATACACTCTTCATGCTTCAGCCCACTACATACAAGCAGCCCTAGACAGGCTATGGATCAGCCCAGCCATCGTACCCGTACTCAGTCTAATCGTGTATCGTACACAGGACAGAATATAACCCATAGCCACTCTATATCCACAAGTGGTGATAGCAATCTTCCACGTAAGAATTTGAACCTCAGACTCCTAACAGTCAACTGCTGCAGCTTAAAAGCCAATCAGTCCGAATTCAAGGCTTCGGCGGATTATATCAAGCCTGATATTATATGCGGGACAGAATCCTGGCTTAAAGGTGTAAAACCAGGGAAGGATCCAGCACCTAGTGCCATCAAGACCAGTGAAGTTTTCCCTGAGGGGTACACCATCAATCGTAATGACAGGACACCTGGCCTGGGTGGAGGCGTCTTTTCAGCTACCAGAGAAGGCATAGTGGTCCACGAGCAGCCGGATCTCGTAACAGAATGCGAAATAGGCCTGGTCCAAGATAAAGCTGAAGAACAAGAAGGACCTATTCATCTCATCATTTTACATGCCCCACCGCAACCTGAATGACATCAAGAAACTAGATGAGTCACTACAAAAGCTGACCGACAACAGCAGAAGCAGACACATCTTACTGGCTGGTGACTTTAACTGCCCTGACATAGATTGGAAGAAGCTGACGGTGAAAATTGGTGCTGCAGACCGTGAAGTTCAACAAGCCCTATTAGACCTCTCAATTGACCAAGGACTCACTCAGATACACAACCAACCTACCAGAGACGGTAATATGCTCGACTTAGTCTTCACCAACAACCATTCATTAGTTAAGACATCTACATCAATCCCTGGTATAAGCGATGATAGTTACAGATCAAAACATCCTTCCACAATACTTAATACAGAAACCCCGTAAGATCTATATCTACACTAAAGCAGATTGGGATAACATCAAAGTAGACTCAGAATCCATCTTCGATGACATCATCTCTGTGTGTACCAATCCCGGAACTACAGTACATGACATCTGGAATAAATTCAAGAATGGCATCTCTAGAACCATAGACAAGAACATCCCCTCAAAGATCATCAAAAAAAGACTATCAGTACCATGGTTCAGCAAGAAACTGAAGATAGTGTTAAAAAGGAAAGCCCGTCTCTACAATTTGTACAAACAGGCCAAGAAAACCAACCAGTGGAACAGCTACCACTCATTTCAGAAGACCTGCAAGAGAGAATTCAAATTGGCAGAAATAAACCATATAAACAACATAATACAAGATGGTCTTGATAACAACAACACCAAACCATTCTGGAGATATTTTAAATCTAAACGGCAAGACAGTATTGGTATTTCGCCATTAAAAAAGCTTGGTAACTTAGTAAACAACAGTAAAGAAAAGGCAGAAATCCTTGTCCAACAGTTCCAGTCAGTATTCACCAAAGATGATCCATCCTACACAATACCCATAATCAACCGTCAACCTACTCCAATTATTCCACTACTGGTCATAACATCTAAGGGCGCTGAAAAACTTTTACAGAGCATCAATACGAGCAAAGCTATCGGTCCAGACCAGATTTCTAACAATATCTTGAAGAACTGTGCTACACAACTGGCTCCTGGGCTATGCATGATTTTTCAAACATCCATCAACTCGGGTCAGCTCCCAAAAGACTGGCAAAACGCGTTTATCGCTCCAGTATTCAAGAAAGGGAACGTACACCTCCCTGAGAACTATCGACCTGTATCACTTACCTGTGTTTCATGTAAGCTGCTTGAACACATTATCTGCAAACATATCCTCACACACCTCGAAAACAACAACATACTTACCTCCTTTCAGCATGGCTTCAGATCTGGGTACTCCTGTGAAACCCAACTTCATGCAACCGTACATGACCTACTGAAGAAACATGACGCTGGCAGCCAAACAGATATGATTATCCTAGACTTCTCTAAGGCCTTCGATACAGTTCCTCACGAGAAGCTTCTGGCCAAGATAAAGAATTATGGAGTAGACGGACCCCTAAACACCTGGATTCGGAACTTCCTGACCCAGCGACACATTCAAGTCTTAGTAGAAGGTGAGTACTCGGACTCAGTCACAGTAGACTCTGGTGTCCCCCAGGGTACAGTCATGGGGCCTCTACTATTTCTGTGTTACATCAACGATCTCCCTGATTCTGTTAAATCACAGGCGCGTTTATTCGCGGATGACTGCCTCCTCTACAGAGTCATAGAAACCAGAAAGGACCATCTTATACTCCAAGATGACTTGAAGGCGTTAGAAGATTTGGCTCACAACAGGGGCATGCAGTTTAATGCCAAAAAGTGTTATATCATGAGCATTAACTCAAAATCTTCTAACTTCTACTCCCTAAATAATCAGATCCTCCAACAAGTTAAAGAAAGCCCCTACCTCGGAGTAACCATATCGGAAGATCTGAAATGGGATGCGCACATAACAAAGACCATCAAGAAGGCCAACTCATCTCTCTGGTTCATGAAGCGCAACCTAAAACACTGCCCTAAGTCATGCAGAAGATCAGCATACCTGGCACTGGTGCGATCGACGCTGGAATATAGCGCCACCGTCTGGGATCCCTATTATAAGAAGGACATAAACAGATTGGAAAGGGTCCAACGCCAAGCAGCTAGGTTTGTCTCCGGAGACTACAAGCCACGCGAGGAGGGATGCGTCACACGAATGCTGTCAGACCTGAAGCTACCGTCGCTCCAAGACAGAAGGAAGATGAACCGACTCGTCTTCTTCTACAACGTGATCGAGGGGCTGGTGCCAGCTTTCAAATGCCAATACTATCTTATTCCTGAAAGACATAAACGCCGTATTAAAGCAAAAGCTCTCAGTGACTTTCAAGCTAATAACATTATAGACAATCAGGTGTTAAATAATTCAAAGTGTTTCAAAACAATACAGTGCAAGAACGAACAATATAAAAACTCATTCTTTCCAAAGACAATTATTGATTGGAACCATCTTGAAGACAGTTTCGTTTGCACGCCATCATTGGAGAGCTTCAAATCAGCTCTCGTAAAGTGCTACTAACAGCAACAGCCTCTTTCATGTGTTTATGCCGTAACAGGCCCTACATCGTATAGATTCAGATTCAGATTCAGTCATAGCGGAGTTATGGCCCTTGATTTATTTAAAAATGCTATATTTTGCTTCGTTAAGATGATAGGGCCTTCATTTTTCATCTGAACTTTGCCAAACTTTATCAGATTGTTAATGTCAATGTAGCTCGGACAGGTTCGACAACCAGCCATATCGGACCAGTAACAGCGGAGTTTTCGCCCTTGATTTAGTTAAAAATGCTATATTTTGCCTCATTAAGACGATAGGGCTTCATTTTTCATTCGATCTTTACCAAGCTTTATCAGATTGTTAATGTCAATAAAAGCTCAAACAAGTTTGAAAACCAGCCAGTTCGAATCGGTAGAATCGGTAGCAGCGGAGTTATGGCCCTTGATTTCGTTAAAAATGCTAAAATTTGCCTCGTTAGTACGATAGGTCCTTCATGTTGCATCTGATCGGACCTATCTTACCAAATTTTACCAGATTTTATGATATTTTTTTTGATGATTTGTTGTTGTTTTTTTATATATTTTTTTATTTTATTTTTATTATTGATTTTTTTTAATTGATTTTTTGTTGTTGAATTTGTTTCTTTTGGATATTTTTTTTGGATTTTTTGTTGAATATTTTTGTTTTGTTTTTTTGTTGTTGTTTTTTTAGCTGTATTGACCAAGTTCGAAAACCAGCCAGATCGGACCAGTAACAGAGGAGTTATGGCTCTTGTTTAGTTAAAAATGCTATATTTTGCCTCGTTAATATGGTAGGGCCTTCATTTTTCATCTGATCTTTACCAAACTTTACCAGATTTTTTAATTATGGCCCTTGATTTAAATAAAAATGCTGTATTTTCCACAAATCTTTAAAAAAAAAATACGTAAATTGCAGTCACTCGCTTCATCGAGGCCCTCTTGGGCCTCTTTTTTTTTTTTTTTTTTTTTAAATGTTTTATTTTTTTATTTTTATTATCTCTACGAGTACTGGCCAAGTTCGAAAACCAGCCAGATCGGAATGCGGAGTTATGGCCTTGATTAGTTAAAAATGCTATATTTTGCCTCGTTAAAGATGCTCTACCTATATATTTTTGTCCACCAATTGATATAAACTTTACTTAATTGTAAAGAGGACTATGAAAAAGGTAAACGGCAATAATTTCACCCCATGTAATATGCGTTTTGCTGGGGAAAAACAGGAGAGAAAAGATCGAATTTTTGAAATTGTATTCGTAATTGTTTTAGACAAGCTGATTACGGAGATTTTCCGTACTTATTCGTTTACAATCAAAACTGCCTCGTCGGATTGGCGACGAGTTCCGATCGATTCGTTTACTATCGGAACTGCCCTGAGTGGTTTGTTTTCGTTCAACTGAATGGCATTGCGCATGTCCGATAAAATCGTAAAAACTCGTAGTTCTCCGGCAGGAATAAACGGCTGGGCAGCATTTTATTCAAGATATTGTTTTAATCATAATTAATAATTTACAGAACTGGAATATGAACCTTGTTGCTTCTTAGAATACTCATAAAATAGCTTTGCATACATATAAATGCAGAATTATTGAGTATTTAATATTTTACATAAAAATCGCGTAGATATAGGTAGTGCCTCTTTAAGACGATAGGGCCTTCATTTTTTATCCGATCTTTACCAAATTTTACCAGATTGTTAATGTCAATAAAAGCTCATACAAGTTCGAAACCAGCCAAATCGTGTCAGTAACAGCGAAGTTATGGCCCTTGATTTCGTTAAATATGCTATATTTTGCTTTGTTAAGGCGATATGGCCTTCATTTTTTATCTTATCTTTACCAAACTTTACCAGATTTTTTTACTTTTTTTACTTTTATTTTTTATTTCTTTATTTTTTAAATATTTTAATTTTTAAATATTTCTTTTTGATTTTTATTATCTCTACTGGCCAAGTTCGAAAACCAGCCAGATCGGACCAGTAATGGCGGAGTTTTGGCCCTTGATTTAGTTCAAAATGCTATATTTTGCCTCATTAAGACGATAGGGCTTCATTTTTCATTCGATCTTTACCAAGTTTATCAGATTGTTAATGTCAATAAAAGCTCAAACAAGTTTGAAAACCAGCCAGATCGAATCGGTAGCAGCGGAGTTATGGCCCTTGATTTCGTTAAAAATGCTAAAATTTGCCTCGTTAGTACGATAGGTCCTTCATGTTGCATCTGATCGGACCTATCTTACCAAATTTTACCAGATTTTATGATATTTTTTTTTGATGATTTGTTGTTGTTTTTTTATATATTTTTTTATTTTATTTTTATTATTGATTTTTTTTAATTGATTTTTTTTTTGTTGAATTTGTTTCTTTTTGATTTTTTTTTTGATTTTTTGTTGAATATTTTTGTTTTGTTTTTTTGTTGTTGTTTTTTTAGCTGTATTGACCAAGTTCGAAAACCAGCCAGATCGGACCAGTAACAGAGGAGTTGTGGCTCTTGTTTAGTTAAAAATGCTATATTTTGCCTCTTTAATATGGTAGGGCCTTCATTTTTCATTTGATCTTTACCAAACTTTACCAGATTTTTTAATTATGGCCCTTGATTTAATTAAAAATGCTGTATTTTCCGCAAATCTTTAAAAATAAAATACGTAAATTGCAGTCACTCGCTTCATCTTTTTTTTTTTTTTTTTTTTTTAAATGTTTTATTTTTTTATTTTTATTATCTCTACGAGAACTGGCCAAGTTCGAAAACCAGCCAGATCGGACCAGTAATGGCGGAGTTATGGCCCTTGATTTAGTTAAAAATGCTATATTTTGCCTCGTTAAGACGATAGGGCCTTCATTTTACATCCGATCTTTACCAAATTTTACCAGATTGTTAATGTCAATAAAAGCTCGTACAAGTTCGAAACCAGCCAAATCGTGTCAGTAACAGGGGAGTTATGGCCCTTGATTTCGTTAAATATGCTATATTTTGCTTTGTTAAGGCGATATGGCCTTCATTTTTCATCTTTTCTTTACCAAACTTTACCAGATTTTTTTACTTTTTTTACTTTTATTTTTTATTTCTTTATTTTTTTAAATATTTTAATTTTTAAATATTTCTTTTTGATTTTTATTATCTCTACTGGCCAAGTTCGAAAACCAGCCATATCGGACCAGTAATGGCGGAGTTATGGCTCTTGATTTAGTTAAAAATGCTATATTTTGCCTCTTTAAGACGATAGTCACTCGCTTCATTGATGTTATAAGAGCCATATTAGCCAGTAGAGCATCCACATGCCCTCTTGGGCCTCTTTTTTTTTAATTGGTTGAAATAAGGGCAATGCGACATCCAGTTTTTCTTTGAATATCATTGATTATATATTAAAATGTTGACTTCATGCAAAAGCTTTATTGGACGGGCCTTATCATCTGGTACAAGGTGAATAGGCCTAGCACCATTTTCTCATTTCAATATCTGAACACGGACATACACGGGTATACCCTGAAACAAATAACAACATTTCAATATCTGAACTCAGACATACACGGGTAATATCTGAACTCAGACATACCCGGGTATACCCTGAAATAAATAACAACATTTCAATATCTGAACTCAGACATACACGGGTATACCCTGAAAAAAATAACATTTCAATATCTGAACTCAGACATACACGGGTAAACCCTGAAACAAATAACATTTCTGAAACAATATCTGAACTCAGACATACACTGGTACCCAACTCATTTATCAGGGCCGCCTGTAGCTACGCTGGTGCACCGAGGCACTTGCCTCGCAATATGTTTTTCTTTCTGCCGATTATAGGTAACCTAAATTATGTAACAGAAATGTAATGTAGCTATATAATCCAACATTTCACCGTGTCCATTTTACACGTCATACATTTTTTTCTTCACGTTTAATCTTCTTTATTCTGATTAATGCATATATGCATTCATGTTCATTGCTGCTGTGTTCGCATTTTGACAAAATAAAAACGTTAGAAGTCATAACAAATTGACCTGATAAATGAAATATACAAAATGTGAAGTCTTTTTAAAAAATATTTTTATAGGAAATACTAGTAAGTAGTAGTAGGTCTAGTGTGGAGATGAGGATTTGCCTCGGTGTTTGTCTGGCTACGCACTGTTTACAATTGTCTGTTCTTACAGATGGAGGTACTGTACTGTACTGTACTGATTTTAATTAGGAATAAGTGGGTGTTCTGCTACCACCACTATCATACACTACTACAATATCGATCGTCATTCATGGCCTGAAAAATGACGTAACAAACATGTTATCTGTTCAATTCTCCCGCTCACGAATACAATTGGCTCGAAATAGATCCCTTAAAATTAAAGCACGCCTAAACAGTAGACTGCTACACAGTCGTCAATAAAATTATGTGTTTGAGTGAAACGGTGTAGACCCAGAGCCCATGAACTTTTAATGCCCTGGGAGACGCCAAAAGGTCTGTGGGTGTTTTCTTACTTGAAATTTTATGTTGAATTCAAAAACCCATTTATTAAGTGCACCAGCGTGCCCCAAAGATAAAAAAATATCAGTTGAAAGCAACTATAGAGGTAAGTAAATCAGGATCTGAAAAATGGGGGGTAGGGTTGAGTTTATGGTTATACTATATATATTATAGCGTTAATAGTGTTCAAAATGGTATCAATGCATAGGTAATGAGGCAAAGATATTTAAAAAAATAGTTTGGGAATATTCAAAGTAAAGGTCAAAATGGTTACAAGGTCGAAAGGTCAATTAAGTGCAAAAACTATAAGAAAATCACATTTTCCTTCCCATATTTATAAAAAAATAAATATTCCAGTGTATATATTCTATATTATTTCATGATATTTATTGATAATATAGAATATGCTGATATCATGTAAATATATTTTAAATGTGGTTATATTGCCCGTACTTCCAAACATCACTTTACTATGACACAGGGTCAAAATATGAGTGAACTCATTAAATGGGAATACATTGAATATTGTACTTGTACCACTGACAAACTTGTTATTCATAGCAGATAACATTAAATGGTGTTGTATATAAAACATATGGACTTTCAGTTGTTAGTTGTCAAACTTAATTTTTGTTATATTAGAGATTAAGGTCATTGGGTTTATTGAGGTCAACAAGTTCAATTAAGTACACATATATGACAACATATACGCAAACTAATGGTATAAAATGCAAAGATGTCATCAAAATAAAGATGACTAGCTGATATAAATCACATTCAGAAGTAAAGCAGCCCTTTGATTGTGCATCTACAAATACTGAAAACAAAATTTGTCTACTAAATACAAATGTGTTGTTACAACCTTTGATAACACAAGCTTCCCAGTAGCTACACGAAACATGTCAAGGTAAATTTCGGTAACCTACACGTTAAATTATTGTCTAATCAACATTGTCATCTTCCTCTATGTCTGATTCATCGGATGTTGTCATATCTTCCGTATCGTCTTCGGCAGCAATGTTACTATCGCTGTTTATGTCGTCAATAATGTCTTGAGGTATCCGGGGTCCAGAAAACCACGACATTGTGAACCATTCATCTTCTTCTATCCATCCAGATTCCTTTGGGTTATGCGCAAGAGGATCGGCTCTATCGGCATGCTTCCACACCGAAGCCACTTAGTTTGTCCGCAGCACCTTTTGATGTAGGACTGATCTTGAACGTGGCAGGAGACTTGGATCAGCCCCTTTTAGTTTTGCCAAGGGGGGACTTTGGTCTATGGGGGCGTAATTTTGTCCTGAATATAGCATATCTTGCATAGTCTATACTAGTTAGAACAGGTTTGCCGTAAAGATTACACACGAATGACTCTATATCACTTTCGACTTCAGTCGTCACTTCATCAGATTCTCCAAGCTGTCTAAACGCATGTAGATACCCGGGGCACGGTATAGTCACAACCAGTCAATGCATGTAGTGCAGGCAATATGAACATTCTGGCTTTCCTAACTTTCCACTGAACTGTGACGTCGATATATCTTCAGTTGTTTTAATGTTCGTGGCCTACGTCCATCCAGACAAAGGCTTCATAGTTACTGACATGGAATAAGAGAACGATGAACACATCTGTATCTGTACAGCAAACAGCAACATTGGGTAGTTCGTTGGTCTTGCTGATGTGTCGTAAATGCCGAACTATTCTGGTGTCCACCACTTCATGTGTGCAACATAAATCTGCAATGACCGTACGTGTAACTGTTTCGTTTTCAGCTTCAAAGAGGTAGCATACATCCTCCAAACCAACGTAGAGCGTGCAACTTTTCAATATAGATCCATACTCGTCCTTCTACCATTTATCAGACAGGAAATGTAGATGTGGAATTTTGAACGACTCGGAACGTAATGCCCGGTGAAAATATTTAGGTCGTTTTTGCTCTGGTCCAGCTATTTTTGTTCATCAGAAACCTCTCCACGAGAGTATCGTGCAATGTTAAAGACATTGAAGAATGTTTGTATGTGTCACATACAAAGTCAACACGGTCTGCAAGTCGAGTTAGCATTGACAATATCACATTGTCTACACCACCGAGTGTCGAAGGTAAGTGATTGAGTGTTTGAATGAGAAACATTGCATCCACTATCCATACATCTGATGTTTGTGGAGGCTCACTAACAACTTTCTCCTCTATCGTTTTCATCAGTTTTTATGGTGAGATTTCATCTTGAACTCCTTAACGTAGACGAAAGTCACCCAGGTGTTAGATGCTAGATGCCGGAGCTTTGTCAGTTCGACGTACATCGATGCCATTTTCCCGCAGTCCAGTAGATCCCACACTTGAGCAATCCATTAATGCGGATGCAGCATCAAAGCTGACAGGGATACTTTCCTTTAGTGGATCTATTGGTGCTCGGAGGCGTTGGATGATTAAACGCTCTGTCAGGAGTGCTGTTGTTGGATCACTACTGGCAAAAACTGGAATGAAAGCATAGGCAGACTCAACACAGGAACTAAAACCATTCAGAATCAAACGCGACAGTTGGCATAGAGTCAACTGATAAGATGTACTGCATTTCCACAGGGAAAGTAATGCCCAAAGACATAGCAGAGCACATCGTGGCAGTTGAGGAAACTGGAGACAAGTGGTTAGAAAAGTTCAAGGATGGGTGCTTTGCAGATGTTGATGGTTTTGAGAAGCCAAGACCACATAGAAAAAATAAGAACTTTTTACAAGCTGCCGTATCCGTAAAGCTTCCTTCAAAGGATAGCTCCGAGGACGTTAACGAACCATAGGAATCTATTCGATAATAAGAGTAGGGCACGGTTCCCGGATTCCTTTGTATCCTTCCCCTCTCTCTGGGGCGGCTCTAAATAACCTATACTGTGTTGATGAGCCGTTAAACAACATTCAAGTCAATTCAATTCAAAGGATAACAAAATTAAAGAACTACAGGGAACCAGAGATATGTGTGGGCGCTTGTTTTACATTTCCCTTACGATGGAGATAGAACTGAGAAAGATATTTAGCTATCCACTGACCCCTGTTCCGATGTCGATGGAAGCATTATGAAAATGGACAAGTCAACACTAATGAAAACTCTAGAGGAGAAAGTTGTTAGTGAGCCTCCACAGACATAGATGTATGGATAGTGGATGCAATGTTTCTCATTCAAACACTCAATAACTTACCTTCGACATTCGGTGGTGTAGCCAATGTGATATTGTCAGTGCTAACGCGACTTGCAGACCGTGTCGACTTTGTATGTGACCAATACACACATCTTTGTATGTGACCAATACAAAGATTCAATTAAAGACATTGAACGATACTCTCGTGGAGAAAGTTCTGATGAAACAAAAATAGCTGGACCAGAGTGAAGACGACCTAAATATGTTCACCGGGCATTACGTTCCGAGTCGTTCAAAATTTCACTCCTACATTTCCTGTCTGATAAATGGACGAAGGACGAGAATGGATCTATATTGAAAAGTTGCACGCTCTACGTGGGTTTGGAGGATGAATGCTATCTCTTTAAAGCTGAAAACGAAACAGTTACATTGCAAATTTATGTTGCACACATGAAGAAGCGGACACCAGAATAGTTCGGCATTTACGACACATCAGCCAGACCAGCGAACTACCCAATGTTGTTGTTCGGTGTACAGATATAGATGCGTTCGTCGTTCTCTTATCCCACGTCAGTAACTATGAAGCTTTTGTCTGGATGGATGTAGGCCACGAAAGCAAAAACAACAGAAGGTATCGACATCACAAAGCTCAGTGGAAAGTTAGGACAGCCTGTATGTTCAGCATTTTCAGCAGTACATGCATTCACTGGTTGTGACTATACTGCTGCATTCATCCGTAAAGGATCGGTTCGACCTTTTGAAATTGTCGAAAGACAGTTTTGAGAATCTGATGAAGTGACAACTGAAGTTGAGAGTGATATAAAGTCATTCGTGTGTAATCTTTACGGCAAACCTGTTCTAACTAGTGTAGCCGATGCATGATATGCTATATTCAGGACAAAATACACCCCTACAGACCAAAATCACCCCTTGGCAAAACAAAAAGGGGCTGATCCAAGTCTCCTGCCACGTTCAAGATCAGTCCTACATCAAAAGGTGCTGCGGACAACTTAGTGGTCTCACTGTGGAAGCATGTCGATAGAGCCGATCCTCTTGCGCTTAACCCTGGATGGATAGAAGATGAACGGTTCACAATGAAGTTGTTTTCTGGACCCCAGATACCTCAAGACATTATTGACGACATAAACAGCGATAGTAACAGTGCTACCGAAGACGATATGGAAGATATGGCAACATCCGATGAATCAGGCATAGAGGAAGATGACAATATTGATTAGACAGTACTGGGTGTAACGTCTAGGTTACCGAAATTTACCTTGACATGTTTCGTGTAGCTATTGGGAAGCTTGTGTTATCAAAAGTTGTAACAACAGATTTGTATTTAGTAGTCAAATTTTGATTTCAATATTTGTAGATGCACAATCAAAGGTCTTTTAATCTACACTGCTTTACTTCTGAATGTGATTTATATCGGTTAATCATCTTTATTTTTGATGACATCTTTGAATTTTATACCAGTAGTATGCTATATATCTGCCAAAAAATATTAATTTGTCATATATGTGTACTTAATTGAACTTGTTGACATCAATGAACCCAATGACCTTAATCTTTAATATACCAAATTTTAATTTTGACAACTAACACTTGAAAGTCCATACTTTTATATATATATATACAACACCATTTAATGTTATCTGCTATAAATAACAAAGAGTTTGATAATGGACCTTTGGAAACGGCCGAAAACGACACATACGAAATATTGCAGTCTCGGTTTGAGACTGTTCATGAGCGGTAGTGAAATATGCTAGCTACCGCTCACGCCCTCTAGCCCCGGGTTGAGCAGAACTCAATATTAATAAAATCAATAGTACAACATTTTAACCATCCCGAAGATGGCATGCATATGGCGGTGGACATGGGGTTTGTCAGTGGTACAAGTAATTGTATTCAATATATTCCCATTTAATGAGTTCGCTCATACTTTGACACTATGTCATATTAAAGTGATGTTTGGAAGTACGGGTCATATCACCACATTTAAATTATATTTTCACGATATCAGCATATTCTGTTTTATCAATAAATATCATAAAATAATATAGAATATATATACTGGAATAAAAAAATGTTTACACATGGGAAGGAAAATGTGATTTTATTACTGATTTTGCACTTAATTGAACTTTCGACCCTGTAAACCATTTTGACCTTGACTTTGAATATTCCCAAACTATTTTTTGAATATCTTTGCCTCATTACCTATGCATTGATACCATTTTGAACACTATTAATGCTATAAGACATAAACTCAACCCTACCCCCACCCCCACCCCATTTTTCAGACCCTGATTTTCTTTCCTCTATAGCTGCTTTCAGTTGCATTTTTTTAACTTTGGGGCATGCTGGTGCACTTAAGAAATGGGTTTTTGAATTCAGCATAAAATTTCAAGTAAGAAAACACCCACAGACCTTTTGGCGTCTCCCACTGCAATAAAACTCCATGGGCTCCTGGTCGAGTGGGACATGCGCCGTGAAGCTGTCTAGCCTAAAGAGTCGGGAGACAAATCACACTTAAACAGTGGCACACCACTGAATCGTCGTTGTTGTTTTGAAGGGAGATAATTCTTTAGGTCTTGGCAATGAATATACATTTTGAAGTAGGTAAATCTAAGCCTTCTTCGAGTCGTGTGCTTAAATTTACAGTCCTAGGTTTCGGACGGCAAGAACACAATAATAATTCTTCATGTTCAAGTTGTCGGTTGTGTGATTTACATAAAAGATTGTTGATACTAATTAGCAAATATTTAACTGTAATGTGTTTATATTTATTTAGCATACTTGCTAGCGTCAGTAAGTGGTATAACGAGGAGGGAGAGTACACGGGTCCCGCTTTCCTCCCTGTAAGATTGAAAACAAAATATGAACACAATAATGATAACACACACGCAAGCACGCACACTTTAATGCTTGATAAAATCTTCAAGATTGCTGTGTCCTTGTAATGAATATTAGTTGTCAATTATGAATTCAACTGACTTGTTATTGTGAACACACATCTAAATACTTCTGTATTAGCCCCGTGTGATTGCGGGGTAGACTACAACCACTGCAATTTCACAATCACACTGTCACATGCAGAGGGGAAGTATCCTGATCCCACCCGCACATCCCCCATTCGTCTTTAGTTTGTCATTTTACCATGCTCATTCAAGGTCTTTATCTTGACACCGCGTATGCAAACGTGGAAACGTGGAAACGTGGCTCCGTCGTAAATGGAGTGTCTTCTATATAATTTGCAGCAACTCTGCAGTTCTGCAGGTACGAAGGTTCTATGCCCATACTCCATATTGTGTCTTGATGTAAATGGAGGATGAGCATGGCACGTTCATTCCTGTTAGCGTGGCGCAGTCGGTAGCGCGGCGGATTTGTAACCGGAGGCCCACTGAGTTCCTTCGGTGTGTTCTTGGGCAAGACACTTTCCCTTAGCCCCGTCCGTCGGATGGGGACGTAAACCGGGCGGTCCCGTGTATCGGTCTATCATCCGAGCACGTTAAAGAACCATAGGAATCTATTCGATAATAAGAGTAGGGCAAGTTCCCGGATTACTATGTATCCTTCCCCTCTATCTGGGGCGGCTCTAAATAACCTATACTGTGTTGATGAGCCGTTAAACAACATTCAGTTCAATTCATTCCTGTTAGGCGCCATATAACCTTTCATGTGCCGGTGCGCCTTAAAACCTAATTCAGATCAATTCAATTTTTTATTAGTATGTAGGATTACACCCGATGTTGTTATAGTCTCCACTGTTGATGCGATGTACACGTGGCTATTGACTTGTTTTGACGGTTACCCAGTCTTATAAAACACAACAAAAGGCCCTGAATAATGGCTAATTTATTGATTGTGTGTACTTTATTGATTGTGTGGACTTACTTACTTTATTAGTTTACGAAGTACATTTATTTTAAATGTTTAGACATGCTCTTATCTTTAAGTGACACAAGTGCAAACATTTGAATAGTGTTGTAGCAGTTATGTCAATCGCGTTACTGCTCAAGTTTTGAGTGAAAATCGATATTTGTATAAGAGATAATATATAGGTTTGTTTTATATTGCATTCCGTTTTAGACGGAGCACTCTTCCGCGTGACTCACCAACTGGTGGTACATGTAATATAAGAAAAGAAGATATAGCTTATTGAAACTTGACTGAACAATCGAAATAGCAGATAAAGATTGGCAGGGTATTATCGATTATGTGACTGATAGACCCGGAGATCAATGGTGGTATTTTAATGACGTTCGGTATACATGATGTCTAGTTGAATAATTGCGTAGCATGCACTATTTCTACAATTGCTAGATTAAAGCACACAGCGGAAATTCCACTTAACCCTATGTCAGACTTCTTTTTAATGTGAAAGTATTAAACGTTAGCGCCGCACGTCTCGAGTGTGTATATGGAACGTTTTATCTGATTGATATTTAAAAGTACATGTATTGATTAATATTCACTTGTACGTTGCTTACGTCCATGCAAAAGATCGATATACACAGGAGTGGTTTTATTCGTAGAACTTAATGTTTTATTTATTACTGATGATTCACTGAACAGGCACAACGAGCAAAATAATTCACTACAATATAATGGTTTTATACAGATAATGTAGCATGCGTTTATTAGTCAGTATAACACAGTTACGCATATTTTATCACCTAACTAATTAACTGTTACGGCCCTTGGTTGGACGAGATGTGTTATAAAATCTCTAGATAGGATAAAAAAACAACACATTTTAATATCACAATGTAAATATTTATACTGTAAAGTTTCAATCTTCACTTTGTAGTTGTCGGTTGTGTGATTTACATAAAAGACTTGATTATAATTAGCAAATATATAAATTTAAGAGATCCTGTTTCGGACGAGAAAATATCGATATCTTGCCACACAGTGATCGGTGATTTTTGCTCTCCTGACCAAAGATTGACAGAGCTAATGCTACGGTGCCTCATTCGATGTCCACCCATTGGTTAGTGATCGCTAATCATGAAAATACTAGAGGGAATTTATTTTCACTTGTAGCATGTTCGGTAACATCTCGGTGTTTAATGAAGCCAACTCGCTGATTTCAGACTCGATCTATTACATGAAAATGTTCTTGCGAAGTCTTGTTGGTCCTAGGTGAAATTAAACTGATCCTGTGAAATACAAGATGGACACCCTTACTCAAATATATTAAAAACAGGAACATACTCCTAGAACTGTAGAGACTAAGGTAAAACTATTGATACGAGAATTGTTACCAAGTGATACGTAGTTTAAAATAAAAGCCAGTTTAATTCGGCATTCAAGATGGCAACCAGTGGCCATCTTTGTTGACAATCATGTAGATGCATAACGATTATATGGAACTGGACCACTATTAATTTCCCATAGACTTACAGTATAGCCTAATATGGTGTCATACATGCCATTATACTCCGTCATACTCGAAAATGTCAGTAAAACATCTTCAGAGCTAGCACAACACAGACATAGCAAAAATTCAAGCTTCATTTCGGCTTCCACGTTCAGAATTTGGTCAAAGTTAAAGTAGGTATCAATTCTAGGCCAAATCAGGTCAAATCTGACGAAGAACACAAACAAATCTTACCTCACAAAACGTAGTGCCATTCACTTTGTCTCAGCTCAGATTTATATGATTCTTGAAGAAAACTATCGAATCTGCTCTCTACACACATATTAATCAACACTACCTGTTGAGTATACTTTCATTCACACAACATCTCAAATAACACTACGGTCAACTGTACTGTACCCCCTGGTTCCCATTCCAAGTACCTATATCAAGATATTTTGACACCTGGTTCCCAGTACATATATCAGGATCTATGCGAAGTCACAGGAGCATTTGTTATAAATGAAATTCAACTACCTTCGAAATAGAATTGTTTGTGATCGCTCATCCTCAAGTACCGTACGAGGTTTTGATACGCGACGTTTTTCTGAAGTGATCCGCATGACATTTAAGTTGATCCCAGGCGCTTGGCATCCAATATGGCCACCAAGGGTCAGTTTTTGTTTAAAAAGAGGTATTTATAGTAAACTTGTGTGATCGCTACATCTCCTTAACTTTAATTCGGACCACGTCACAAGAACAGTGGAGGCTAGGACTGTAGTGTTAGGTCTATTCAGTGTTTGGGGCGCTTGTTTCAGCCTAAGTTGTTTTGGACTTTTTAGACCAAATTCATCTAATACCTAAATAAGTTGTATATTAGTGAAACAGACATTTTTAGTGGTAAATAAAAATACCTTACTTTTCAAAAATCTGCTGAGACATAAAAATTTCATTCGCAAAATTTGTTTTTGATGGGGCTTGTTCAATGCAAAATTTTGCTGCATGAACAACTTTTGCTGCATGAACAATTTGAAAAATAGAATTATTATCTAAATGGTTTTAAATTGTTGGATATTCATAAATTAAGACACCCTGGAAGTTTTGTAGCAATATATGAATTAATGCTATTTAAAAAAGTTATTTGAAATTTATTAATTTTCTGCTGTCCCACCAACAAGGAATTTACATAGGAAAAGTCCCATCAAAAAAACATTTAGTCTGTAAAATATGTATTTCTCATCCAATTTTCAAAACTAAGGTATTTCTAATTACCACTAAAAACACCAGTATTAATGATGTATAACTGATGTACAAATTATTTAAATTGCTCAAGCTACTGCAGAAACTCCTTTGGCTGAAACAAGCGCCCCGAACAACAGGTGTAGAATGAATCTCAGCTTTCTGTAAATCCCAAAACGAAAAGCTCAGCTAAAAGAGATAACACAGAAAGGTGTTTAATCGCTACTCAACTAAAACTGTTAGGCACATTGACATGGAACCTTTACATAACTGATCTGCGTGACATGAAGTTGATCCTGAATAAACATTCAGAAATTCTGGTTGATCCGACTTATAAGACTATTTGATACTCTCCTATATAGGCCCTAGTAGTGTAAAGTATCTTAACGTAATAAAGTGTCTCATTTTAATTTTAATGAGATTGAATTGGATCTCGGTGAAATTTACCTTTCTAAAAGTAAATATCAAGTAGATCAAATTGTGTAGTTTTTTTTACAGGAGAGCGCCTCAGTGTTCAAGGATCTCTTCTTGTCATTTGATATACATATTTGAAACATGTCTGAAAAACGTGTTTACGACAGTAATTTACGAGATTGTACTTGTCGTTAACCTGTGCAACCCTAAATGAACATATCAGTTTATTTTGTGAATATTTATGGATATTGCCCAATTCAGTCGTATCTGTTCATGTCACTGATTTTACCTGTAAAATAACTACTAGTAACATGCTTATATATTTAGCATATTTGCTAACGTCAGTAAGGAGTATAACTTGGATGGAGAGGCTCCGGAGTATAACGGGGATGGAGAGGCTCCGGAGTATAACGGGGATGGAGAGGCTCCGGAGTATAACGGGGATGGAGAGGCTCCGGAGTATAACGGGGATGGAGAGGCTCCGGAGTATAACGGGGATGGAGAGGCTCCGGAGTATAACGGGGATGGAGAGGCTCCGGAGTATAACGGGGATGGAGAGGCTCCGCCCCTCTAAGATTTGAAAACAAAGCATAAACAAAATAATAACGATTACGCACGCACGCACACGCACGCACGCACGCACATGCGCACGCACTTTAATGCTTGATACAAACTTCAAGACTGCCATGTGTCCCTTTAACAAATATTAGTTATATATTAACACACACACCACATGTCAAACATAAGTTATATGTTCACTGGACATTTCGGAAGGGGATGCTTGACCCTATTTTTGTGAACATTTCTGCTAGACTTTCACGAATCCGAGGAATTGGATTACATTTGTTATATCTTTAAGCTTCTTTGAATGAATGGCCGTCACGTGATTTTCTTCATTCTATGTGATACATTAAAGCACAACGTCGTTGTGATTCAGTTATACTCAATATGTATGTATTGAACATAATTATGTCGCATTTGACTGATATTATCCCATATCCCAAGTTTCACCAGAGAAGCATTAAGAAAATACTACAAGAATATTCATAAACATGTATCTTATGTACTAGATAGTGTTTATTAAGTGGAATTTTAAGTATTAGGTATAGAAGTATAGTATATAATCCCAAATGTTTGTTTATTGTTTGTATGGTGTTTTACGTCATTTTCAATACATGTAAGGTTATATATGACGGTCGATTTTTTGTGGTGGAAGCAGACCACCCACTTTTCCTGGTTAGAACCGGTACTGTACACCTCCCGCCATTCGTAAGAATCGACACTTCCTCACTTACAAGTCGAGATCCCAGTGGGATTCGAACCCGCAGCGGTGCATGAGAGGCGAAGGTTTACAACGCAACGTCGTTAACCGTCCGGCCACGGAGACGCTTGAATACCAAATGTAGCGACCGTAGGGAGTGAATGTTGAGTTTTTATTTTGTTAAAATTCCACTTAGTAAATACTAACCTATTTTAGCAACTCTGGGTAGGGATTGCTATTTTAGTGGTTAACCTTCTTTTCAACAATTCAGTGAACGGTTGCATTGATATGCAAATGAACATGCGCAGCGTACCATTGTATTATGATGCTTGTGCGATCCGTTTTGAATACTTAATACAATAGAGATCTAAAGAACTACTTTTTTGTACATCTAGCCGATCTGATCGGATTGAACAGTAAGTTAAACAGTTAACATTAATATGTTCCTCCATTGTCAATGTCTCAATGTTCTGTCACATGTATCAGAGAATGGTAAACATGAGCTTTACCGTTTGAGGGTAGGGATGGGGTGGGTTACGTATTCATCCCGTAGCTAGGCGCCCCCACCGTAGTTGATCTGGAGGTTATGTGCTTGATAATTCGCAAATACTATGTCCCATATATAATAATTGTGTATATATTTATTTTCAATACTGGTCACTGAACGTTTTGAAAGTAATAGACTTTAGGGTTATCTAGTGTGCAGAATGCAAACAAACCTAACACTTCTGAAAACCTGGTTAAATATTGGTGATTTATAACTTCATACAGTTTTATCATATCTGAATGACTGGTATATTGATTAGGATTTCTTTATTTACTTTAGTTACATGGAGTTTTATAGATGTATATTACTTGTGTTTCATGCTGACTTTTCTTTGTTAAATATAGAATAGACATCTTGTGTATCTAAGGCAGAAAACGTGTATGAACATAAACTTGTTACACATTTATTTGTTGATATTGCTACGTCAAATTTGTCTTGTACAGTATTTGTAAGTAAGTTGTCACTGCTGTCTTGTACAGTAATGACAGTAAGTAAGTTGTAACTGCTTTCTTGTACAGTAATGACTGTAAGTAAGTTGTCACTTTGTCTTGTACAGTATTTGTAAGTAAGTTGTCACTGCTGTCTTGTACAGTAATGACAGTAAGTAAGTTGTAACTGCTGTCTTGTACAGTAATGACTGTAAGTAAGTTGTCACTGCTGTCTTGTACAGTAATGACAGTAAGTAAGTTGTAACTGCTGTCTTGTACAGTAATGACTGTAAGTAAGTTGTAACTGCTTTCTTGTACAGTACTTGTAAGTAAGTTGACACTGCTGTCTTGTACAGTAATGACAGTAAGTAAGTTGTCACTGCTGTCTTGTACAGTATTTGTAAGTAAGTTGTCACTGCTGTCTTGTACAGTAATGACAGTAAGTAAGTTGTCACTGCTGTCTTGTACAGTAATGACAGTAAGTAAGTTGTCACTGCTGTCTTGTACAGTATTTGTAAGTAAGTTGTCACTGCTGTCTTGTACAGTAATGACAGTAAGTAAGTTGTAACTGCTGTCTTGTACAGTAATGACTGTAAGTAAGTTGACACTGCTGTCTTGTACAGTATTTGTAAGTAAGTTGTAACTGCTGTCTTGTACAGTAATGACAGTAAGTAAGTTGTAACTGCTGTCTTGTACAGTAATGACAGTAAGTAAGTTGACACTGCTGTCTTGTACAGTAATGACAGTAAGTAAGTTGTCACTGCTGTCTTGTACAGTATTTGTAAGTAAGTTGTCACTGCTGTCTTGTACAGTAATGACAGTAAGTAAGTTGTAACTGCTGTCTTGTACAGTAATGACTGTAAGTAAGTTGTAACTGCTTTCTTGTACAGTACTTGTAAGTAAGTTGACACTGCTGTCTTGTACAGTAATGACAGTAAGTAAGTTGTAATTGCTTTCTTGTACAGTAACGACTGTGAGTTGTAACTGCTTTCTTGTACAGTAACGACTGTAAGTAAGTTGTATCTGCTTTCTTGTACAGTAACGACTGTAAGTGAGTTGTAACTGCTTTCTTGTACAGTAACGACTGTAAGTGAGTTGTAACTGCTTTCTTGTACAGTAACAACTGTAAGTAAGTTGTAACTGCTTTCTTGTACAGTAACGACTGTAAGTGAGTTGTAACTGCTTTCTTGTACAGTAACGACTGTAAGTAAGTTGTAACTGCTTTCTTGTACAGTAACGACTGTAAGTGAGTTGTAACTGCTTTCTTGTACAGTAACGACTGTAGGTGAGTTGTAACTGCTTTCTTGTACAGTAACAACTGTAAGTAAGTTGTAACTGATTTCTTGTACAGTAACGACTGTAAGTGAGTTGTCACTGCTGTCTTGTACAGTAACGACTCTAAGTGAGTTGTCACTGCTATCTTGTACAGTGAAGACTGTAAGTGAGTTGTCACTGTTGTCTAATACAGTGATGACTGTAAGTTGAGTTATCACTGCTGTCTTGTACAGTAATGACTGTAAGTGATGTGTCACTGTTATCTTGTACAGTGATGACTGTTGTCTTGTACAGTAATGTCTGTACGTCAGTTGTCACTGTTGTCTTGTACAGTACTTGTAAGTAATTTGTCACTGCTGTCTTGTACAGTAATGACTGTAAGTTAATTGTCACTGTTGTCTTGTACAGTAATGACTGTAAGTGAGTTGTCACTTTTGTCTTGTACAGTGATGACTGTTAGTAAGTTGTCACTGTTGTATTGTACAGTAATGACTGTAAGTGAGATGTCACTCTTGTTTGTACAGTAATGACTGTAAGTAAGTTGTCACTGTTTTCTTATACAGTGATGACTGTAAGTAATTTGTCACAGTTGTCTTGTACAGTGATGATTGTAAGTAAATTGTCACTGTTGTATTGTACAGTAATGACTGTAAGTAAGTTGTCACTGTTTTCTTACACAGTGATGACTGTAAGTAATTTGTCACTGTTGTCTTGTACAGTGATGATTGTAAGTAAATTGTCACTGTTGTATTGTACAGTAATGACTGTAAGTAAGTTGTCACTGTTTTCTTATACAGTGCTGACTGTAAGTAATGTATAGTGATAACTGTAAGTAAGTTGTCACTGTTTTATTGTACGGTAATGACTGAAGTAAGTTGTCATTGTTGTCGTGTTCAATACTTGAAAATAACTTGTCACTGTTGCCTTGTACAGTGATGACTGTATGTAAGTTGTCACTGTTGTCTTGTTCAATACTTGTAAATAAGTTGTCACTGTTGTCTTGTACAGTAATGACTGTAATTGAGTTGTCACTTTTGTCTTTTACAGTTTTGACTGTAAGTAAGTTGTCACTGTTGTATTGTACAGCGATGACTGTAAATAAGTTGTCACTGTTGTCTTGTACAGTAATGAATGTAAGTAAGTTGTCACTGCTGTCTTGTACAGTAATGACTGTAAGTGAGATGTCACTCTTGTCTTGAACAATAATGACTGTAAGTAAGTTGTCACTGTTGTCTTGTATTAAGATGATTGTAAGTAAGGTGTCACTGTTGTATTGTACAGTAAAGACTGTTTGTGAGTTGCCACTGTTGTCTTGTACAGTAATGACTGTAAGTAAACTGTCACTGTTGTCTTGTACAGTAATGACTGAAGAAAGTTGTCACTGTTGTCTTGAACAGTAATGACTGTAAGTAAATTGTCACTGTTGTCTTGTACAGTAATGACTGAAGAAAGTTGTCACTGTTGTCTTGTACAATAATGACTGAAAGAGAGTTGTCACTGTTGTACAGTACTATATGTAAATTGTCACTGTTGTCTTGTACAGTAATGTCTGTGTGTCGTCACATTTGCCTCGTACAGTAATGACGGCTAGTGAGTCGTCACTGTTTTTTATAGTCATGACTCTAAGTGAGTCGTCACTGATGTCTTGTACAGTAATCACTGTTAATGATTTGTCACTGTTGTCCGGTACAGTAATAACTGTAAGTGAGTCGTCACTTGTCTTGTACAGTAATGACTGTGAGTTGTCGCGGTTGTCTTGTACAGTAATGCCTGTGTGTCGTCACATTTGCCTCGTAAAGTAATGACTGCTAATGAGTCGTCACTGTTTGTTCTTTACAGTCATGACTGTAAGTGAGTTGTCACTGTTGTCCGGTGAGTAAGTTGTCAATGTTGTCTTGTACAGTAATAACTGTAAGTAAGTTGTCACTGCTGTCTTGTACAGTAATGACTGTAAGTGAGTTGTCACTGTTGTCTTGTACAATAATGATGTAAGTAAGTTGTCACTGTTGTCTTGTACAGTAATGAATGTAACTAAGTTGTCACTGTTTTCTTGTACAGACTGTTAGAGAGTTGTCACTGTTGTCCTGTACAGTAATGACTTTAAGTGAGTCGTCACTGTTGTATTGTACAATAATGACTGTAAGTGAGTTGTCACTGTTGTCCGGTGAGTAAGTTGTCAATGTTGTCATGTACAGTTATAACTGTAAGTAAGTTGTCACTGCTGTCTTGTACAGTAATGACTGTAAGTGAGTTGTCACTGTTGTCTTGTACAGTAATGAATGTAACTAAGTTGTCACTGTTTTCTTGTACAGACTGTTAGAGAGTTGTCACTGTTGTCCTGTACAGTAATGACTATAAGTGAGTTGTCACTGTTGTCTAGTACAGTGATGACTGTAAGTAAGTTGTCACTGTGATGACTGTCAGTAAGTTGTCACTGCTGTCTTGTAAAGTAATGACTGTAAGTAAGTTGTCACTGGTGTCTTGTACAGTAATGACTGTAACTAAGTTGTCACTGTTTTCTTGTACAGTAATGACTGTTACTGAGTCGTCACTGTTGTTTTGTACAGTAATGACTGTAAGTAAGTTGTCACTGTTTTCCTGTACAGTAATGACTTTAAGTGGGTCGTAACTGTTGTCTTGTACAGTAATGACTGTAAGTGAGTCGTCACTGTTGTTTTGTACAGTGATGACTGTAAGTGAGTTGTCACGGTTGTCTGGTACAGTGATGACTGTAAGTGAGTCGTCACTGTTGTTGTGTACAGTGATGACTGTAAGTGAGTTGTCACGGTTGTCTGGTACAGTGATGACTGTAAGTAAGTTGTCACTGTGATGACTGTAAGTAAGTTGTCACTGTTGTCTTGTACAGTAATAACTGTAAGCAAGTTGTCACTGCTGTCTTGTACAGTAATGACTGTAAGTGAGTTGTCATTGTTGTCTTGTACAATAATGACTGTAAGTAAGTTGTCACTGTTGTCTTGTACAGTAATGTCTGTAAGTAAGTTGTCACTGTTGTCTTGTACAGTAATGACTGTAAGAAAGTTGTCACTGTTGTCTTGTACAGTAATGTCTGTAAGTAAGTTGTCACTGTTGTCTTGTACAGTAATGACTGTAAGTGAGTCGTCACTGTTGTCTTGTACAGTAATGACTGTAAGTAAGTTGTCACTGTTGTCTTGTACAGTAATGACTGTAAGTGAGTCGTCACTGTTGTTTTGTACAGTGATGACTGTAAGTGAGTTGTCATTGTTGTTTTGTACAGTAATGACTGTACGTAAGTCGTCACTGTTGTCTTGTACAGTAATGTCTGTAAGTAAGTTGTCACTGTTGTCTTGTACAGTAATGACTGTAAGTGAGTTGTCATTGTTGTCTTGTACAGTGATGACTGCAAGTAAGTCGTCACTGTTGTCTTGTACAGTAATGTCTGTAAGTAAGTTGTCACTGTTGTCTTGTACAGTAATGACTGTAAGTGAGTCGTCACTGTTGTTTTGTACAGTAATGACTGTAAGTGAGTTGTCACGGTTGTCTGGTACAGTGATGACTGTAAGTAAGTTGTCACTGTGATGACTGTAAGTAAGTTGTCACTGTTGTCTTGTACAGTAATAACTGTAAGTAAGTTGTCACTGCTGTCTTGTAAGTAATGACTGTAAGTAAGTTGTCACTGTTGTTTTGTACAGTTATGACTGTAAGTGAGTTGTCATTGTTGTCTTGTACAGTAATGACTGTAAGTAAGTTGTCACTGTTGTCTTGTACAGTAATGTCTGTAAGTAAGTTGTCACTGTTGTTTTGTACAGTTATGACTGTAAGTAAGTTGTCACTGTTGTCTTGAACTGTAATGACTGTTACTGAGTCGTCACTGTTGTTTTGTACAGTAATGACTGTAAGTAAGTTGTCACTGTTTTCCTGTACAGTAATGACTTTAAGTGAGTCGTAACTGTTGTCTTGTACAGTAATGACTGTGAGTGAGTCGTCACTGTTGTTTTGTACAGTGATGACTGTAAGTGAGTTGTCACGGTTGTCTGGTACAGTGATGACTGTAAGTGAGTCGTCACTGTTGTTTTGTACAGTGATGACTGTAAGTGAGTTGTCACGGTTGTCTGGTACAGTGATGACTGTAAGTAAGTTGTCACTGTGATGACTGTAAGTAAGTTGTCACTGTTGTCTTGTACAGTAATAACTGTAAGTAAGTTGTCACTGCTGTCTTGTACAGTAATGACTGTAAGTGAGTTGTCATTGTTGTCTTGTACAATAATGACTGTAAGTAAGTTGTCACTGTTGTCTTGTACAGTAATGACTGTAAGTGAGTCGTCATTGTTGTTTTGTACAGTGATGACTGTAAGTGAGTTGTCATTGTTGTTTTGTACAGTAATGACTGTAAGTAAGTCGTCACTGTTGTCTTGTACAGTAATGTCTGTAAGTAAGTTGTCACTGTTGTCTTGTACAGTAATGACTGTAAGTGAGTTGTCATTGTTGTCTTGTACAGTGATGACTGCAAGTAAGTCGTCACTGTTGTCTTGTACAGTAATGACTGTAAGTGAGTCGTCACTGTTGTTTTTTCCATTATGACTGTAAGTGAGTTGTCACGGTTGTCTGGTACAGTGATGACTGTAAGTAAGTTGTCACTGTGATGACTGTAAGTAAGTTGTCACTGTTGTCTTGTACAGTAATAACTGTAAGTAAGTTGTCACTGCTGTCTTGTAAGTAATGACTGTAAGTAAGTTGTCACTGTTGTTTTGTACAGTTATGACTGTAAGTGAGTTGTCATTGTTGTCTTGTACAGTAATGACTGTAAGTAAGTTGTCACTGTTGTCTTGTACAGTAATGTCTGTAAGTAAGTTGTCACTGTTGTTTTGTACAGTTATGACTGTAAGTAAGTTGTCACTGTTGTCTTGAACTGTGATGACTGTAAGTAAGTTGTCACTGTTGTTTTGTTCAATACTTGTAAATAAGTTGTCACTGTTTTCTGTATACAGTGATGACTATTAGTAAGTTGTCCCTGTTGTCTTTTACAGAACTTGTAAGTAAGTTGTCACTGCTGTCTTGTACAGTAATGACTGTAAGTAACTTGTCACTGTTGTTTGTACTGTGATTACTGTAAGTAAGTTGTCACTGTTGTCTTGTGCAGTAATGACTCTAAGTAAGTTGTCACTGCTGTCTTGTACAGCAATGACTGTAAGTAAGTTGTCACTTTGTCTTGTACAGTGATGTCTGTAAGTAAGGTGTCGCTGTTGTCTTTTACAGCACTTGTCACTGCTGTCTTATACAGTAATAACTGTAAGTAACTTGTCACTGTTGTCTTGTACAGTAATGACTGTAAGTGAGCCGTCACTGTTGTCTTGTCCAGTAATGAATGTTAGTCAGTTGTCACGGTGTCTTGTAACGTGATGTCTGTAAATAGCCACCTTTGTCTCGTACAGTAATGACTGTTAGCGAGTCGTCACTATGTCTTTTACAGTAATGACTTTAAGTGAGTCGTCACTTTTGTCTTGTACAGTAATGACTGTTAGTGAGTCGTCACTGTTGTCTTGTACAGTAATGACTGTTAGTGAGTCGTCACTGTTGTCTTGACTGTAAGTGAGTTGCCACTGTTGTCTTGTACAGTAATACAGTTAGTGAGTTGTACTGTGGTAGGTACATACTACCATAATAGCCATGATTCTCACGTCTAGCCGGAAAGCCACATGGCAATGTCCAAGTTCTTGTCCGGAAGCCACACGGCATTGGCACTATTCTTTCCCGGAATCCCCACGACAGTGGCCATAGTCTCACCTGGAAGCTACACGACAGTGTCCATAATCTCTTCCAAACCCCACACGCCGAAACCCACAACACAACGGCAGTGGCTATAGTCGTACATGGCAACTACACGATAGTGACCATATTCTCGTCGAAAAGCCACATTCTCCCCCGAAAGCCACACATCAGAAAGCCACACTGAAGTGGCAATAGTCGCAAATGGCAGCTACTCTGCAATGGCCATAGTCTCACCTGGAAGATACATTGCAGTGGCCATAGTCGCACCTGGAAGATACATTGCAGTGGCCATAGTCTCACCTGGAAGATACATTGCAGTGGCCATAGTCTCACCTGGAAGATACATTGCAGTGGCCATAGTCGCACCTGGAAGATACATTGCAGTGGCCATAGTCTCACCTGGAAGATACATTGCAGTGGCCATAGTCGCACCTGGAAGATACATTGCAGTGGCCATAGTCTCACCTGGAAGATGCATTGCAGTGGCCATAGTCGCACCTGGAAGTTACATTGCAGTGGCCATAGTCGCACCTGGAAGATACATTGCAGTGGCCATAGTCGCACCTGGAAGATACATTGCAGTGGCCATAGTCTCACCTGGAAGATACATTGCAGTGGCCATAGTCGCCCCTGGAAGCTAAATGACATTGGCCAAAAGCTCACCTGGAAGCTACAGTGGCCATATTCTCGACCGAAAGCCACGTGTTTGGAAGCAACACGACAGTGGCCATAGTCCACAGGGAAGCTACACGGCAGTGGCCATAGTCTCACATGGAAGCTACACGGCAGTGGTCATAGTGTCACATGGAAGCTACACGGCAGTGGCCATAGTGTCACATGGAAGCTACACGGCAGTGACCATAGTCTCACATGGAAGCTACACGGCAGTGGCCATAGTCTCACATGGAAGCTACACGGCAGTGGTCATAGTCTCACATGGAAGCTACACGGCAGTGGTCATAGTCTCACATGGAAGCTACACGGCAGTGGTCATAGTCTCACATGGAAGCTACACGGCAGTTGCCATAGTCTCACATGGAAGCTACACGGCAGTGGTCATAGTCTCACATGGAAGCTACACGGCAGTGGCCATAGTGGCACATGGAAGCTACACGGCAGTGGTCATAGTATCACATGGAAGCTACACAGCAATGGCCACGTTCTTGCCTGGAAGCTACTCGGCAGTGACCATAGTCTCACATGGAAGCTACACGGCAGTGGCCATAGTCTCACATGGAAGCTACACGGCAGTGGCCATAGTCTCACATGGAAGCTACACGGCAGTGGTCATAGTCACACATGGAAGCTACACGGCAGTGGCCATAGTCTCACATGGAAGCTACACAGCAGTGGCCACGTTCTTGCCTGGAAGCTACTCGGCAGTGACCATAGTCTCACATGGAAGCTACACGGCGGTGGTCATATTCTTGCCCGGAAGCTACACGGCAGTGGCCATATTCTTACCTGAAAGCTACACGGCAGAGGTGATATTCTCGCATGGAAGCTACACGGCAGTGGCCATATTCTTGCCTGGAAGCTACACGGCAGTGGCCATATTCTCACCTGAAAGCTATACGGCAGTGGCCATATTCTTACCTGAAAGCTATACGGTAGTGGCCATATTCTTACCTGAAAGCTATACGGCAGTGGCCATATTCTTACCTGAAAGCTATACGGCAGTGGTCATATTCTCGACCAAAAACCACACTCCCAGATTGTTTTTTTGTATTTTTCTTTCGTTAGTCATATTTTTTATTGTTTTTTGAACTTGTCCGAGCTTTCATTGATATTAACAATCTGGCAAAGGTTGGTAAAGATCAGCTGTAAGAATGAAGGTCCACTTGTCATAACGAGGCAAACTATAGCATTTGAACTAAATCAAGGGCCATATCTCTGGTGTTACTGGTCCGATGTACATAGCTGGTTTTCGAACTTCTCCGAGCTTTCATTGATATTAACAATCTGGTAATATTTGGTAAAGATCGGATTAAGGTGCTATCTTCTTTACAAGGCAACAATTAACGGACAACGGACGGGCGTCCGTCCGTACGACGACGAACGACGGACAGCTCGTCATCCCAAAAGGCTAGTAGACTTAAAAACTATCGAGCATGTAACTGCTTTCTTGTACAGTAACGACTGTAGGTGAGTTGTAACTGCTTTCTTGTACAGTAACAACTGTAAGTAAGTTGTAACTGATTTCTTGTACAGTAACGACTGTAAGTGAGTTGTCACTGCTGTCTTGTACAGTAACGACTCTAAGTGAGTTGTCACTGCTATCTTGTACAGTGAAGACTGTAAGTGAGTTGTCACTGTTGTCTAATACAGTGATGACTGTAAGTTGAGTTATCACTGCTGTCTTGTACAGTAATGACTGTAAGTGATGTGTCACTGTTATCTTGTACAGTGATGACTGTTGTCTTGTACAGTAATGTCTGTACGTCAGTTGTCACTGTTGTCTTGTACAATACTTGTAAGTAATTTGTCACTGCTGTCTTGTACAGTAATGACTGTAAGTTAATTGTCACTGTTGTCTTGTACAGTAATGACTGTAAGTGAGTTGTCACTTTTGTCTTGTACAGTGATGACTGTTAGTAAGTTGTCACTGTTGTATTGTACAGTAATGACTGTAAGTGAGATGTCACTCTTGTTTGTACAGTAATGACTGTAAGTAAGTTGTCACTGTTTTCTTATACAGTGATGACTGTAAGTAATTTGTCACAGTTGTCTTGTACAGTGATGATTGTAAGTAAATTGTCACTGTTGTATTGTACAGTAATGACTGTAAGTAAGTTGTCACTGTTTTCTTACACAGTGATGACTGTAAGTAATTTGTCACTGTTGTCTTGTACAGTGATGATTGTAAGTAAATTGTCACTGTTGTATTGTACAGTAATGACTGTAAGTAAGTTGTCACTGTTTTCTTATACAGTGCTGACTGTAAGTAATGTATAGTGATAACTGTAAGTAAGTTGTCACTGTTTTATTGTACGGTAATGACTGAAGTAAGTTGTCATTGTTGTCGTGTTCAATACTTGAAAATAACTTGTCACTGTTGCCTTGTACAGTGATGACTGTATGTAAGTTGTCACTGTTGTCTTGTTCAATACTTGTAAATAAGTTGTCACTGTTGTCTTGTACAGTAATGACTGTAATTGAGTTGTCACTTTTGTCTTTTACAGTTTTGACTGTAAGTAAGTTGTCACTGTTGTATTGTACAGCGATGACTGTAAATAAGTTGTCACTGTTGTCTTGTACAGTAATGAATGTAAGTAAGTTGTCACTGCTGTCTTGTACAGTAATGACTGTAAGTGAGATGTCACTCTTGTCTTGAACAATAATGACTGTAAGTAAGTTGTCACTGTTGTCTTGTATTAAGATGATTGTAAGTAAGGTGTCACTGTTGTATTGTACAGTAAAGACTGTTTGTGAGTTGCCACTGTTGTCTTGTACAGTAATGACTGTAAGTAAACTGTCACTGTTGTCTTGTACAGTAATGACTGAAGAAAGTTGTCACTGTTGTCTTGAACAGTAATGACTGTAAGTAAATTGTCACTGTTGTCTTGTACAGTAATGACTGAAGAAAGTTGTCACTGTTGTCTTGTACAATAATGACTGAAAGAGAGTTGTCACTGTTGTACAGTACTATATGTAAATTGTCACTGTTGTCTTGTACAGTAATGTCTGTGTGTCGTCACATTTGCCTCGTACAGTAATGACGGCTAGTGAGTCGTCACTGTTTTTTATAGTCATGACTCTAAGTGAGTCGTCACTGATGTCTTGTACAGTAATCACTGTTAATGATTTGTCACTGTTGTCCGGTACAGTAATAACTGTAAGTGAGTCGTCACTTGTCTTGTACAGTAATGACTGTGAGTTGTCGCGGTTGTCTTGTACAGTAATGCCTGTGTGTCGTCACATTTGCCTCGTAAAGTAATGACTGCTAATGAGTCGTCACTGTTTGTTCTTTACAGTCATGACTGTAAGTGAGTTGTCACTGTTGTCCGGTGAGTAAGTTGTCAATGTTGTCTTGTACAGTAATAACTGTAAGTAAGTTGTCACTGCTGTCTTGTACAGTAATGACTGTAAGTGAGTTGTCACTGTTGTCTTGTACAATAATGATGTAAGTAAGTTGTCACTGTTGTCTTGTACAGTAATGAATGTAACTAAGTTGTCACTGTTTTCTTGTACAGACTGTTAGAGAGTTGTCACTGTTGTCCTGTACAGTAATGACTATAAGTGAGTTGTCACTGTTGTCTAGTACAGTGATGACTGTAAGTAAGTTGTCACTGTGATGACTGTCAGTAAGTTGTCACTGCTGTCTTGTAAAGTAATGACTGTAAGTAAGTTGTCACTGGTGTCTTGTACAGTAATGACTGTAACTAAGTTGTCACTGTTTTCTTGTACAGTAATGACTGTTACTGAGTCGTCACTGTTGTTTTGTACAGTAATGACTGTAAGTAAGTTGTCACTGTTTTCCTGTACAGTAATGACTTTAAGTGAGTCGTAACTGTTGTCTTGTACAGTAATGACTGTAAGTGAGTCGTCACTGTTGTTTTGTACAGTGATGACTGTAAGTGAGTTGTCACGGTTGTCTGGTACAGGGATGACTGTAAGTGAGTCGTCACTGTTGTTGTGTACAGTGATGACTGTAAGTGAGTTGTCACGGTTGTCTGGTACAGTGATGACTGTAAGCAAGTTGTCACTGCTGTCTTGTACAGTAATGACTGTAAGTGAGTTGTCATTGTTGTCTTGTACAATAATGACTGTAAGTAAGTTGTCACTGTTGTCTTGTACAGTAATGTCTGTAAGTAAGTTGTCACTGTTGTCTTGTACAGTAATGACTGTAAGAAAGTTGTCACTGTTGTCTTGTACAGTAATGTCTGTAAGTAAGTTGTCACTGTTGTCTTGTACAGTAATGACTGTAAGTGAGTCGTCACTGTTGTCTTGTACAGTAATGACTGTAAGTAAGTTGTCACTGTTGTCTTGTACAGTAATGACTGTAAGTGAGTCGTCACTGTTGTTTTGTACAGTGATGACTGTAAGTGAGTTGTCATTGTTGTTTTGTACAGTAATGACTGTACGTAAGTCGTCACTGTTGTCTTGTACAGTAATGTCTGTAAGTAAGTTGTCACTGTTGTCTTGTACAGTAATGACTGTAAGTGAGTTGTCATTGTTGTCTTGTACAGTGATGACTGCAAGTAAGTCGTCACTGTTGTCTTGTACAGTAATGTCTGTAAGTAAGTTGTCACTGTTGTCTTGTACAGTAATGACTGTAAGTGAGTCGTCACTGTTGTTTTGTACAGTAATGACTGTAAGTGAGTTGTCACGGTTGTCTGGTACAGTGATGACTGTAAGTAAGTTGTCACTGTGATGACTGTAAGTAAGTTGTCACTGTTGTCTTGTACAGTAATAACTGTAAGTAAGTTGTCACTGTTGTCTTGTACAGTAATAACTGTAAGTAAGTTGTCACTGTTGTTTTGTACAGTAATGACTGTAAGTGAGTCGTCACTGTTGTTTTGTACAGTAATGACTGTAAGTGAGTTGTCACGGTTGTCTGGTACAGTGATGACTGTAAGTAAGTTGTCACTGTGATGACTGTAAGTAAGTTGTCACTGATGTCTTGTACAGTAATAACTGTAAGTAAGTTGTCACTGTTGTCTTGTACAGTAATAACTGTAAGTAAGTTGTCACTGTTGTCTTGAACTGTAATGACTGTTACTGAGTCGTCACTGTTGTTTTGTACAGTAATGACTGTAAGTAAGTTGTCACTGTTTTCCTGTACAGTAATGACTTTAAGTGAGTCGTAACTGTTGTCTTGTACAGTAATGACTGTGAGTGAGTCGTCACTGTTGTTTTGTACAGTGATGACTGTAAGTGAGTTGTCACGGTTGTCTGGTACAGTGATGACTGTAAGTGAGTCGTCACTGTTGTTTTGTACAGTGATGACTGTAAGTGAGTTGTCACGGTTGTCTGGTACAGTGATGACTGTAAGTAAGTTGTCACTGTGATGACTGTAAGTAAGTTGTCACTGTTGTCTTGTACAGTAATAACTGTAAGTAAGTTGTCACTGCTGTCTTGTACAGTAATGACTGTAAGTGAGTTGTCATTGTTGTCTTGTACAATAATGACTGTAAGTAAGTTGTCACTGTTGTCTTGTACAGTAATGACTGTAAGTGAGTCGTCATTGTTGTTTTGTACAGTGATGACTGTAAGTGAGTTGTCATTGTTGTTTTGTACAGTAATGACTGTAAGTAAGTCGTCACTGTTGTCTTGTACAGTAATGTCTGTAAGTAAGTTGTCACTGTTGTCTTGTACAGTAATGACTGTAAGTGAGTTGTCATTGTTGTCTTGTACAGTGATGACTGCAAGTAAGTCGTCACTGTTGTCTTGTACAGTAATGTCTGTAAATAAGTTGTCACTGTTGTCTTGTACAGTAATGACTGTAAGTGAGTCGTCACTGTTGTTTTTTCCATTATGACTGTAAGTGAGTTGTCACGGTTGTCTGGTACAGTGATGACTGTAAGTAAGTTGTCACTGTGATGACTGTAAGTAAGTTGTCACTGTTGTCTTGTACAGTAATAACTGTAAGTAAGTTGTCACTGCTGTCTTGTAAGTAATGACTGTAAGTAAGTTGTCACTGTTGTTTTGTACAGTTATGACTGTAAGTGAGTTGTCATTGTTGTCTTGTACAGTAATGACTGTAAGTAAGTTGTCACTGTTGTCTTGTACAGTAATGTCTGTAAGTAAGTTGTCACTGTTGTTTTGTACAGTTATGACTGTAAGTAAGTTGTCACTGTTGTCTTGAACTGTGATGACTGTAAGTAAGTTGTCACTGTTGTTTTGTTCAATACTTGTAAATAAGTTGTCACTGTTTTCTGTATACAGTGATGACTATTAGTAAGTTGTCACTGCTGTCTTTTACAGAACTTGTAAGTAAGTTGTCACTGCTGTCTTGTACAGTAATGACTGTAAGTAACTTGTCACTGTTGTTTGTACTGTGATTACTGTAAGTAAGTTGTCACTGTTGTCTTGTGCAGTAATGACTCTAAGTAAGTTGTCACTGCTGTCTTGTACAGCAATGACTGTAAGTAAGTTGTCACTTTGTCTTGTACAGTGATGTCTGTAAGTAAGGTGTCGCTGTTGTCTTTTACAGCACTTGTCACTGCTGTCTTATACAGTAATAACTGTAAGTAACTTGTCACTGTTGTCTTGTACAGTAATGACTGTAAGTGAGCCGTCACTGTTGTCTTGTCCAGTAATGAATGTTAGTCAGTTGTCACGGTGTCTTGTAACGTGATGTCTGTAAATAGCCACCTTTGTCTCGTACAGTAATGACTGTTAGCGAGTCGTCACTATGTCTTTTACAGTAATGACTTTAAGTGAGTCGTCACTTTTGTCTTGTACAGTAATGACTGTTAGTGAGTCGTCACTGTTGTCTTGTACAGTAATGACTGTTAGTGAGTCGTCACTGTTGTCTTGACTGTAAGTGAGTTGCCACTGTTGTCTTGTACAGTAATACAGTTAGTGAGTTGTACTGTGGTAGGTACATACTACCATAATAGCCATGATTCTCACGTCTAGCCGGAAAGCCACATGGCAATGTCCAAGTTCTTGTCCGGAAGCCACACGGCATTGGCACTATTCTTTCCCGGAATCCCCACGACAGTGGCCATAGTCTCACCTGGAAGCTACACGACAGTGTCCATAATCTCTTCCAAACCCCACACGCCGAAACCCACAACACAACGGCAGTGGCTATAGTCGTACATGGCAACTACACGATAGTGACCATATTCTCGTCGAAAAGCCACATTCTCCCCCGAAAGCCACACATCAGAAAGTCACACTGAAGTGGCAATAGTCGCACATGGCAGCTACTCTGCAATGGCCATAGTCTCACCTGGAAGATACATTGCAGTGGCCATAGTCGCACCTGGAAGATACATTGCAGTGGCCATAGTCTCACCTGGAAGTTACATTGCAGTGGCCATAGTCGCACCTGGAAGATACATTGCAGTGGCCATAGTCGCACCTGGAAGTTACATTGCAGTGGCCATAGTCTCACCTGGAAGTTACATTGCAGTGGCCATAGTCTCACCTGGAAGATACATTGCAGTGGCCATAGTCGCACCTGGAAGATACATTGCAGTGGCCATAGTCTCACCTGGAAGATACATTGCAGTGGCCATAGTCGCACCTGGAAGTTACATTGCAGTGGCCATAGTCGCACCTGGAAGATACATTGCAGTGACCATAGTCGCACCTGGAAGATACATTGCAGTGGCCATAGTCTCACCTGGAAGATACATTGCAGTGGCCATAGTCGCCCCTGGAAGCTAAATGACATTGGCCAAAAGCTCACCTGGAAGCTACAGTGGCCATATTCTCGACCGAAAGCCACGTGTTTGGAAGCAACACGACAGTGGCCATAGTCCACAGGGAAGCTACACGGCAGTGGCCATAGTCTCACATGGAAGCTACACGGCAGTGGTCATAGTGTCACATGGAAGCTACACGGCAGTGGCCATAGTGTCACATGGAAGCTACACGGCAGTGACCATAGTCTCACATGGAAGCTACACGGCAGTGGCCATAGTCTCACATGGAAGCTACACGGCAGTGGTCATAGTCTCACATGGAAGCTACACGGCAGTGGTCATAGTCTCACATGGAAGCTACACGGCAGTGGTCATAGTCTCACATGGAAGCTACACGGCAGTTGCCATAGTCTCACATGGAAGCTACACGGCAGTGGTCATAGTCTCACATGGAAGCTACACGGCAGTGGCCATAGTGGCACATGGAAGCTACACGGCAGTGGCCATAGTATCACATGGAAGCTACACAGCAATGGCCACGTTCTTGCCTGGAAGCTACTCGGCAGTGACCATAGTCTCACATGGAAGCTACACGGCAGTGGCCATAGTCTCACATGGAAGCTACACGGCAGTGGCCATAGTCTCACATGGAAGCTACACGGCAGTGGTCATAGTCACACATGGAAGCTACACGGCAGTGGCCATAGTCTCACATGGAAGCTACACAGCAGTGGCCACGTTCTTGCCTGGAAGCTACTCGGCAGTGACCATAGTCTCACATGGAAGCTACACGGCGGTGGTCATATTCTTGCCCGGAAGCTACACGGCAGTGGCCATATTCTTACCTGAAAGCTACACGGCAGAGGTGATATTCTCGCATGGAAGCTACACGGCAGTGGCCATATTCTTGCCTGGAAGCTACACGGCAGTGGCCATATTCTCACCTGAAAGCTATACGGCAGTGGCCATATTCTTACCTGAAAGCTATACGGTAGTGGCCATATTCTTACCTGAAAGCTATACGGCAGTGGCCATATTCTTACCTGAAAGCTATACGGCAGTGGTCATATTCTCGACCAAAAACCACACTCCCAGATTGTTTTTTTGTATTTTTCTTTCGTTAGTCATATTTTTTATTGTTTTTTGAACTTGTCCGAGCTTTCATTGATATTAACAATCTGGCAAAGGTTGGTAAAGATCAGCTGTAAGAATGAAGGTCCACTTGTCATAACGAGGCAAACTATAGCATTTGAACTAAATCAAGGGCCATATCTCTGGTGTTACTGGTCCGATGTACATAGCTGGTTTTCGAACTTCTCCGAGCTTTCATTGATATTAACAATCTGGTAATATTTGGTAAAGATCGGATTAAGGTGCTATCTTCTTTACAAGGCAACAATTAACGGACAACGGACGGGCGTCCGTCCGTACGACGACGAACGACGGACAGCTCGTCATCCCAAAAGGCTAGTAGACTTAAAAACTATCGAGCATGTGCTCTTTTCACTACAAAACATAAAAATGCGCGTAGTAATAAATATACCTCATTTTAAAAACCACGTGATCCTCAACCCCGTCCCCGACAATGATCAGGAGAGTATTTTTTAATGAAGAGATGCAATACGTTAACAGGGCATGGAAATACACTTTTAAAGACACAATTTAAAAAGTGAAGATTTCTTTCATTTATACCATAAGCAGCCACGATTAACATAGTTCTCACGTTGTAAACGTTTTTACGTAACTTGACATGTGACACTCCCGCGAATATTGATACAATGACGTCGACGTCAACGGTTTGGATGACGTCCACAACGATAAGTCGTATTTCAATGCAAGGCTGGTAAATGAGGCTGATCGCCTGATTCGGGCCTTCTATAATACTTGTGAAAAGTTGGCGGCCATTTATCTGCAGTAGTTGAACTTGTTCATTTCAAATAATTAAACATCCTGCCTTGGAAAAAATAAGAAAGCAGCGGGTAAGTGATAACTTTTATATCCAGTAAACACTTCCAACACATAAGTATTTTCGAGGTGAAGCAAATAGAGAATAATCGGCAGTCTCAGTTTGATACGAAAAATATGTCACGAGAGCACGTATGACTTCAGAATTAGAGTTTTAGATGCCTTTAAACAAAATTGGTGTGGTACCTTAAACAACAGTTCTGTGTTAACATTGTACAAAGATATTAAAACTAGATTGGAATATGAAACATATTTAGATATTTTGCCAAGAAGTTTACGTCTATATTTTACTAGATTTAGACTATCTGTACATCCACTCAGAATACAGACTGGTAGATATGCCAACAATAGAACACTTCGTGAAGAAAGATATTGCCTAATTTGTAATAGTTTAGATATAGAAGATGAATTTCATTTTGTATGTATTTGTCCTTGTTATATTGATATTAGAAAGAAATATTAAAACATTGTTATTATAAACGTCCTTCTGTTTTCAAATATTTGGAGTTTTGATTTGAAATCACATGACAAGATAGAAATAATAAAACTTTCGTTATATGTTAAAGAATCAATTATATTAAGAAACGCATTATTAACTATTGAAAGGTAGTTACTTAGTTCAACCTCCTACTCTTAATTACTATACTACATAATACTACTACTAATAATAATAATAATAATAATAATAATAATAATAATAATAATAATAATAATGAAATGACAAATTATACCATTTGTATATATTTCACCATTGAAATCACATGACAAGAAATAATAAAACTTCCGTTATATGTTAAAGAATCAATTGTATTAAGAAACGCTTTATTAACTATTGAAAGGTAGTTACTTAGTTCAACCTCCTACTCTTATTTACTATACTACATAATAATGATAGTAATAATAATAATGAAATGATTAATTAAACCATTTGTATATATTTCACCATTTACTTGTATATATACGTTGACATCTTATATGCTAATATGTATGTATTGTAGACGATGTACTTTGTACAAGTCTGAATAAAAAGGCTGTCTGTCTGTCTGTCTGTTGTAATTCGGTTAAAAAACGAGTCCTAATTACTACGTGTTCGAGTGACATATTTTTTGTATCACTACCAGACTGTTGATTATTCTCTATTTGTATATCAGTGCAACAGACATTTTAAGCAGTAAATAAAAATACATTACTTTTCAAAATCGGCAGAGATAAAAAAAAAAAAAAAAAAAAAAAAAAAAAGAGCGAATGTTTTGTTTTTTTAATTGTTTTTTATTTTATTCTTTTTTAGAATATCTATCCAAAAATGATTTTAATGTGTTGGATAAATATAAATTAAGATATTCTGGACGTTGTATATATCTCTAGCAAAATATTAAGGCTAACTAATTAAATTTATTTGAGAGCTTGTAATTGTGCTGCAGTCTTGCAACAAGGAATTTACGTTTTTATAAAAAGCCCCACCAAAAAGCATTTTGACTATAAAATATTTATTTATAAAACTTTTTCAGAAATAAGGTATTTTGTTTTACCATTAAAAATTATTACGAAAATTGTTAATGCTGAAAAAACTTTGGCTGAAGTGTTTGAAAGCTTCCAAGCTTGAAAATATATTTGAAAATAGTGCATCAACTCCTTTAATTAAAACTCCACTGTTCGACTGAAATTGAACATTTTTAATCATACAGTGCTTTGGGGTGTATGGAATCATTGGTAGTAAAGAATCATTTCCTGTTTAAATTCAGTTTTCTCAGCTCATATATTTTAGATTATTTTTAAACATTCCAGGCTTGAAGATATATCATATAAGCATACATTTATTCAACGGTGAAATTATTTGGGACATTTTTCCATGCAAAATATATCACTACGTGCAACACCTCTCAGAAAAAATGATTCTATATTACCTGAATGAAGTGTGATTTTGAAACGAAAAATTCATACTGTCACAATAAACTCAGAAATAAATATTTGCTGTTTTAACAAATGTAAAGGACAAAATTCAAAATGCAATCATCAATTAAGGTAACTTGTTGAAGTTTTGCACTTTTAAGGATAAAATGAAATTATGTAAATATTGGTGCGAACACGCCTATTAAAAATCACAGTTTCAGGACAATAATTTTAGAAATGTTGCTATCATTCAACTAAAAGGGTAAATCTAAATCAGAAATTAAATAAACATTTTCCTTTCATTTTAAAATTAGACGTTTAACCCAAGTGATTCTATACCCACCAAAGCACTGTACCTGTTTTCAAATGTTTAATGGAGCATACTTGCATTTAAAATTCTCTATCAAAAATAATCAAGTACATGCCAACGTTGATTTTGAAAGAGAATGTTTAATGCAAAATTCTGTCCCAGTAGAAAATAATTTTTCATCAGAACTTAAATCGAAAATTGGTTTTATCGTGTTGGATAGATCTTAACTAAGACACCCTGAAGTGTCACAAAATATTAAAGTTGAGATTTACGAATGTTCTGGTGCCCAGTTCACATCAAGAAAGTACATTGTATTATATTAGTCACGTCAAACTAGATAACAAAACAAACACATAAATCAACTGGTTCCGGGACGTTACACACACTGAACATTTCCATATGAAGTGAAGAATAATCGTTCCAGTCATATATTATACATGTTAAAAGACAAGAAGAAACAGGCCCATTTGGCTGGCGGTTTATTTATGCTGTTTTACGACATAGAATACCGAACAGAATATCGTTGGATACATGCTCTGACTTTAACAGAACCAGGGGATTTAACTGAATTGAATTGAATTGGATTTTATAGTCGCACCAACAGCTAAGGTCATATGGCGACTTTCCAGCTTTCACTGGTGGAGGAAGACCCCAGGTGCCCCTCCGGGCAATTGTCGTGCACGACGTTTCGCAAGCCAGCTGGATAGCTTCCTCCCTCCCTGAGGGATCGAACCTACAGCGCTGAGAGGCAAGCGATTGCAAGTCAGAGACTCTAACCACTCGGCCACGGACGCCCCAGGGATTTAATTGAGATTATATATAATCAAACATTAACACATTAATCAACATGATTTTAGAAATATAAAATAATTTAAATTTTGATATATATATATTTTCATACTATACTATTACGATTATATACATTGTTTTAAAGGTACACACGGCAATCTTGAAATTTTTGAAATCGGTGTCTGGATTTTATATCCAGTATCATTTTTACTTTTACCCTGGTTACATTTAAATAAATCAAATTTAACTATTTCGTCTTATTATACTACAAGTTTTAATATATTACGGGTGCAATAATATCAAAAAATAATAATATGCAAGAACAAATGGTTAATACAATTCTTATAATTAACATTAATGATTGAACAAATGCAATTTATGTAGAAAAACTAACGGGATGCCGTTAGTTTTTTAAAAATCAAGATTGCCGGGTGTCCCTTTAAAGTAAGTAAACAGATAGATATTTAGCCTACATTATACGAATTCGTACATGTTTAGTGCGGTATGCAAACCTTGTCATGCATGACAATAGAATTGAGTATTGAATTCGTGATAGTTTGGCCTGTTTAATTCGGTGTAAGAAAGATCGAATGTCAAGTTTTTTCACCGAATTTGCTGAATGATTGCTATAACTATAGTTAGTTAAGCAGAACTGCCAGTGGACTCGGGTTAACTTTTGATTGATGATTATGATTTTGACGTCGTATCAGTTTTTAAAAAAGTGAACGGTATAGTTTTTAAGCGAATCTTCATATATACTGAGTTGCAAAAGAAACAAGACACTTTGAACATTTTACTTTACACCCTATTCTTTTTATCTAGCCACAGTCCCTTAATGATTCGACCTATTGAAAAACAAATGACAACATGATATCGGCAATGGAATGATAAAAACTTTGGTACCAAATATGGCATATTCATTTTGGAATTTGTCGATTTAATTCTAATTTTTTTTTACATTTAAATCTGAACAAAACTCAGTGTCCACTTTCTTTTGCAACTGAGTATAGTATAGCGCTTATGCTTCATAAAACAAGCTACACAGACATGGTGGATAATATCAAGATGCTAAGTTACACTAGAAAATTTGTCCATGGGACAGGATGCCCCTCGTTAGCGCTGTCAGTCACATATTGTAACATTTCTTCAGGCCCTGGGTAATATGGCATGGGTAATATGAAACATGATAAACCAGCTGAGCGCCAACTTTTAGAAAAATACCATTATCTTACACTAAGTAACTGATAATGTTATTATTTGTTGCTGCCTTCCTAGCCATGTAAGAATACGTGGTAATGATAGAGCTGACAGTGCTGGTACGGTACCATTGGATTTATATATATCTAACACAAAATTACCTAAATAATATTAACTAACTCCAAAGACAAATATAACTAACTGTGACGCTGAGTTATGACGTCAATAAAGTGGTGTTGACGTCGACGACATCCGCCGATAACGTTCAATAAAGCGAATAATTTCGGTTAAAAGCATGCGCAAACTGATTTAAAATGTAATAAACAGATTATTTAACTGCTGTGTTCGATTATAGAGAAACCTTTCACTCGATGGTAGACGTGTTTTTTTTTCACTCACTCACGAAAAGAACCACACGTCTACCATCTCGTGAAGGATATAGAGATTATTTATCATGCAGATATGCACTTTTCTACCTAATAAAGGGATGACCTATTAAATGATAAAATTTTGCTTAAATTAGGCACTGGCCAATAAAGCAAATCAATGCGGAATCCCTCGGCGTTTATTGTACGTAACGTTACCTGACGTCATGCACGTAACATTGCCTGACGTCATAAAACAAACAAAAAACAACAAAATGGCGACGTCCTCGATAAGCGTACCATTCTAATAAATAGGTTATAATAGTAATTCATACAGAAAATATGGATATACATGATAAATAGAATATTATGTCAGTGCCTTTTACTATCAAGCGTATTAGGCTCGGCACGAAAACGAAGAAAGGCTCGGCAGAGCCTCGCCATTCTCGTTTTCTAAGCCTCGCCTTATACACTTGATAGTAAAAGGCACTGACATAATATTCTCTATTTAACTGCTATCGAGTGAAGGATTTCCCTATAATCGAACACAGCAGTTAACTAATCTATACATTTAAAATAAGTTTATGCATGATTTTAACCGAAATTATTCGCGTTATTGAACGTTATCGATGTTACTGAACTTCGACGTCAGCACCACTGTATTGACGACATATCTCAGCGTCAACGTTAGTTATTTTTGTGTTCGGAGTTAGTTAATAATATTAAGCGATGAATATTCTTTCACTGAGAAATCCCAATCTTTCACCGATGAAAACGGAATAATAAAGTGTTGCTGACGTCGTCGTCACACTGAATTCATGTAATAAAATGTTCAATAAGTATAGTATAGAGACTATGAAGAGAAATCTTCACCATTAAGAAACCGAAAGGGAGGAGGTGTAAGATTATATATGTTTTTTTTGTGGTGTAGACAGACCACCCACTTTTCCTTATAAGAACCAGTACTGTACACCTCCCGCCATCCGTAAGAATAGACACTTCCTCACTTTATACATGTCGAGCTTCTAGTGGGATTCGAACCCGCAGCGGTGAGAGGCGAGAAAGTTTACAACGCAACGTCGTTAACCCCTCGGTCACGGAGACGCTCCGATCTATAGTAGTAATAAAACCTTCATCTGTATTGTAAATAACAAACATGCAACGCAAATCATACATCAACACGTGTGGCTAACGACCATGTTGTTTATATAGCTGCCAAGAAACAGCTAAGCAACATTGCACTATTTTCTGTGCCTTTTGCCTTCTGGCTAACAAAATGTCAAGAGTTTTGGCCATACTTTATGTCGATAAAAACACGAGACATGATCCGGAAGAATGACGGAATTGGCCGAGTTTTATAATTTGACCTATATGTTTGTGTCGACGTTCTGTAAAACACCATTCATCCGTCCATTCTTCCGTCACAGGACCATGTCCATGTACTTCATTTGCTACCTTCCCGTACCATATGCATACAAATTCTCTCTTACTGTCATAGGACCATGTTTTAAAGTGCTTATTCTACTATTTGTCGGTTAACGAGTTGCGTCGTAAACCTTCGCCTCTTACCGCTGCGGGTTGGAATCCCACTGGAAGCTCGACTTGTAAGTGTGGAAGTGTCGATTCTTACAGATGGCGGGAGGTGTACAGTTCTGATTCTACCCAGGAAAAGTGGGTGGTCTGCCTCCACCACAAAAAATCGACCGTCATATATAACCTTACATGTGTTGAAAATGACGTAAAACACCATACAAACAAATAAACAAAAGCTATATGGTCAATGCCCTGAATTGTCGCCGGTATGTGTCCGACCTACTGTCTCGCACAAGGAGCAGGCACAGCGTCTCCCGAGAACTATAATGTAGTCCCCAGTTCGAGATCATTACATGTTCTCGTAGCGAAACGAAAGTTAATGGTGATACACACTGGTAATCATAGCAGGCTAACAACACTAATGATATATCAATATTGCTAATAAGCAAATTAATAATGTATGAACAACGGCACCTGTGTATACATCATTTCGATATGTTCCAACTTGGTCTATCGCATGGCGGACTACTTTGGGTATGAATAGTTATACAACTGTCAACCATAATGCATTGGAATCGTTTACGTCCGCCTTTTGCAGTCATATCACGACGTTGCCTACTTGTTAGCAGTGAGCTCAATGCTCAACTTTATAGTGCTGCCCACAGGCTGCCATTACGATAGTATAGAAGGATAAAAGAGACACTGTTATATATAGTACATGTATAAAGTAAATCTAACGGGTCCTTTATACTGGAATCCAATGACAGTTAAAGACGTTATAGCCCGAACACGAACTTTAAACAATGACCTTTAAAGCGTATGTGTGACATTGACCTTGAAGGCCCTGGCTCTTAATACTCACAGTGGTGAACATTTATATGTAATATTATTGGAATCCAATGATAAAGAAGTTATATTCTGAACAGTAAATTTCGGACGGACGGACAGTACATTTCGGAAGGACGGACAGACGAAATGCGACGGTTGTTTATTCAGGCATTGCATGATGTCTTCAGAAACCTCACCGTTGCATCCCTATAAGTCACTTCATAGATCTATGGTAGGTACAGAATATAAACCAAGTATTACAGCTAGGCCAGGAATAGCGCCATAATGACATGTCGTAAAACTTTTCTTTGTTTTAAATTCGAGCCAAATGAGATCACAAATCACGTAGGGCATTTAGTGTAAACGTGCAGAACTGTATTATAGCGGCGGATATACTCAATATCAAATGTAATTGCATCCGTTTTACACGGACACTAGTAGCTGACTGGAATAATAATTCTAAGCATTTTGCCATTAATACATAATTTGTATAATTTTAACCAAAGTGCATTTCTGTTAATAGAATCGATCGCCCTTTAAGTTCTATAAATGCACAATAATGCATACATGCACAATAATGCATACATTTAGCATTTATTCTTTTTTCAATACTATTGTGTAGTATAAACACAGGAATTACGAAGTTAAATAGTTTGCTCCACCTTGATATTTGTTTAATAGACGTGATCGAAATTTAAGGTTATATATGCATACTCAAGGTTATATATGCGTACATAATTATATTCAAGGTGTTTTCATTCATAGCATAACGGATTAATACGCTGCACATCTTAAGTCATATAGACGGTTTCACTGCGCATGCCCAACAAAACACTGAGGTGTCCCGACTTGTTAAAGGGACGGAGGCGATCTGGAAGCATTATATGGGTGTCAATCGATATATGGAATATTGATAAATGTGCAAATTTACTTATTTATAGGGGGAAAATTTAAAGTAACTGTATGAAGAATATGTATAACTAATGGCAATATTGCTTTATATGCCCAGTTAAAGAATTTGCATTCATTTGCATTGATTTGCTTTGCTTTATCAATATTCCATATATGGTCATATGTAACTATGATGTCATAGTTTTCAAAATGGCGGCTCCCATTTCCATTTTAGTACAACCTTCAAATGGTCATATCTGTTTTGTTTATCATCCGATTTTGATAATTCTTTCACCCTTATTCAAGTTTTTCAGAACTCTTAATAATAAAGTTGGTTTGGCTGTGTCGCTACGTTCCCTTTTAATTCTTGTTTTGTGATAAACGTATATTTTATTTGAATTATATGTACAACTGCTAGCACTATAATCCCCATTGAAATTAATCGACAACAAAGAGCAGCCGAGTCGTCGAGCTTTCCAGAACGAACATTTTCATTAACAATAATCAACCAGAAGGTAGCATACGCCTTAATGGAATACAAAAGCATATTTCATATGAAACTGAAGCCCATTAAAAGGTTTTCATTTGTCTTTGGATTGACACCAATCACTCTCCAAGGTCGCCTCAAGTCCCTTTAACCTTGAATTTTGACACGTCAAATATTATGGTGGCGCAAATGTTCAAAATAGTATTTAAAGCAACTTAATGGTAATACAGGCGATCCCAAAACAAACATGTTTCGAGTCGATATAAATTAAACAGTACTAATGCATGACAGGATTTTATGGTTTTGTATAGGATAGAGGCTATATGAAGAGAAATCTTCACCATTATGAAACCAAAAGGGAGGGAGCGTAGCGACCAACTGCGGTTTCTTAGTGGTGAATAATATATCTTTTTTTTGATATAATGGGAATTCTAATACACCCGCACTATATAGCTAGTTTAAAATATCTCGTTATATTCAACGATATATCACTGTAATTTTTGCAACGTTAGGAGAATAAGCATTGCGCATTGCGCATTACGCATTGTAACGTATGCAACGTTAGGAGAGTAAGCAAAGCAATGCGAAAGATTTCAGATGTGTGCGTTATTTTCACATTTTAGGGGTATTAGAATAGAAATAGAACATCGTTTTCGGTGAATTATCTATAATATATCACGGTTTGTCGTTCAATTGTAAACAATAATTTCACTCACCCTTCGGGCTCGTGAAATTATTGTTTACAATTGAACTCCAAACCGTGATATATTAAACGATAATTCACAGTAAACGATGTTCTATTTCTTAATTATAAGTATGTGAAAACTGCCCATTTCTATTTGGTTTTGTGGTTGTGCTTGTATGTATAAGCAATGTATTAACAGGTTTTACTGGATCACTGATGAATATTTTCGGAATTTCGACTCTATGCTTACATTTTGAGCAACTATCAATGGAAACAGCTGTATCCTTGACCTGTTTAGTAAACAAACAAGAACTTTCTTACATGTTAAATTAGTTTTCTATATGAAAATTATACTTGTGCATTATCCATACTTGAATTGAAGTTTCAGCAAATCATCACCAATTTTAACATTGGTGTCAGTGGGGAAATTAATTAGTGGTGTCATATCTAAAGGTTATTGGTACCATCTGTTACAATAAATCGCTGCGTTTGATCGGAAAAAATGTGGAAATGACCATTATTAACTAATTAATAGCAACCTCATAACGATAATGTGTAGATCTATAGAGAACTATTCACACACCTATTAGAAATAAACTAGACAATGTGTCCATATATATAGAGAACTATTCACACACCTATCAGAAATAAACTAGACAATGTGTCCATATCTATAGAGAACTATTCACACGCCTATCAGAAATAAACTAGACAATGTGTCCATATCTACAGAGAACTATTCACACGCCTATCAGAAATAAACTAGAGTATGTGTCCATATCTATAGAGAACTATTCACACGCCTATCAGAAATAAACTAGACAATGTGTCCATATCTATAGAGAACTATTCACACGCCTATCAGAAATAAACTAGACAATGTGTTCATATCTATAGAGAACTATTCACACGCCTAACAGAAATAAACTAGACAATGTGTCCATATCTACAGAGAACTATGCACACGCCTATCACAAATAAACTAGAGAATGTGTAGATCTATAGAGAACTATTCACACACCTATCAGAAATAAACTAGAGAATGTGTAGATTAGACAATGTGTCCATATCTATAGAGAACTATTCACACACCTATCAGAAATAAACTAGACAATGTGTCCATATCAAACGGAAGTCCCGCGATAGCGTTGTCAATCACATCATTATGAACTTTAAAATGCCGATAAGTAGATTCTAGGCCCATTCTGCATATTTTTATCTCGATGTAAATGGAGGGTGGGCCTGGAATGTTCATTCCTGTTGGCGCCATATAGCATTTTTGTGTTGGTACCCCGTAAAACCCAATTCAATTTGGCTATTCAAAATCACTTCGCATTATTGAAAATTAGCTGGTGTATTGGCAGAAACATAACTGTAACAAATACCGAAGGTAACTTTCTTAGAGGTTAAGCCATAATTACTTAAAGGGGGTACATCAGGATTTTCCTAGAAATATCTTAAATTATGAAAATGTTCAAATACATGATAAAACACTTATATCCATCAAATATGATGTTCGAACCATATTGCTATGGTTTAAACTTTGAATACACCATATAGCTAGGACGGAATCGGGCATAAAATGCTGAAATTAACCCTGGTGCGTCACCTAGGATAGCACGTATTACTGTACAGAATTAATTTCCTTGTAACTAAGGGGTCATTTTTAGCATCATTCATTATGTTTAGGCGCTTTAAAATAGAAAATATCATTATTTGTCAATTTTAAGTCGGACCCCTAGACCCCTTTGAAAAGCCTGATGTACTCCCTTTAAGACGATAAAGCTGGTATAATATACAATATGGCATAATCACTATATTCATGACTATAGTTATGAGGCGGTGGGGGTGCATGTTCCCTTGTTCCCTGAAAATATGATCCAATGTTTCCTTGTTCCCCAAATATATTTTGCTTTGTTCCCCAATTTTTTTCCAATGTTTCCTTGTTCCCTAAAAATATTACAAATAACAGACAAGGTTCCCTTGTTCCTCAAAAATAAATGGCCATGTTTCCTTTATGGTAATTTTTTCACATGTATGCAACAATAGGCCTACTGCCTATCTTCATGATCATTTTGTCACTGGCAAGAATAGGACCACTGCCTATCTGCATGGTTATTTCGTCACAAGCAAGGATAGGGTCACTGCCTATCTTAGTGGTAATTTTGTCGCATTTCACAGTAGGTGTGGGTGGGGGTGGGTGGGTGGACCTAGTATGTTCATTCATTTTGGCGTCATATGACATTTCTTTGATGGTGCGCCATTAATTCCTGTTTGTTAACAGAGGTGTAAATATAACATACATTTTAATAGGATATTGAATGTATGCGAAATAAATCGTACTGAATGTTGCCAACTTCGTCGCCGAGGCCCGTTCGATTTAGCGAAACTTATAGTGTGTGTGTGTGTGTGTGTGTGTGTGCGCGTGTGTGCGTGTGTGTGTGCCACGCGTGTGCGTGAGCGGGGGATGTAGTTTGGATCGGTAGGTTTGTGCATGCGTGCGTGCGTGGGTGGTTGGGTGTTTTTTTTTAGGTGTGTGTTTTGAGAAACAATAAATCCGCCAAATTACTAAATTGAAATACAGGTCGAATTTTAAATGAAACCTGTGTGTGCGTTGTTGATTGTATGTGAACACTTGACTGGCTGGTTAAGTGTGGAAATATTCTAAATGAAGCCTCCATGCTAATCATTACACTACGGAACAAATCGCAAACGGAATATTCACGAATCAAACACAGTACTTAACATACACTGACTCACTGTTAAACAAAGTACTTTAAATACATTGTCAATGTGTGTTTTCCTTATGCCGGTATAATTAGTTTATTGAGTAATATCTCGCAACAGGCACGTACAAGCATGAGCGCGTAATTTAAAAATGCGAAAAAGGCGGTTTCAAATGACACCGCCCCAAAATGTTATTTCAACAAAGCATTGACGTAGTAGTATCGATAAGCTGTACTATTACAAATATTGCTTATATTTTGGACAGCTTAGTAATACGTTAGTCTGACAAACGTGGAGAAAACGCAAGCCTCCATAACATGCTGGTCTGGCTCGTCTGGCATTCCAATCCTGTTCCAAAGGTACATCTTACATCCTGTGAAACAAAAGAAAACAACAAGTATAATTATAATTGTGATTGCAATGACTATTTACAGGTCAATTACAATTCAATTACAACATTTATTTGTTTAGAATACGTAACAATGCATTATTTCCCCACCACCACCACCACCACCAATTTTTTAAAGAACCTAACCCGTCAAATAACTGCAAACTTACACTACCAATCCGTTTATCAAAATTCTACCCCTGTGTTCAGGTCAGATAATAAGTGTTAAGTTTTATTTTTCCAAGTTACACCCGGAAGTAAGGGAGTATGCGATGCTACGCCCCTGGATGGCATGAAATTGCATATGAGTATAAAAGAAACATGTATTATATTCTTTGTTGTGTGTCCAAATATAAGAGCGTATGTATATCAAATAGCAGAACGCCCCACCCCCACCCCGCACACACACCATGGCTACGGTTTTCCAATTAACGTCAGTTAATATCCCTTGACCACAGCTCCCCCATCACCCATTCCCTTCCCTTACCCCACCCAACCCCGCCTCCCCTCTTATTTCCTGTAATGGTTTTCCAATTTAGGCGCCAGCAGATCTTATGCGATTGCATTTCTTCCGTCGGTGTCGCCGTCGGCGGTCGGCGTTTATTAGCAGCAGTTTCCCCGAAACCCTGAGACCAACTTTGCTCAAATGTCACATGGATACTCCTAATAGGGCTGAGACCTTACGGATAATTTTGTTTAGGTCAATCAGATATTCAAGATGGCCGCCATTACTTAAAGTAGTAAAAATGTAAAAATGTAAAAAAAAAATATAATAAAAAAAAAAATCTCAAAAACCACACGACAGATTTTGACTTTTTTCAATAAGCTAATGGTCCTCTATCAAGTTTGTTCAAATTGCGACCAGGAGTCACATGTTTTACATAGACTTGTCACATGTTTTACATAGACTTTGTATAGGGAAAAACTTAAAAAATCTTCTTATTGGAAACCACAACGTATAGAGCTCACGTATATTGCTTAAAGGGTCCTCCAAATTGAAAAATAAAGTGATTTTAAATGAAAGCTTATTATAATAGAATGTCAATGTCATCGTCCGTTTTCTCAAAAACCGTTGATAAAAGCAAGTTTTATAGGTATGAAGTTTACCTGTACATAAAAAAAACTTGTGCGCGGCCGATCTTCGGAAAATGACGTCATAAGGGGTTGACCAATCACATCTTCCGTACAAATTACCTAATTTACATAATCAATTATGGCGCGTATCTATGTGTAAACAAACCCTTACTCTTGTTGGATGTTCATTTTTCTCATATAGCCTAAGTGTTTTAAACCCTGGAATATTGATGTGTTCGTGTCTTCATCATGCGTGAAAAGGTGCTTGTAGAAAAAGTAAACAGGAAGGCAGTGTAAGTCTCCACACATTTCCATGTGGCCGTCATCGAACTAAATGGATTGAACTTGTTGTTTTGCAAAACGGTGTGAAATGGACTCTAGGGTATTTTGCCATATTGTTTCTCTATCATTGTTCGTTCAAATTAAAGGGAGTACATCATGATTTTTCTAGAAATATCTTAAATTATAAAAATGTTCCAATTCATGATAAAACACTTATATCCATCAAAATATGATGTTCAAACCATGTTGTTAAGGTTTAAACTTCGAATACACCATATAGCTAGGACGGAATCGGGCATAAAAATTAAAATGCTGAAATTAACCCTGGTGCGTAACCTAGGATAGCACGTATTACTGTACAGAATGAATTTCCTTGTAACTAAGGGGTCATTTTTAGGATCATTCATTATGTTTAGGCGCTTTAAAATAGAAAATATCATTATTTGTCAATTTTAAGTCGGACCCCTAGATCCCTTTGAAAAGCTTGATGTACTCCCTTTAAAAACGGCTTCGGATTGAAGTTGTTACAAGTACCTCCTCTATCCAGTGATTATACATTTCAAAATTACGTATGCATTGTGTCACATGTATATTAAAACCTATGCACGGTTTTTAACAGTGACCCCCAGGTGACCCATAAGTCATTTACGATATAACTTCTGTGCCAATTTATTCTTAAGTCTATTCACGTTTTCGGCTTTTACAGTAACACACAATGTATCTTGCCAACGGTGTATGCATTATGACATTATGTTATGACGCCGAACCTTTTGTTAAACGTCGAGTAATTGTTAACCGCCAAGTAATACGAGGGTCATTCAATAAGTTCTGTCACTAACGCGTTGTAACAATTGTGTGCTCGTTGTGAGTGTTGATGTTTGGTACCAAATGAAATAGAGTTTCAATACCATTCCATTGATGGTAAAATGAAGGCTGTATCGTTCGTGTGACGAAAGTTATGGAACATTTAATACACATCACTTATACATACTGAGGCATTTTCATCCTGAGTTTTTTTCAGGTATGTTAATTGTTACTTTTTTAAATGCCTGTTTCTCTTTAAGTACTTGTCGAAGATCTTTGAAATTTCTCATACATTACCAGTTATATCTGTGCATTACAAGATTCAGAATTTAAGCACGGTAGATGAAAAGGCATTGTCTTAGAAATTAACATTTTAAGCTAACGTGTAAAATTAATTTAATGATAAATGGACATTAAGTGGAAGGGCAGTCTTCTGAAAAAGCGTTTTTGGATGATCAATATTTTCACTAATCATTGTACAAAATGCTACAATAATGTGTTGAATATGAAATTTAAACACTGAAGGACTAGGATTTGTAAAAAAAATATGAAAAAATATTAATACTATGAGAATAATTACGACATTTAAAAGATATTATAACATTTCCGTAAACAAAATGAAGAAAATCAGTGTTATTTCTGCTAAAATGAAGGGATATGCATTTATTCATATCTGGTTTGAAGCAAGACCTTTCCGAATTCTCGACAATCATTTTCATGGATTATGGACGAATAACAACAGATGGCGTACAAGAAAATTTAAAAGCATAGAATTATTAAAATATTGTTTACAACGTTTTGTAACGAGGACATTTTCAGAGATGCCAGTATCCAAAAGGTGTGGTAGAGAAGGTAATTCAGGGCACAGACCTAATAACAAATAGATTGGACACTACGAAAATTATCTAAATTTCACGTGGCACAGTGCGAAAATTTCACAAATTATTTCCCAATTTTAAACACACATATTATGAAGAGTTTTATAGATACAAGTTTCATTCATGCCAAATACCATCACAAATTTAATTTTCTTTCCAATGATAGTATTTTTCTTTCTCTTACCTTTAGAGCAAAAAAGGAGTTTGACGGAAACTTTGACTATGTCAAAACCTTGATTTTTAAGAGAAAAACGAAAAATGATGACATTTTTAACTTTAAACATCTTTTTATAAGATTTCTTACTTTCAAAATAAACATAAATTATTATAATACCATTTTGCTATTCACTATGAATCGTTTGAATGTATTCTCATCAAAATCAGTGAATAATTGAGAGAGGAGATAGAAGGAAAAGTTAAGGTGCCACGTGATATTTTGGTTACTTCATTGGTTAAGATAGGATGTTTCCTATCTGTTTATTAATATGTCTGTGTTCAGGGGTATAAATAACCGGACATTTTTCATTTTTGTTGTGTACCGAAGCATTGTGGTGTAGTGGTTAGAGCGTTTGCCTTGCATTTGGGAGGTCGTGGGTTCGAGTCCCCTGGCGCGTCATACCAAAGACTTTAAAAATGGAGTAGTAACTTGTAACCCTTGTCTGACGAGCAAATAATGGGTAGTGCTACTACTGATTGACCAGCGTCAGAATAATGTGACTGCGGGGTATCATGTCTACTACGGCGTGGTATTCCAGTGTGGCATCACTATAAACAAACCATTGAGTTCGCTGCTTCAAGTAGACATATCATCACACAAAAACACACAGATAAAAGTCCAGACTCCATTGTGCCTATAATCGTCGGGTAGGACGCCTGTCGTAGGTGGACGGACTATAATCCTTAGAAATACACACACACACACACACACACACGCGCACACACACACTTTTGTTGTGGAATTTTAGAGAGCGAACCCAGTAGTACTATAAATACACTACTTTATCTCAGTGTAATATCCAGTTCAAAGGATATATGCCTAGTGACAGAACTTTTTGAAGCACCCCGTAATCTCGCAAAGCGGGTATAATGTATGCACATGGATTACGTAATTTCAGATCGATATAGCGTTATTGGTCATCTCGCGGCAAACGGGATTTAGTCTTGATAAATTAAGATCAGGTCATTTGTGGACAGTTGATTATTTTGACAGGATATACCAGTTAGGCAATGTGAGTATAAATCGAGACTATTTGTAATTGTATGGAATAACTTGCATATTGTGGTAAATATTCACTTTGACATATGTTTGTTCGTTTTCTGGAAATATTCCCGTCTATAGTGTATTGATATATGACATTAACGTGTTTCAGTTGTTATGACATTAACGTGTTTCAGTTGTCATGACCACAAACAGAACGAACAGACTATGTCTTCGATCAGGCGCTTATTTTTATTTATTTTTAATTCAGCTTGTAAATAAAGATTGTAAGTGCATTGACTAAAAATTTACAATCTTTGAGTTGTTTTCATTTGATTTGATTTAATTAAATGATGTTTTAGCACTTGTTAGGCCATGTATGACGGCCGATTTTATTGTGGTAGAAGTAGTACTGTATGCCTCTCGTCATCCGTAAGAATCGACACTTTCTAAATCATTTTCAGCTGTTATATCTTGTTATATTACATATTTGTCTGTGATTTGTATATAGGAAATACTGGGAATAGAAAAGCTGATCCGCGTATTACACGGTGGATGGATGCAAGACTATTCATAATCGCTAAATATTAAATTAATAACTAACTCAGAACACAATAATAACTAACGTTGCGACGTTATAACTAACGTTGAGTGATGGCGTCGGTAAACTGACTTAAAATGTAATAAATAGATTAGTTAACTGCCCGAATCGATTATTGGGTAATCCTTCACTCGATGGTAGACGTGTTTTGTTTTTTCACTCACTTTCATACGCTCGTTCGTGAAAAGAACCACACGTTTATACCACTCTTGAAGGATTTCCCTATAATCCATCCCAGCATTGTATTTTGAATAATCTCTATATATCGATGGTCTAGAATTATAACGTCGTAAGTGAAAATTCATAGTTTTCGGGAAGGTGAAAAAAACGGACTGACAGTAACAACTGTGTGAATTCTCTGAACAATCTCATATGACATAAGCTGTAGTTTGCTTTCTCATAAAACAATTTATTTCAAAAAAATTAATTTTGACTTTGTAATCTGAGCAATTGCACTTACGACCTTATGTTATTAAATATTCGGAAAGGAAGATGTTCATAAAAAAAGTTGTATCTGGCAGTTAGACCTTTTAAAATATGGTAAAAGCGATTAATATAAAACCACTGTAAGTGTCTTATAAAAGTTTGCTAGTTCATGCTACACTGTTGGTCGAAATGTAGAGTGCATATGGGAACATGCGTGTGATGACAACATTGCAATATTATATATTAGAAAATGTTCTATTTTTTAAAGTTAAAAAAAAAACCATGCTCTTATTATTATAAATTTAATTAAATAGTAATGGTCACTTAACATACAAATAGTATTAATTTAATTAAATAGTAACGTTAACGTAACATACAAATTGTTTCAAATTAATTGTTGTAACAATTATAACATTTAATAACAGAGAACTGGGAGTTGTATTCACTAATGAAAAGAAAACTAATCAATCACGAACAAACACTAACACATGGTCCTATACCCTCTGTAGTATATAACGTTACATTGTATTTACCGACTATCTTTTGAAAATGTAAAACTATTCAATACGTAACCAGACATTTAATTTGATATGTCTGACTTTAAATCAGCAGAGCGACGTTAATAATGAAGAAGAAGAAGAAGAAGAAATTTTATTGACTTAAACTATTACATAGTTTTTCATCATATAAACATACATTTTACAAATATAATTTGACCACAATAACAAGATTAGTACAGGTTCATTAATTTTTGAATTAATATGAAAAAAAGGAGATATATCACGGAGAAAAATAAATAAATATATATATATATAGGAATCAAAATCTAATACGGTACAATAGAACAATTGTATTATAGTGAGGATGAACGAGATTATAAGTTATTTATCATGGTACGTCTTAAAGAGAAAGCTTCTGAGATGTATTTGCTAAAATTGTTAACATCTTTTTTGTTTGTTGACTGTATGAGAACAATGAATTTAAACATACTAGGCCTATGGCTATAATATCGTTTTATATATTTACTTCTGATTGTATTATAAATAGGACATATTAACGCAAAATGGAACTCGTCCTCTATATCATTAGTGTTACATATTTGACATATCCGTTCATGTCTTTCTAACCTTTCACGAGAATACCTCCCTGTCTCGATCCTTAAACTATGAGAGGACAAGCGTAATCTGGTTACCACACTGCGATCGCGCCTGGTATGCAATATATCTAGGTAATTATCATATTCAAAATGGTGTTTAACAGATTTGTAAAGAGTTAGCACTCTATTCGTTTCAAGGTCGGTTGACCAGTTTTGGACATAATTATCTATTAGTCGTTGTTTGTATATCGGTACAAAATGTATTGCATTTAGTGAGCTTGGGTCAAGCCATGCATACATGAAACCACTACTATTTAGTAATGACATGACTTTTGACACCCAATTTTTTAATCCCCTTTCACAGTCAGATTTTGCGCTTTCATACACGTGTTTTATAATAACGTTATCAGTACTGACCGCTCTTAGCCAGTATTTAATGATACTAACATGTCTATTTATATATAACGGATAACGGCCCAATTCCCCGTATACCCCTGCATTACTTGTCGATAATTTTACACCAAGAACTTGTTTACAATACTTTAAGTGAATTCTTTCAATTTCCTTGGATTTAGTAAAACCCCACACTTGACTGCCATAATTAAGAATAGAACCTACAAAAGCATCAAACAATTGTAAAGCTGTTTTCGGTTTTAACTCATATTTCTTTATATTTATTGATAGAAGGTTCATAGCTTTAAGCGCTTTACCACATAATGTTTGTTGGTTAAGCGTAAACGACCCTGTATAGTTGAACACAACTCCTAAATAGTTAAAGTCGTCGACCACTTCGAGAATGGTACCGTTATAAGACCAATTTTCAGTAACTCTGGTTGTTCCTCGGTTACGAAAAACCACCACCTTAGTCTTATCTGTATTTACCTCTAGGCTCCATGTTTCACAATAGTTATATAAGTTATTTAAACTACTTTGCAGGTCTTCTATACTTGTGCCTATTAAAATCATGTCATCGGCAAAAAGCAGAAGGATAAGAGATATATCATTAAATGAAAGTCCGCTTTTAATACTTGTATATAAATATAACTCTAGGTCTTCTAGAAAAAGCGCAAACATTATCGGCGAGATTATCTCCCCTTGCTTTAATCCGACTGATATATCAAAAAAATCAGAAAATGATCCACAGTGCTTAATACAACTTTTAACAATATCATACATCGATCGAATTATTCTAAGCATTTTCCCATTAATACCTAATTTGTACAATTTTAACCAGAGTGCATTTCTATTAATAGAGTCAAAAGCCTTTTTAAGGTCTATGAATGCACAATAAAGCCTACCTTTAGCATTTAATATTTTTTCAATGATATTATGTAATGCATATCTTTTAGTGCATTTTGAAAGCCCCCTTGTGAAAAGATCTGGGTGCAAGAGATTGTATTACCATCAAAATAATGACACAGGTTAAACAAACACTTGTCACTTTATCGAGATTATATCAAAATTATCATAAATATTTTCAGTTCCCAAAATAATAAATGTGACTAAAATATTTCGCAAGTAGCTTAAGTCATATTAAATAGTTTGAAAACTTAAAGTTGAAGACCAGATAAGACCAACGTCTCTCTTGTGTTAGGCAACTGCGTGGAGACAACAGTCATAACTCGAATCACAGACCTAATAACAATTTGTTAATATGTCTGTGCTCGAATTGACTCTACTGAGTTATGTGGTGAGAAAGCTCTGTATGTACGTTGTGCATTCCATATCTCATATATATATTCGTAGTGTACTAAATATGTTAAATATGTTTAAATATATTTCGAAATATTGCAATATCGTATAACATAACATAATTATATTCAACATTAATATCATTACGTGGCCGGAAATTAACTTTCATAACCCGTCTAACACGGGGTATGAAATAAAAAACTTAATTTCGGTTTAAAAATCTGCATATTGTAAAATTAAAACATTCAACTTATAATTTTAAACAGGTTATTGATTTTTGTTTCAGTAAAACATGTTTTATGTATGTTTATATTGTCGAAAATATACATTGTAAAACTGACTAATATAAGCTTCCCCATCGCTTAAAGGAATTAATGCATGACCATTTAATGTAATAATAGTTAAATACAACGTTCGATTAACAGCCCTTTTGTCAATTTATATATGACTGGTATATAATGGACCAAATTAAACAAACTTCACACTGTAAAGAGAGTGTGTGTGTAATGTTGTTCAAAGGTGTGAAGGAGTCCACGCGCCGCTCCGTCACGCTTCCTATTACTTGTGTCCCTGAGACATGTTGGTCAATCATATTGTTTAAATGTAATGAGATACGCCCTTTTATTTAATTAGCCAATCACAATAAAGGAAATAAAAAAATGAAATGAAATGTTTAAATCAAATATAATTATTTCGCCATAATTTATTGACGTATACAACCATATTGGAATCGGTGAAAGTTAAATAATTTAACTAGCTAGAAGAAATGTTAAATAAATTTTATCATAACAGAAGTTGTGTGCTTTTTTTATACTTAATTAATGACGACAATATATGCGTATTTTTATAGTTGGAAATGCTTTTTTTTATTTAGTTCGCGGTGTAAGCCTGGCCTAAATTATAACAGATATTTCCACAATAAAAACATATTTCAAAACATGTTTTACTGGGAAAAAAAAGATACCATGTTTAAAACTATCACTTAAATCTATTTTTTTGTTTCTTTTTTTTTTTATATCAGATTAACGCATGAAAATGACACACAAGCAATAAGGGGTTTATAAAAAGGACGCACGAGCGTTTTCAATAAAATTCATATATTAAAGTTTGCATTATTCTTTCCTTTCTATGATTTTCTTGGTTTCCTCTCCCTATGTCGAGGTTGTTTGAAGACAATCTAAATATGCCGAGAATTATTTTCATTGTTTTCTCTTCATCGATATCTAAATAATGTTGCAAGTCAAAGTCGCGTTTTAAAACGACAGCAACACGTTGATTATATCTATACCAACTTGTTTTTTTCATGAAAGGCCAATGAAAGAGTGATTTTCGATTCAACAGCTAGAACCGTCTTTTAATTATTCCGACATATTAGGTAGTATTACATAGTCTTCTTTGATAAGCAGAACATTTAACCATACTCACGGCCTGTGTAGGCGAAACGTCATTAAATGGGCAAATAATGTGCTTTTAATAAAGTGCATTGTCATGCAACCTCGTTTGAAATAATCAAAAATAGTTCAATTGAATTGTCTTACCAAATATTATGGAACCTGGAAAGTATTGTTGAAGTTAAGGACTTCAAATTGTTTTGTAAATAATTAAGTTTAAGTTAATCATACGCGATACTTAACTATAAATTATCCGTTCGTCGCAGATGGGTGAAGCAAAATAAGCATATTAAAATGAAATATAATTAGGTTTAAAATTAGCATCTTCATATATACATCATAACACAAAGTCTTACTTTGCGCAAAATATTCTCAAATTGTGCAGAGACACTTAATGCGTGGTTTATATATTTAACCCCTTGCGCAATTCCGGAATAGTCTTGCGCAATTCCGGAATCGTTGCGTATTTTAAGAATTCTTACTTTGCGCAGAGCAATTCCGGAATCGTCCTTATTCTTACTTTGCGTAGAACATAGGCACTCTAGATCAACAAGAGCAATGGAAGGACACAGTACGGATTCTGTACATATATAAATAAATATTAATAAATATTTTCTATTCTAACCTCCTGGAGAGTCATAAGAATCCTGGGCTTATTCTAAACACCAAAGGGCAATTAATCTCCTGTATTAATTTAAATGTTATCACCTTCTGAATTTCACGGCTATTCCCACCCGACTGACACAGTCCCACCCGACTGATTCTTGCCATTATTGAAATAAAAACTTCCCTTCCTCTTCCCTTTCCAACCGTATGTTTATAATTATATAAACATACCATACTAACCTCCTACTGAAAAGCTCGCCAAAAAGGCCTAGTGCGATAGGGCGAGCAAAAACAAAAACTTTTATTAATGTTTGAATAAAACTAAAGAGTTGTAGCTTATCTTATGTTAGCCGGAACATCGATTTCCTGACAGGAATGGGGAGTTAACGTAGCCCAGTATCTAGCACAGTGAACTTGAACTACCGAGGGCCCGGGTTCAAGCCTCACCAGCGTCAATGTGTTCTTCGGCAAGACACTTTCCCCTAGCCTCGTCCATCGGATGTGGTTAGCCTCGTCCGTCGGATGAGGACGTAGACCCGGCGGTCCCAGTATCGGAGTCTTATCATCCGAGCACGTTTAAAAACCATTATAATATATATTTTGTAAGAGTAGAACAGGTTCCCGGATTCCTATGTATATTTTCCTTCTCTCTGGGGCGGCTCTGAATAATCTATGATATGTTTATGAACCGTTTTACAACATTCACACCAGACAGGAGCACAATTACATGCAATTATCCTGTTTTCTTAATATAATAACATAGCTAAAAATAAAAATGTGTATCGTTGTTATGGCAGTTGCATGACATTATGTTGTTACATCATTTAACTTTGTAAAAAAAACAACAACATGTTTTCTAATGTATCTGTTTGTATTTTACATTTCCATTAATATTCATATCAGATTGTATTTGCATTATTTTGACATAATGCGAATGTTCAAAAAATGACAAAGGTAAGTTGACTCGCTGGATAAATGGACTATATTATGGACCAGTTTATTTCACATAAAAACCAAAACAACTTTGAGTAAAACTGTACCAAACTTTTCGAATATAAAGCGCACAATTTCTGCCATATAAGTATTCGTTCTAATATTATGTTCACATCAATAGTGTTGAATTACTGTCATGTACTATATGGTTGACATTGCTCGTGCCTAAAATGCGTACATCGTTGAAAAATTCACTTGACCATATCTCATCGATTTTGGATTTTTTGGATCAAAGATGGCTGACCAATAGTCTTTAATGACGTCATGGACATTATCACAGAACATGTGGTGTGGGAGTGTAATAACAACATTCAGTATTTTCGACACACTAGTGGTATAACATAACGTTATCGTACGTTTTCTGACGTAATGTGACGTTATAAGTTATGTAATAAATAGAATCTAACATTCCTTCTCATTCATTATTAAACTCGTTAGCAAAAATTATATAATGCACGGCAAGAGCCTCGCATTATATCATTTTGCCAACTCGTTTAATAAATTCAATAATGAATGAGTACTCATGTAAGATCCTCTATATATTAACATGTCTGTGTATATATAATGGGTAACGGCCTTATTCCCCGTATACATACGCATTACTTGTCCATAATTTTACACCTGGAACTTGTTTACAATACTTTAAAATGAATCCTTTCAATTTCTTTGGATTCAGTTAAAACCCATACCTGCCGTAATTAAGAATACACCCTACAAAAACATCGGGACAATATGTAAAGCTGTTTTCGGTTTTAACTCGTATTTCTTAATATTTATGAACAGAAGGTTCAGAGCTTTAAGCGCTTTACCGGATAATGCTTGTTGGTTACGGGTAAACGATCCTGTATAGTTAAACACAACTGCCAAATAGTTAAAATCATCAACAACTTCGAGAATGGTATTGTTATAAAACCAATTTTCAGTAACTGATTATTTCTCTTTTTCGAAAAACACCACTTGAATCTTATCAGTATTCACCTCTAGGCCCGATGTTTCACAATAGTTATATAGAGATTATTTAACTGCTGGGATCGATTATAGGGAAATCCTTCACGAGTGGTACACGTGTGGTTCTTTTCACGAACAAGCGCACGAGAGTGAGTGAATAAACAAAGCACGTCTACCATCAAGTGAAGGATTACCCAGTAATCGATCCCAGCAGTTAAATAGTCTATTTATTACATTTTAAATTACGTTTTTCAAACACATATTCGCTTTATTGAACTTTATCGGCGGATGACGTCGACGTCAGCAAAATTTTTTGACGTCACGACTCAACGTCGCAACGTTAGTTATTATTGTGTTCTGAGTTAGCAACGTTAGTTATTGTTGTGTTCTGTGTTAGCTATTAATATTTAGCGATTATGAATATTCTTGCACTGAGAAATCCCGATCTTTCACGCATAGAAATGTAATAAATATATAGAGATTATTTAACTGCTGGGATCGATTATAGGGAAATCCTTCACGAGTGGTAGGCGTGTGGTTGGTTCTTTTCACGAATGAGCGCATGCGAGTGAGTGAAAAAACAAAGCACGTCTACCTTCAAGTGAAGGATTTCCCAATAATCGATCCCAGCAGTTAAATAATATATTTATTACATTTTAAATTACGTTTTTGCAAACAAATATTCGCTTTATTGAACGTTATCGGCGGATTACGTCGACGTCAGCAACACTTTTTGTCGTTACGACTCAACGTCGCAACGTTAGTTATTATTGTGTTCTGAGTTAGTTATTAATATTTAGCGATTATGAATATTCTTGCACTGAGAAATCCCGATCTTTCACACATAGAAATGTAATACATTTTTTTAAACTACTTCGAAGATCTTCTGTACTCTTGCCTATAAAAAACCATGTCATCGGCAAAGAGCAAACGAATAAGAGATACATCATTAACCGAGAGTCCGCTTTCAATCCTTTATACAACTATAACTCTAGGGCTTCGGTGGGATTATCTCCCATTGCTTCTATCCATCAACACAATCAGAAAATATCCACCGTGTTTTAAACAACTTTAATAATATCATACATGACTCAAATAGTTCTAAGTATTTTGCACTTATACCTAATTTTTGGTATCATTTAATCAAAGTGTATTTCTGTTAATAGAATAGATCTATGAATTTAAGATCTATGAATGCACAATAAAGAATACCTTTAGCAATTAACATTTTGTCAATGCTATTGTGTAGTATAAACACAGTATCTATCGCAGATTTACCCTTTTCTGAATTATTAAGTTGTTTACTTTTTAAACATTTTGCTCCACCCTGCTATTTGTTTAATAGGCGTGATCAAAATTCAAGGTTATAATAACTTGATATATATGCCTATATAATTATATTCAAGGTGTGCCATTCATAGTATAACGAATTAATACGCTGCGCATCTCGTCATATAGACTGCTTCACTGCGCATGCCCAACAAGACACTGAGCTGACACGAAGCGCAAGGGACCGTAACACAGTCTAGACACGAACTGTTAAAGGGACGGAGGCGATCTAGAAGCATTATCGTTACAAAATATATAGAGTTTAATTAACATTGTTGTTGTGATACGGGAAATAATTCCCGACTGAGAAAGATTATTGCGATATAGAAACGAGTGCGCTTGTGCGATATAGAAACGAGTGCGCTTGTGCACGAGTTTCTATATCGCAATAATCTTTCTCACGAGGGAATTATTTTCCGTATCAGGACACCAATGTTAATTAAACTATATATTATATATTCTGTGATGAATTTCTTAGTTTGGTATAGAAAACTAGACGACTCGGCTGGTTTTGTTGTATAACTCGGTATTAGTAATTCATGTGAAGGATTATTTTTTGTTTTGTGATAAAAGTATATCTTATTTGAATTATATGTACACCTATTAGCAGCAATATAATCCACCATTTAATTTGATATTTATCATCAACAAGGCGCAGCCGAGTCGTCGAGCTTTCCAGAACGAACCTTTTCATTAACAATAATTAAGCGGGAGGTAGCATATGCCTTAATCTACGTATTTCATATAAAACTGCAGCACATTCAAAGGTTTTCATTTCTTTTTGGATTGCCATCAATCAGTCTGCAAGATCGCCTCAAGTTCCTTTAATAACCTTGAATTTTGATGTCAACTATTAAAGTGGCGCAAATGTTTAACCAGTAAACAACTATATAGTACAGCCAACCCCAACACAGACATATTTCGAATCGATGTAAATTGAACATTTATTACTAACGCATGACAGGATACTATGGTTATAGCTTGTATTTTTTTTTAAATATTCGCAAAATGTAAAAATAATAATATGTTCTGCTAACTATACAACCGATCATGTATATAATATAGGCTGACAAATCTACTCATTCGTAGATGACAATCCGTAGAATTGGAAATATGAAACGATCATACGTGTACACATGTACAGAAAGTTCTGTTCTTTTCATAAGGGTTATTAGTACCATCTGTTACAATGAATTGCTGCGTTTGATCGGAAGGAATGTGGAATTGAAAAGTATTAACTAATTAATAGCAACCTCATAACGATAATGTGTACAGCTAGATATTCACATTTCCATTAGGAATAAACTAGAAAATGTGTCCATGGGAAACGGATGTCAGTAACATAATCATGAACGTTAACAACTTCATTGTAACTTTATTTCGTACGGACGAACGGACGGGCGGACTGACGGACAAAGAAAACACGATATACCCGCTTCATGGCGGGGCATACAGGCTATCTCAGTGAGCTTGAAAGAAATAATATATATTATATATTCTGTGATGAATTATAGAAATTTCCCAGTTTGAGAAAATCTATAACATATCCCTTCCTCTACTGTGCTATCTCGCCTAGTGTGCAAGATAGCACAGTAGCCAAATGTTATCAACTAAACGACAGACGTTACAATATTACGTCATGAATTTACGTCATGATATTACTCCGCGCTGTCGCCAGAAGAAGGAATACTTGTGTCAAAAGACGATTGGAAAGAAATTCATCACAGAATATATATTATATAGTTTTATTAACATTTTTGTCGTGATACGGAAAATAATTCACTCGTGAGAAATATTCTTGCGATATAGAAACTCGTGCGAAAACGCACTCGTTTCTATATCGCAAGAATCTTTCTCACTCGGGAATTATTTCCCGTATCACTTCAACAATGTTAATTAAACTCTATATACTAGTGCTAACTTGTTAAAGCCTTTATTCCAAATCAGCCCCGTGTGGTTCCCGGGCAAGAATAGGCCACTGAATACCCGGGCAGAGGTGTAAAATTCTCCCGCATTCATGTTCATTTTTGTCATGTTTATTAAAGGTTTTCATCATGATCCCTGTACTGTTTCAGGTGCTACTTGAGTAGTGGCAGAAAACAATGATCGTGTCTCTAGCAAAAAAAATGGAGTGTTTACAGTAAAATTTGAAGCAACTCTGCAGTTCTGCAGATAAGAAGGTTCTAGGCCCATTCTGCATATTATTATCTCGATGTAAATGGAGGGTGGGCCTGGAATGTTCATTCCTGTTGGCGCCATATAACCTTTTTGTGTTGGTACGACGTAAAACCCAATTCAATTCACCTATTCCAAATCACTTCGCATTATTGAAAATTAGCTGGTATATGGACAGAAACATAACTGTAATAAATACTGAAGGTAACTTTCTTAGAGGTTAAGTCATAATTACTTAACGCGATAAAGCTGGTAAAATATACAGTATGGCATAATCACTGTATTCATGGCTATAATTATATCGTTGCTTACAGCCATGATTCAATGACATTGTCAAAACTACGTACTGTACTGAAACTTGTATGTATCACATTTATGTGAAAACAAACATAAGTACTTTACACCATTTATATATCAATAAGGAATTATCCAGTATTGTTTCCTCATCTATATGCATTTAATAAAATGCATTTCCCCTGTCTAACTTATGTTAAGGAAGTCAAGTTGATTCAGCAAAACTCTATACCTTCATGAGAAAATTTACGTCAGTTGTGTGAAATCCATTAAACGCCTTAATATATAATTTGGCACCGAGCCTATAACAATAAGCTGGGTCATCGTGTATATCTCAGAAAGTATATTATTATGACTAAAGACTTGAAATCTTTTCAAAAGATCTGTGCTTTTTTTTAACAACTGCACTCATCGTTATGTGAGGTATTCGATACTAATTCGGAAAAAAAAGTGTTGCTGCACTTGTAAGAATAGGACAACTGCCTATCGTCATGGTAATTTTGTCACAGACAAGAATGGGGTTACTGCCTATCGTCATGGTTATTTTGTCACAGACAAGAATGGGGTTACTGCCTATCGTCATGGTAATTTTGTCACAGACAAGAATGGGGTTACTGCCTATCGTCATGGTAATTTTGTCACAGACAAGAATGGGGTTACTGCCTATCGTCATGGTTATTTTGTCATAGACAAGAATGGGGTTACTGCCTATCTTCATAGTTATTTTGTCACAGACAAGAATGGGGTTACTGCCTATCTGCATGGTTATTTTGTCACAGGCAAGAATGGGGTTACTGCCTATATTCATGGTTATTTTGGCACATGCAAGGATAGAGTCACTGCCTATCTTTATGGTTATTTTGTCACAGACAAAAATAGGACCCTTCGTATCTTCATGGTAATTTTGTCACATACAAGGATAGGGATACTGTCTATCTTCATGGTTATTTTATCACAGGCAAAAATAGGGACTAAAATATGTTGAATGTTTTATTGACAGGACCGTACTAGAATACGTTGAATGTTTTATTGACAGGAGCGTACTAGGATACGTTAAATGTTCTATTGACAGTATTGTACGAGAACATGTTGCAAGATAAGGTGACAGGAGCGTACCAGAATATTTTGCTTGTTCTAATGACAAGCATAACAGTGTAGGATGGATGACTCGGGTGTTTCTAAATTTAATCTAAAATATCATTTCGACTCTTCTTTCACTGACATGTACGTATATATCTCTTAAATATATCTTATTTACTTCTCTAAAATACTTCGTCTTATTGTTATAATCGCCACATAAGCTGTCCAAAATATAAGCCATATTTGTAATTTAAATAGTGCAGCTTATCGATACTGCGTAAATGTTATGTTGAAATACTATTTTGGGCGGTGTCATTTGAAACCCTATTATTTGCATTTTTAAATTACGCGCTCATGCCAATAAACTATATACTTATACCGGCATAAGGAAAACACACATTGACAATGTATTTAAAGTACTTTGTTTAACAGTGAGTCAGTGTATGTTAAGTACTGTGTTTGATTCGTTCCGTAGTGTAATGATTAGCATGGAGGCTTCATTTAAAATATTTCCACACTTAACCAGCAAGTCAAGTGTTCACATACAATCAACTACGCACACACAGGTTTCATTTAAAATTCAACTGGAACTTCAACATGGTAATATGGCGGATTGATTTTTTCACAAAACACACACCTAAAATAAAACACCCACCCACCCACCCACGCACGCACGCACGCATGCACAAACCTACCGACCCAAACTACATCCCCCGCTCACGCACACGCGTGGCACACACACACGCACACACACACACACAAACACACACACAAACTAGAAGTTTCGTTAAATCGAACGGGCCTCGGCGACGAAGTTGGCAACATTCAGTACGATTTATTTCGCATACATTCAATATCCTATTAAAATGTATGTTACATTTACACCTCTGTTAACAAACAGGAATTAATGGCGCACCATCAAAGAAATGTCATATTACGCCAAAATGAATGAACATACTAGGTCCACCTGTATATATATATATGCAGCTTATGTTGTAATACCTTATTTACAACAATGATTTTCTGTCACCGCTCAAGTTGCGTCCTGAACTCACTCAGGGGTCATGATGATAACCAAATTTAAATGACAAAATAACCATGAATATAGGCAGTAGGCCTATTCTTGCATGTGACAAAATTACCATGAAGATAGGCAATGGCACTATTCTTGCATGTGACAAAATTACCATGAAGATAGCCAGTGGTACTATTATTGCATACATGTGACAAAATAAGCATGAATATAGGCAGTAGGCATATTCTTGCATGTGACAAAATTACCATGAATATAGGCAGTGATACATGTGACAAAATAAGCATGAAGATAGGCAGTGGCCCTATTATTTCCTATGACAAAATCACCATGAAGATAGGAAGGGGCCCTATTCTTGCCAGTTACAAAATCACCATGGAGATAGGAAAGGGCCCTATTCTTGCCAGTTACAAAATCACCATGGAGATAGGAAGGGGCCCTATTCTTGCCAGTTACAAAATCACCATGGAGATAGGAAGGGGCCATATTCTTGCCTGTGACAAAATAACCAGGAAGATAGGCAGTGGTCCTATTCTTGTCTGTGACAAAATAACCATGAAGATAGGAAGGGGCCCCCTTCCTATATTCAGGGGCCCCCTTCCTATATTCATGGTAATTTTGTCACAGACAAGAATATTGCCACTGACTATATTAATGGTTATTTTGTCACATGCAAGAATAGGGACACTGCCTATCTCCATGGTGATTTTGTAACTGGCAAGAATAGGGCCCCTTCCTATCTCCATGGTGATTTTGTAACTGGCAAGAATAGGGCCCATTCCTATCTTCATGATGATTTTGTCACAGACAATAATGGAGCCACTGCCTATTTTCATGGTCATTTTGTCACATGCAAGAATAGGGCCCCTTTTTATCTGCATGGTGATTTTGTCACATGCAAGAATAGGGCCCCTTTTTATCTTCATGATAATTTTGTCACATGCAAGAATAGGGCCCCTTGCTATGTCATTGCTATCTTCATGGTGATTTTGTAACTGGCAAGAATAGGAGCCCTTCCTTTCTTCATGGTTATCTTGTCACAGACAAGAATAGGGTCCCTTCCTATCTTCGTGGTTATCTTGTCAGAGACAAGAATAGGACCACTGCCTATCTTCATGGTTATTTTGTCACATGCAAGAATAGGGCCCCTTCCTATCTTCATGGTAATTTTGTCACAGGCAAGAATAGGGCCCCTTCCTATCTTCATGGTTATTTTGTCAAAGGCAAGAATGGGGCCACTGCCTATCTTCATGGAAGTTTTGTCACAGGCAAGAATAGGACCACTGCCTATCTTCATGGTTATTTTGTCACCGGCGAGAATGGGGCCACTGCCTATCTTCATAGTAATTTTGTCACAGGCGAGAATAGGGCCCCTTCCTATCTTCATGGTAAATTTGTCACATGCAAGAATAGGACCACTGCCTATCTTCATGGTTATTTTGTCACAGGCAAGAATAGGGCCCCTTCCTATCTTCATGGTAATTTTGTCAAAGGCAAGAATATGGCCACTGACTATCTTCATGGTAATTTTGTCACAGGCAAGAATAGTGGCCCTTCCTATCTTCATGGTTATTTTGTCACAGGTAAGAATAGGGCCCCTTCCTATCTTCATGGTAAATTTGTCACAGGCAAGAATAGGACCTCTGCCTATCTTCTTGGTTATTTTGTCACTGGCAAGAATAGGGCCCCTTCCTATCTTCATGGTAATTTTGTCAAAGGCAAGAATATGGCCACTGCCTATCTTCATGGTAAATTTGTCACAGGCAAGAAAAGGGCCAATTCATATCTTCATGGTAATTTTGTCACAGGCAAGAATGGGGCCCCTTCCTATCTTCATGGTAATTTTGTCACAGGCAAGAATAGGACCACTGCCTATCTTCATGGTTATTTTGTCACATGCAAGAATAGAGCCCCTTCCTATCGTCATGGTTATCTTGTCACAGACATGAATAGAGCCACTGACTATCTTCATGGTAATTTTGTCACAGGCAAGAATAGGACCACTGCCTATCTTCATGTCAGTTTTGTCACAGCAAGAATAGGGCCCCTTTCTATCTTCATGGTAAATTTGTCACAGGCAAGAAAAGGGCCCCTTCATATCTTCATGGTAATTTGTCACATGCAAGAATAGGGCCCCTTTCTATCTTCATGGTAATTTTGTCACAGACAAGAATGGGGCCCCTACCTATCTTCATGGTAATTTTGTCACAGGCAAGAATGGGGCCCCTTCCTATCTTCATGGTAATTTTGTCACAGGCAAGAATGAGGCCCCTTCCTATCTTCATGGTAATTTTGTCACAGGCAAGAATGGGGCCTCTTCCCATCTTCATGGTAATTTTGTCACAGGGAAGAATGGGGCCTCTTCCTATCTTCATGGTAATTTTGTCACAGGCAAGAATAGGACCACTGCCTATCTGCATGGCTATTTTGTCACAGGCAAGAATGAGGCCCTTCCTATCGTCATGGTTATCTTGTCACAGACATGAATAGAGCCACTGCCTATCTTCATGCTTATTTTGTTACAGGCAGGAATAGGACCACTGCCTATCTTCATGTCAGTTTTGTCACAGCAAGAATAGGGCCCCTTTCTATCTTCATGGTAATTTTGTCACAGGCAAGAATAGGGCCCCTTCCTATCTTCATGGTGATTTTGTAATAGGAAATAATAGGGCCACTGCCTATCTTCATGGTGATTTTGTCATAGGAAATAATAGAGCCACTGACTATCATCATGCTTATTTTGTCACAGGCAAGAATAGGACCACTGCCTATCTTCATGTCAGTTTTGTCACAGCAAGAATAGGGCCCCTTCCTATCTTCATGGTAATTTTGTCACAGTCAAGAATAGGGCCCCTTCCTATCTTCATGGTTATTTTGTCACATACAAGAATAGGACCACTGCCTATCTTCATGGTTGTTTTGTCACGTGCAGGAATAAGGCCACTGCCTATCTTCATGGTTATTTTGTCGCAGGCAAGAATAGGGCCACTGCCTATCTTCATGGTAATTTTGTCACAGGCAAGAATAGGGCCACTGCCTATCTTCATGGTTATTTTATCACTGGCAAGAATAGGGCCCCTTCCTATCTTCATGGTTATATTGTCACGTGCAAGAATAGGACCACTGCCTATCTTCGTGGTTAATTTGTCACGTGCAAGAATAAGGCCACTGCCTATCTTCATGGTTATTTTGTCATAGGCAAGAATAGGGCCACTGTCTATCTTCATGGTTATTTTGTCACAGGCAAGAATAGTGCCTATCTTCATGGTTATTTTGTCACGGACAAGAATGGGGCCACTGCCTATCTTCATGGTTATTTTGTCACAGGCAAGAATAGGGCCCCTTCCTATCTTCATGGTAATTTTATCACAGGCAAGAATGGGGCCACTGCCTATCTGTATGGTTGTTTTATCACAGGCAAGAATAGGGCCCCTTCCTATCTTCATGGTAATTTTGTCACAGGAAATAATAGGACCACTGCCTATCTTCATGGTTATTTTATCATAGGCGAGAATAGGACACTCCTGTCAAAAGAACATGCAACCTATTCTAGTACCCTCCTGTCAATAAAACGTTCAACGTATTTTAGTACGCTCCTGTCAAAAGAACATGCAACTTATCCTAATGACAGAGCGAAAAGATGCCAAATTCATCGCGAAAAGACGACAGAACGACAAGACGACATGACGACAGAACGAAACGACGACAGAACGAAAAGACGACAGAACGACAGAACCAAGGGGGCACTCCTCAGTTTCGCATGAATGTCCATGGTGTAAATCAGAGAGAAATCAACTAAGCATCTTTTAGGTCCATGGATGGTATTTATAATAATTATGAAGCACGTGTTTGATGTTTTTTTCAGTTTTGAGTACTTCTAAGTTTATTTTGGTGTATTGAAATATGCACTCTTTGGGGTTTTTGGAGTCTATAAATAGAAAAATGTGGACTTATCAAAACCTTCCAAAAAGTAAGTAAAATGGCTGATTTTGACTCACGGATTGATCAGCTTGGAATAACTTTTTTAAAACGCCGGAGTAGGTATGTAAAATTTAGCACTTCCTGATATGCAAGAGCATTATAAGTGCAGACATGACCCTGATATGCGTAGGATTTTTTTTTATTTATTGACATTTGAAATATTGCTAAAATTGCCTTTTTAGCATGTTTTGAGGGGTGGGGTAATCTTAAAGAAATGGGACTAAAGTTGTACAGAAAATGCTTTTTGATACAGAAAATGCTTTTTGATACTTTTATTTGGTATGGAAACATTGGTAATTCTAAGAAATGTATGACACAATGATGATGTGATCTATTTTTGCTCAAGGATTCAGGCTAAGGACTTGTCATGGGTTTGATGATTGAGAAATTTACATTAAACTGTGGAGTAATCAATCGGCGATCAATCGGCGATTTTACTTAATTCTCTCCACCGAGTGCTTTTTTATACGAACTGTGAATATACTATGATAAATGGGAATCAGAATTAATTATGTCACCTATTGTGTCTCAGTCATAATGCTAGCTTAAGAAAAAGAAAAGAAACGTATGTGTTAATGTGGTGTTGTTTTTTTTTGGTGTTTTTTTTATTAGCAAATGAGCAAATGAGCAAATGAGCGTTACTAGCATTACGTCTGTATATGGATATGTATGCGTACTGACAATTCGTATAAAATCACCATTGATTTGTTTTGTCACTGACATGTATTATAATATGTTTTCAATTCTCACTATGTTAATTATGTATATTGTATGTAATATGTGATTGTTTTCATAATCTCCTGTAAGGAGGAAATAAAGATAATGAATGAATGAATGATAATTTGACAAAGATACAGACTTCGAAACGAGGTTGGACAACTTGGTGTCAAACAAGCTTCACTACCATGTGTTATATAGATAGTAGGGGTATCGTATATTTTTATAGCATTTGCGGCTCAAGTGCCAGTGTACGCTCCTGTCAAAAGAGCATGCAGCATATTCCAGTACGATCTTGTCATCTTGCAAACCCATCTCTTCGATACAATCCAGGCAAGTCGTTCCTTTTAAAATGACCATTTATATGGTATTTTAACTTTTCTAGATACATCAAAATGGCGGGTGCATCAAACGACTTGGTTACAAAGTTCCAGGAGTTCTGCACATTGGCGGGCTCCAAAGACAAAACACAGATGACGTCAAAAGCCAGTGGAAAATTGGTTGGAGATTGCTTTGAAAAAGGCTACAAGAAATACGATGTTAAATCTATTTGTGACGCAAGTGTGTTTCCTGCTGTAAAAGAAAAGGGAAAGCCGTAAGTAACATGTAATGGACCAACTGTGTTTGAATCATAGACTTGTGAAAGAATTTCATGGTACATTCTAACCATTCGGCCACGGAGACGTTCGCCCTACAAATAATGCGACGCCTTAAATCGAATTTAATGTTACTAACATATGCATTTTATGAAGTAAGATTTAAATAGATCTAATGATAAATAGTTAAGGTGTCTGAACGTATCGTATGTTATCACATAACTTATGACGTGGGAGTGGAATAACACCATTCTAATATACAACTAGTTATATAACTATGCAAATAAGCCTAGTACACGCTGTCAAAAAAAATCGTTAATGACTATGATACGGTTTATGTCGGTTTCGCCTGTTAATGCGACAGGCAAAATGCAATAAAAGTCAATATGTGAGTTATGTATTAAATAGAATCTAACATTCGTTCTCATTCATTATTGAATTTATTAAACTCGTTAGCAAATGATATAATGCTCGGCAAGAGCCTCGCATTATATCATTCTGCCAACTCATTTAATAAATTCAATAATGAATGAGTACTCATGTAAGATCCTCCATATATACCATGCAAGCAACTGGGATTAAATGTATTACGAGAAATAAGTTATAGCTTTATTGCACTCCCATGTGATGTGATACATTTATGCCGATAAGAGCTAGATCTAATCCCACATAATTACATACATTGTACAATTCATAATAAGGTATTGTTTATGCAAAAATGCGTAGAGGATATTTTTTGTTTTGGAGTGAGTAACAAATGTTCTTTTTGCTATATCTATTAAATTTTATTTAAAAAAATAAAAATAGATCTAAATATATAAATAAATAAATAGGTAAAATTTTCAGAATGCTTGAGAATGTATGTGTGTGAGCGTGATTTAACCCCAAAATGCGTGTGTATGCATGGCACTTGACAGGTATTATTTATAACACTTGCATGAACTCAACATTTCCAGACACATGGTAGTGAACAAGGACAACGTGGACAAATTCATGACTAAAACTGCGCATGAAATTGCCAAGAGGAAGACAAAAAACACTAAAATTGCCCCTGATGATCAAGAAGTCACAACGATAAAAGCAGACCTCACAAGTTGCGTAGTTTCTGGCGGACCTCAGGTCAAAGTTGTGGTAAGTTTTGCTTTTCTCTAAAACAACAACAACAACAACAACAACAACAAATTCTGTATCGACGCTTATATCAAATATTCCAAAATTTAAACAACCGAGCTGAATGACACAAGTGTGAACTCCTATATAAGAAACAACATACACTAATCAGAAAAGTGAACACAATGGTCAAACCATCGAATCCGCCATGACACAATTACAAATTCACCTGATTGCAAGTCAGTATGAATGACGATATGATGACCTTGAGGAAGTTCGTCCGTCTGTTATATGTCATCAGTTGTGACAAAATGTCCCTCCAAGTTGAAGTTTGAAGTAAATTGTTACGGAAATCGAAGATGCATTTCCAACAATAGAACGTTATATATACACGTTAAACGTGTGTGACAAACCGTGCCACGGCTAAGATTTCTATTGTATACAAACAGTGTGTGACAAACCGTGCCACTGCTAAGATTTCTACTGTATACAAACAGTAGAAAACATTGAAATGCGTTAGAAACGCATTAACCAATTTAATAATTATTAATTTGACTTCTGCGACATTGTCAGACTTTGGACGCAAATCATGTTTAACGACTCCACTAACTTCACGTAATTAAACAACTTTGCAACCATTAGACAACTTACGTTGTAAACCTTCGCCTCTCAGCGCTTCGGGTTCAAATCCCATTGGGATCTCGACTTGTAAGTGAGGAAATGTCGATTCTTACGGATGGCGGGAGGTGTACAGTACTGGTTCTGCCCAGGAAAAGTGAGTGATCTGCTTCCTCCACAAAAAATCGACCGTCATATATAACCTTGCATGTGTTAAAAATGACGTATAACACCATACAAACAAAACCATTAGACAACGTGAATAAACAAGAGGCCCAAGAGGGCCTGTGGACGCTCTACTGGCTAACATGGCTCTTATAACATCAATGAAGCGAGTGACTGCCATTTATGTTTTATTGGAAGTTTTGGGCAAAAAACAGCTTTTTGACTAAATCAAGGGCCATAACTAAAGAATCTGGTAAAGCTTGGTAAAGATCAGATGAAAAATAAAGGCCCTACCATATTAATGAGGCAAAATATAGCATTTTTAACTAAATCAAGAGCCATAACTCCTCTGTTACTGGTCCGACTGGTCCAACATAGAAAAAATAAATAAAAAAAAATAAATAAAAAAATAAAAAAATAAATGTAAACAAAGCCATAAAATCTGCTAAAGTTTAGCTAAGATCAGATGCAAAATAATACATGAGAGCTCTGTGCCATGTGGTTCCAGAGAAGAAGATTTTTTTCAGTTTTTGCCTATACAAGCCTAAGTAAAACTGTGACCCCCAGGGTGGGCCAAATGTGACCAATGGGTCACCATTTGAACAAACTTGGTAGAAGACCATAAGCTAATAGCAAATGCAAAATATTAAACCTCTGGCTCTTGCAGTTTCAGAGAAGAAGATTTTTTAAGTTTTTCCCTATACATGTCTATGTAAAACATGTGACCCTTGGGGCGGGGTCAAATGTGACCCGAGGGACTCCATTTGAACAAACTTGGTAAAGGACCATAAGCTTATAGCAAATGCAAAATATTAAACCTTTGGCTGTTGCTGTTCCAGAGAAGAAGATTTTTTTCAGTTTTTCCCTATACAAGCATTTATGTAAAACTGTGACCCCGGGGCGGGGCAAGATGTGACACCAGGGTCACCATTTGAACAAACTTGGTAAAGGACCATAAGCTTATAATAAATGCCAAATATCAAACCTCTGGCTCTTGTAGTTTCCGAGAAGAAGATTTTTAAAAAAAATATCCTATATAAGTCTATGTAAAACTGTGACCCTTGGGGCGGGGACAAATTTGACCCCAGGGTCAGCATTTAAACAAACTTAGTAGAGGACCATAAGCTGATGCTACATGTAATACATGAGAGCTCTGTGCCATGTGGTTCCAGAGAAGATTTTTTTTTCATTTTTGCCTATACAAGCCTTTGTAAAACTGTGACCCCCGGGGTGGGGCCAAATATGACCCAAGGGTCACCATTTGAACAAACTTGGTAGAGGACCACAAGCTTATAGCAAATGCAAAATATTAAACCTCTGGCTCTTGCAGTTTCAGAGAAGAAGATTTTTTAAGTTTTCCCCTATACATGTCTATGTAAAACATGTGACCCTTGGGGCGGGGTCAAATGTGACCCGAGGGTCACCATTTGAACAAAGTTGGTAAAGGACCATAAGCTTATAGTAAATGCAAAATATCAACCTCTGGCTGTTGTAGTTTCCGAGAAGAAGATGAAGAAAAAAATCCTATATAAGTCTATGTAAAATTGTGAACCCCGGGGCGGGGACAAATTTGACCCCAGGGTCACCATTTCAACAAACTTAGTAGAGGACCATAAGCTGATGCTACATGTAATACATGAGAGCACTGTGCCTTGTGGTTTCAGAGAAGAAGATTTTTTAAAGTTTTTTCCTATATGTCTATATGAAAAACATGCAAAACCTCAATATACAAACTTTGGACCCCCGGGGCACAACCATTTTTGACCCCGGGGACTTTATTTGAACAAACTTGATAGTCTAGGCGTTGGCTATCATTTTAAAAGAAAAACTGTTGAAATCTGTTTAGCGGTTCTGGAGAAGAAGATTTTTTAAGAGTTCGATTATATATGGTAATGGCAGCCATCTTGGATGTAACGCTGAACTAATTTTAATAAATCTAAAAAGCATTCATCTAAGGATCATCCATGTGAAGTTTGGTCAAAATTAGCCAAGCGGTTTCTGAGGAGAAGTCGTTTGAAGAAAAGTTAACGGACGGACGACGGACGACGGAAGACGGACAACACACCATCCCATAAGCTCTGCTGGCCCTTGGCCAGTAGAGCTTAACATGATTGGGGTGGGGTGGGGTGTGGATGGGGTCGAGGGAGGCGGTGCAGATGCTATTTAATAATTGATGACGATGGTGATTTGAAATTATAGTTTATAATGAGGAAGATAATAGTGACGATGACGATGGTGATGTGGAATTATAGTTTGGTTTATAAGTTAATTACTCTTTTACGACTATATGTACCCCATACCATACCGGTATTTATCTTTCAGAAACAATCAGCCACGGGTAATGTAGGTGGTCTCACAGATACAGCAAATTATACAGGTGCACACAAAGAACGCTTTGATGAAAGCGGCAAAGGTAAAGGTGCCGAAGGACGAACTGACAAGGCGGACAATAGTGGCTACGTCGGCAACTACAAAGGGGAGGGGAGTTTTGCAAAGAAATAAATGCATAGTTCTGTGTTAAATGTCCATTCATACATACTCTATAGACTGACGATACATATAGTTTCATGAACCTCACATTATATGATTACAAAAGTGTTTGTTTTATATATATATCATTTATACATACTGTAAGCATGAATCTAAAACTCTGACTATTTAATCATTTAATATGGATGGCGAATATGCAACATTAGCACAACGACTCATATGAAACAGTTGTGTGATATGTGACCTTGGTGCCACTCCCAAGGATAAACATTTATCAGTCATATTAAATGTCAGTGGATAAACATTTATCAGTCATATTAAATGTCAGTCTACTAAAATCTTCTTTAGTTCATTTTTTACTTTCACGTCATTGATGCTGTGATAATTTATATTTCCGAGCCATGCTATCTTTTATGCACCTATTTATAGATTAGTTTATTTTAAACTGCTTTGTTTTAAGCATTATCACTTATAATCCAGAATAAACACATTACAGATCTTTACATTCAATTGTTTTTGTAAATGTATTTCCAAATCACTTTAAACACAATGGCGTTTTTATACCAAACATACTTCTTTAGGGTTGTTAAGTGCTGCATAACGGTACACGTAATGTGTCATGACTTACTGGTTTATGATTTTATAACTGTTTTCTGCTTAGTTTAAGCATAACAAAACCTATAATGCCTGCACATTTATCTCAATACACTGCCGTATTGTTAACGTTATTAATTATGTATTATAATTGTATTTGATCTGCACGGTGCCCGTGCATAATTATGTAGTATGCCATGTGCTGGTGTATGGAGTCAGCGCGAACGAGAAACTGGTGAGGCAGTTCTAGAAGATGGCTGCATGCGACGCTTGCACACCGTAGTATTACCGAGGTTCTCTGGTAAAATGTTAGTCTGACAAACGTGGAGAAAACGTATGGCACAGAACGCAAGCAGAACATGCTGGTCAGGCTCGTCTGGCATTCCGATCCTGTTCCAAAGGTACATCTTACATCCTGTGAAATAAAGAAAACGGCAAGTATCATTCTAATTGTTATGACAATGACTATTTATAAGTTCATTGGAATTAAATTAAATCTTCTTTTTTTCTCTCCCCCATCCCGCTCCCCCACTCCCCCACACACAATTTTTAATTTGATTTTGTTGATAGGTTACCGAGTTCAAAACGTTTTAAATTCCATGGCTTGTGTTTTAAAGTAGCTATCCAGTCAACAACAACCACAGTTTACAACATATGTACACCGTTTCTAAAGCTACTGACGACGAAGTATATATATAACTTACATATTTTGAGAATCCGAACTCTATAGACACAATATAAACGACTTTAACCAGCCAGACCAAACCCCAAAACTGGAGCGTCGAATTAAGAGTTACCAACTCATAATTCATTTTCGCATATTCGGTCACGGGTATTTTAAGCAAACGTAAATAAAACTATACCTTTAATCGGGACATATAGATTCTTTATTTCCTCCAATGTACAGGAGAGCATATACATATAATTGTAACATATAATACAAATTCACTTATACAACTGGGTATAGAGGATTTTATTAAGTACTTCGAATTAGTGAAGCTTTCAATGTTTCTTATTCTAAAATATTACTTGAATTTCAAACGATATTCAATGTAAAGGGAGGTAATTTAAGATTATCCATATTTCATATTTTTATAGACGGAAAATCTGCGATAAATCGGTCAATTTTTTATGTGTTTTTCTATTATTTCATACCAATTTTAAGAATTTTATATCTTTAAGTGATCTTTGACTCATTTTATATGTTTTATCAGAACATTTCATGTTTTCATATAAAGGGAGGGTAACTCTCAAAAGATGTAACAATTTTAACAAAAAAGTAATGTTTTACAAAATATGGGTCAAAACAAAATACTTATCATATATCTATTCTAAAATATATTTAAAATAAGAAAATTAGTTAAGATACAAAAGTTGATACTTAGCAATTTTGTTCAGTGTATATAATGGATCAAGACTATATACATACAGCAAAACATGTCGATTAATGATTATTTTACAATTAGACTAAACATGAGTACAGAATTTGAAATAAATACTATTTATATGAATCATATTTTGCTTTATTGCACCTCGCACAAAATCCTAGGAATTTCATTGGATTAGAGCGGTCACATGGTGACCCTCTATTATTCTATAGTGGGTCAGTAGATTTCATAGAGGGTCACTAAAACAATATGGACTACAGTTTTGATTCAAAGTTTAAATCATTTGCAAATAGTTCTTTAAATCGTTAGTAACAAACATAATAAGTAAATTTAATAATGTTTTTAAACTGTATCGGTCGTGACGTCAACGTCATGACGTCAAATTGCGCGAACGTCTCAATGACGTTGACGCCCCATTATAAGGGGTTAACTATCGGCGTTCGCCTTAAAGGAAGGTGCTCGATGCAATAAATCTATTTATTGGGTTTGTTACTGACCCCTACAGAAATACGTGGGGTCAGTCAGACGTATAGGGGGACTCGGCTATCGCCTCGCCCCCTATAAATCTTACTGACCCCACACATTTCTGTAGGGGGTCAGTAACACACCCTATAACTAATAATGTATTACCATATGCATGACTCTTGCACACCTGGAAGAAGTTATATAGTGTACTTGTGCCGTTATTTGGTGGGTTAGTTTCTTTAACTTGGTCACAACAAATACTGATTCTGGCTAGATATTTCGCATATATAGAGGATCTTAAACTCGTTCCCATTTCATATAAGATTTATGAAACTCGTTATGAATTATTTTCAATTTTAACTCGCCAAAAGGCTCGTTAAAATTAAAAATAATTCATAACGAGTTTCATAAATCTTATATGGAATGGGAACGAGTTTAAGATCCTTTTTATCACATAACATTGCAATAAAATTAGAAAATATAATTCAGATGGACATAGAACCGCCACGACGTCAAACACACTTTAGCGCCAAAACGTCATAAAATATGTGACGTCGTAAAGTCGCGTCTCACACATAACGTTGCGTATGAAAGAGTTCGTATTTTACCTCTTTACAAAATATTTTACCTCTTTACAAAATAGCAGTTTACGCCAACTTTTCAACAAACCAACAACAATGTTTTGTATAACGTGCATTATTTGTATAAGCTGTCACAAATAATAAGTTTATGACTCAGGTCTGGGTGAATTTGTAATAAATAAAATAGTTTCAGTTAATAAACTTGCGTAGTGTTACAGGTTTAACTCAACCAATCAACATCGTTACAGGTTTTATTACACGTGTGTCATACAATAGAATATTAAATGGGTGTTCGACACTGCTAACAAGGGACGTCATGTGATAAATAATTCTTCTATGTCTTTCTGGAAATGTGCTTCGGGCTCGTGAAATTATTGTTTACAATTGAATGGTGTATATGCGAAAATGAATTATGAGTTCGACGCTCCAGTTTTGGGGTTTGGTCTGGCTGGTATATTGTGTCTATAGAAATCTCCTAACGTTGCAAAAATTACAGATATATCGTTCAATATTATAGGTTATTGAATTTGTATGGCTAAATATTACTTGGAACGAGTTGTTTTGGCAAAGGACGACGAGCTTTTTATTGTATACTTTCATATTGTTTTCGATCAATGTTAATTGTATGACTATTACTTTTCTTTGTATTTGTGTTTTTTATAGCTTTTAATGGAATTCCTATCTTGTCATTCAGTTTCACTTTGTGTGGATGATTATTTTGCGTCGGATGACGTCATTAAAAGCATCAAGCGATTTTCTAAAGTTTGTTTACCATTCGATAACGTTAAATACAGTGATTGAGTGACCATTTCAATTATTTTATCAATTTCTGCCATAAAAGGTTGAAAAAAAACACGTATTTTTTTTGTTGACACTATAGGAAGGATTCAGTTATTTTATTTGAAAGTAGTTCCTTATTTGCTCTTAGCAAGCACGAGAAAAAGTTCCGGTGCAATATCAATGTATGCAATATCGTAGAATATTGCACACTTATCTCAATACAAACTAAAGGGACAATATGAAAGTATACAATAAAACGAGATATTTAAAACTAGGCTATATAGCGCGGTGTATTAGAATATTTGTTTTACCTATTTAACATTTTAATGAACATGTCGGGACCTCTAAACGTAAATCTTCAAATTTAAATTATTTCCTCTCCCAACAAGATATTACAGCTAGGATATCAATATGCGAATACAAAAGGCATTATGTACACCATGCTACAAAAAAGATAGGAGTCTGCCTCAGCTCGTTGGTTATTTAAACACCTCGATGGATAAGCCAACTCGCTGAGACCAGACTCTTATTACTTGTATTACGGTATAGCCACGCCTCTTAAGTTCACTAAACTAAACGATTTAATGTTCTGCATTCCTGCATTCATCAAAGGAAATGTCACCGACCATGCTACAAAGCCTCGTTATGGTGAATGTCCACTTGCGTGGCAATTTAGATCAAAACAATGACTCAAGCAACAACACAGGTCAAGAAAGATATCATAACACTAATTATGGAAATATCGCTGTCTCCAAGCAACTATTGCAGAAACCCGTCTACGAAATCTTGATCCCTGTAACGGCATGTCAAGTGAAGATATTTTTATTGGTGATATTTGTATATAAGTAATAGATAGAGTATGGTAAATCGTTTAATTAAAAATAACATCTGTCAGAATAAATGGTGTACTCTAACTACCAGTTATTGAAAGTTAGAGTATGGCAGACAGTTAAAATGGACATGTTACAAAACAAATAGAGCATGGTCTCATCTCGTTAGTTGGTTTAAACACCTCGATGTGCTACGCTCATCTCGATGTTTAAATAAACCAACGAGATGAGACCATACGAGATCGCTCGCATGCCAAATTATCAGAACCAATCAGATTGCAGAACGTGGCATTTGTTATAGACTATTTAATACCGCAACAAACCAACTGCGCATTTCGTCTACTATGTGTCTACTCAACCGAAGGTTCAGGGTTCGAGCTTTATTTTTCGAGGATTTTTTTTTTAAACCATACAATGTTAAAGTTTTTCAAAAAAATATTATACGACACTACTACGGAATAACTCTGATTGGCTCCGACAATTTGGCACTTGAATACTCTGATATATACTCTATCTATTACGTATTACGTTAGTTTTGATTAAACTACTGTACATAAAGACGCGAATGATTGATTTGCTATATGTTTACACACTATTCAAAACAGGCTGAACTGCTTTATGGATAATCGATCTTGAGGGAGATGAATTATTGAACGATACATGCGTACACCGCATGTGAAAGATTTCAAAAGAGCCTGAACTAAAATAAGACGTTTCACAATCCCATAAAAGGCATAGAATATATTAAAATAGAGTCAACATAAGGGAAGAACGTTTTGAAATCTTATGACTATATACATGGTCATGATGGCGTTTTACGTCATTTTCAACACATGTAAGGTTATATATGACGGTCGATTTATTGTGGTGGAGGCAGACCACCCACTTTTCCTGGGTAGAACCAGTACTGTCCACCTCCCGCCATCCGAAATCTAAATTAATTATAAAGGAAAATTTAAACACACTGTAGATATGTAAAGCCACATCCAGTTATTATCTCTATGTCCTTGTATACATTAAAGGGACTGGAGTCTGGAAAACACAACGACTCGGCGTGTTTTTGTTGTTAAATCATAAATAATAATGCATGACGTCCACACTGATGGCATGTGGTACCTATAAATAAATACAAATGTAGATAGATCACAAATTAAAATAATTACTCCCTAATAGCATCATATGATTTGCTATTAACGATTTATAAAAAAAACTAGCCGAGTTGTCGAGTTTTCCAGACCATGCTATTTCATTAACACTAAATACATCGGAAGTTGCATGATACATCGGAAGTTGCATGAGACATTTTTTATGTATATGCACATTGGATATGCAATTGAAACTCATTATGATGGGTTTATTCGTATTTGAATTAACACCAATAATTCTCCCGGATCGCCTCAAGTCCCTTTAAGGATATACAGAGCATGTCGGTTAAAAGGAAAACGGCATTAGGGCTAAGTTTAAATTAATCGGCGAATAGCAATGGTGGCAACGTGGATGACATGGACATTCAAGCCAAACCTTAGTCTACTCCGTCCATTGTTTCGCTATCATAGTAAAGAACAAATTGATCAGTGATTGGACTTCAACTGAATGGACTTAAACTGACTTCGAATAATTTAATTGGACATTTTTTCAGAATAAAACTCATCACCGAACTTTAGCCGAGACACTGACTTTTTGCTGTATCTTCAGGTGTAATAATTAATGAAAATCATAAAAGGACAATGGAAATCTTGAAGTTTTTATCAAGCATTACAATTATCATAATCCAGTATCATTTTGACTTTATATTTGCTTGAATATATTTGAATAAAATGTTGTGTTTTCAAGTTTCTTCGTTATTCTAAGTAGTACATAGCAGCTCTTTAGTGAGTCAATTTGACTATATATCTATACAAATTATCGCCCCTGCCGGAGCAGTCAATGTTTGAAAACCCGATAACGTATAGGTAAGTGTCGTCTAGGAATATCGGAAAACCATATCTATGAGATGACTCATTGCTACAGACGATTAATTAAAAACAATATTTAACGCTACGGAAAATCATAGAACGCTACGGAGTCATCTCATAGATATGGTTTTCCAATATTCCTAGACGACACTTATTGATTTTAACTTACCTATACGTCGATTTTTCAAAAATTGACTGCTCCGGCAGGGGCGATAATTTGTATGGATGTATAGTCAAATCGACTACCTAAAGAGCTGCTATGTACTACTATTCTAAATAGATTTAAAATATATTATTTGTACTAATAGTAATATACAAAATCCATTTGCTTTATACTATACTTAAAATTAATATTAATATTTGAATTAATGCAAGTTATTTAAAAATAACAGGCCCATAAGCAAGTTATTCAAACAACAGGTCCATAAGGGGCCTGCATCGCTCTACTTGCTAGAGAGGCTATGCCAGTTTGATAAAAAAAAAAAAAGAATAAATTTTTTTTTTTAAAATAACCAATGAAACATGTTAAAAAAAAAAGTTTTGCTCCCACTGGGATTTGGACCCATGAACCAACGTTTTTTTTATGAAAAAACAAAAACACAAATGGGTTATTGGTTCATGAGAAGGAGTCGCTTAAAGATTTTTTTTCTATTTTTAGAATGGAAGCCATATTTACTGACGGGTATGGAACATTTACATACATCTCAGAAAGGGTTAGGAGACGATCACGTTTCAAAACAATTTGGTCACTGGTTCATGAGAAGTCGTTTAAAGATTGTTCTATTTTAGTAACGGCGGCCATATTTGTTGACGGATCGGGACATGTGGATAAATCTGAGAGAGAACCATGAAAGGGTGCTTTCTGTAACGTTTCGTCAACTTCTACTCAGCAGTTCATGAGAAAACGTCGTTTAACGATTTTTCTATTTTTAGTTATGGCTGCCACATTCGTGGACGGATCGGGACTCATAAAAATCTGGGAGAGGACTACGCAAGGATGCTTCCTGTGAAGTTAAATTCTACCTAACAGTTCTGAGAAGAAGTTGTTTAAAGATATATTCTATTTTTAGTAACGGCGGCCATATTTGTTAACAGATCGGGACGATTTATACACATCTGAGAGAGGACCATGCAAGGATGCTGTGAAGTTTTGTCTAACTCTACCCGGCTGTTTCAGAGTAGATGTTGTTTGACACAAAAGTTTCATAAGCTCTGCTGGACTTCGGCCAGTAACAAAAAATAAAAAAACAAGATTGCCGCGAGTTCCTTTAATACTATGACCATTTAATATATCGCTTGCTATCTGCCTTATAATATGTCTAGCAAGTAAACGATCGATAGTTTGTACTGCGGTAAAATATGCTGTACGTATTGGGACAAAATGCTCGATCACAGTCATGTATACACTTAATCCGAGCCTTTTCGGACCCTAAACGCCTTTTCTTTTTTCTTTACTGTGTGGCTTTTTAGGTACACAGGCAGATGAAATATCAAAATCGTAAAAAGGGCTGGTAAGGTCAGAGAAGGCTCGGATTAGTATATACTGATCTATTTTCTATTACTGACCTTTTTTATTATTTGTTATAGCCAACATAATTATATTGTAACGAAAGCTGAACGTTTTATATCGTCGCATTTGAAGGGTGACCGTACGGTAGTGATTTAGTTCGTTTTATCGATTTTTACCAAGCTTCTGCCGTTAACCGACCTTGAAGTGCATGACTCACGTGACCAATATTGATAGCAACAATGTTGTTTACATTAGAAACTGTGAGATAGAGAAGGCGAATAAAAATATATTGAACATTTGTGATTTTACGTAGAGAAGAAACGTGTGTGTAAAGCAAATAATTGGTAGGAAATGGTTTGCTGTATTTTGTTCATTATTTATGTTGTTTCCTGGTGGATGTAATACTTTAAAAGCTTTGAGGATTAAACAAGCTTTAAATATAAATTCTAAGTTTGATCTAAAATTTAGAAAGTTAAACAGCTACTTAAATTGCTGTAGTCAGTTTAAGTCAATGTTGCTTTACGTGGTTCGTAATTGGGCTATTCTGTATTAGTACTGTGGGATATTACACAGCGATATATAACTTATATTTTATGGATTTTGAATTATTCCTATTGGTAAATTGCGTCTAATCTATATACCTATTATTTAAATCACAAACATCATTTGTTACAAGTTATTTTTCAATGCCATTCAATGTAAAATGCAATACTGTTTGTGGTGCATATTTCAGCCTGGTAAGGTTTATCACCATTTGCAGGAAGAATTTTGTTAATACTTTCAAAATATCGTTGGAACTGTAGTTGTTAGTGATAAATAAATATACATTGCTTTTGAAAAAAACAAAAAAAACCCAAAAAACATTGTTTGTTTAGGTGCTGTTTCAATTGTGTCTGAAAACTTTGGCAGAAACAAGCAGCCCAAACAATTTCAGTTATAATTAGTACATATCTCACATAGTCAAAATGCATGATAATATACTAGACGTTATAGGAAAGTAAGTATTTTAATTTCTCTCTAAACCCTTTTTTGTCCATAGTGTACGCATATTAAGCTGTTAAAAACATGGATATAAAACATGTTTAAACCAATATAGCGTTTCGGGGAGCGTAACGAGCCTCGGAGGTATATAACATTACTGAGCAAATATGTACACGTTTTCTATACTGAAAAGAAAAAGAAACGCATAATCGGTATTTCCGCTATACATGTATATTATATGTTTAGTATGCTACATCTAATCGAATGGTACATTAGGCCTGTCCTTTCGGAAATATGATTTAAACAGCATCGAACACACCAATGGTTACCCCTTTAAAGTTTCATTATCGACATTTTTATCAAAAGAATGCGCATTTGGCTCAAGCAGGTGAGCTTTAAACGTTGCAATCTCTTAACATTAAACACAATACTGAATTCAACCGAAACTACAACATTTGTGAATTTCGTAGAACAACGTATACTTAAAGTCTACTACATGACAGAGTTGTCCTTTCTGTAATAAGTTGTAGCCCCTTTTTTTACAAAACACGTTGAGATATATCTGGAATATTACGTGGAATTAGGTGTATATAATTAGTGCAGTATAGGCAATTTTTTTATTATGCGTTTCTTTTTCCTTTCAGCATACTTTTGAATCATAGCATATGTAAACACTCGCGAATTTTAATGCATTGTTTGAACGTATATAAATCGATAAAATAAACGCTTGCAAAAGCACAGTATATTGAACCACACGAGGGGAGTAAAGTATTCCTGATAAAAACATTTTAACAAACCGGGTGTAAACGTTATGTCATCGTTGTTTAATCTGTCATCTATCCAAGGCCATATCGTGTTCGTTTGTTTCGGATCAAACAGCCGTGAAATTTAGTTATTGATCACATTATTGGGCGCTTAAATTGCCTTAAAGGGACACATGGCCATCTTGAAGACGTTATCGAGCATTGTAGCATGGTCATTGAAATTCCTTTTGTATTTGCACAGGTGTAAATCGTTTAATTAAAAATGGCACCAATTCAATTCAATTTCAAATAGTTTACATGTTTATTGCCTTGAACTAGGCGGGTTACAAAAACATACAGAGAAGAAACACAATACATAATTATATACATTCACTCTTTACACTACATCAATTTTTTTTTTTATAGTTATTAGTTAAATGTTATTAACAATTTTCAATATTCAATATTCAATTAAGGCAAATTAATTAAATGTAGTATTTACAGAATACCTCCACTTATTATTTAATTAAAAATGACACCTGTCAGAATGAATGGTGTACTCTAACTACCAGTTATTGGACGATCGAGTATGGCAGACAGCTGAAATGGACATGCTACAAAACAAATAGAGTATGGTCTCATCCCGTTGCTTGGTTTAAAGGGACACACGGCAATCTTGATTTTTAAAAACTTTCGGCGTCCCGTTAGTTTTTCTACATAACATGCATTATTTCAATCATTAATGTTTATTATAAGAATATTTTTAAGCAATTTGTTTTTGTATATTATCGACTTTTGATAATATTGCACTAATAATGTATTCCAACATTCGATAAAATAACCATGAAAATGGAAAACTCAAAATTTTAATGATATGCAAGCAGGTTTAAAGTCAAGATGTCACTGAATTAATAAATCGAGAAGCTAATTTTGATGTTTGATAAAAACTTCAAGATTGCCGTGTGTCCCTTTAAACACCTCGATGGGCTAGGCTCATCTCGTCTGCTCGATACGACCATACTCTGTCTATTTCTTAACATTAGCCTCTCGAATTATTTAATCAGTATCATTTTGAATTTAAGTCTGCTTGCATATATTTAAATACAATTTTGAGTTGTCAACTTTTCTTCGTTATTGTACCATAGGTTTGAATATATTATTGGTGAACTGTAATCCAAGTTAGTAATATGCAGAAACAATTTGCTTTATACTGTTCTTATATTAATGATTGAACAAATGCTGTAGAATCTAAAGGGACGCCGCAAGTTGTTTTTTTTAAATCAAGATTACGTTTTAGTTTCACATAAAATGTGCATATGCATTAAAGTAAGCCGCATACTACTTTCCTTTTAATTATTGTAAATGAAAAAAGCTCGACGACTTTGGCTGCGTTTTGTCAATAAATCATCAATATTAATACGGGGATTATATTGCTAACAGTTTTACATACAATTAAAACAAAGTGTACTTCTATCACAAAGAGCCTTAAGTAACGGTTCATATGAATTCCAATTATTGATTTATACAACAAAACTAGACGAGTCGTCAAGTTTTTCAGACCATGCTGTTTCATTAACAATAATCGTAGAGATAATGGGTCATAGGTAAATGCCTATGCACATTGAATATGAAACTGAAACACATTATAATGGTTTTATTGGTTTGCCACCCATAATGCTTTCAGATCGCTGGCGTGGCGCAGTCGGTAGCGATGGATTTGTAACCGGAGGCCCCGGGTTCAATCCTCCGTGGTGCCACTGAGTTCCGTCGGTGTGTTCTTGGGCATGACACTTTCCCTTAGCCTCGTCCGTCGGATGGGGACGTAAACCGGGCGGTCCCGTGTATCGGTCTATCCTCCGAGCACGTTAAAGAACCATAGGAATCTATTCGATAATAAGAGTAGGACAGGTTCCCGGATTCCTATGTATTCTCTCTCTGGGGCGGCTCTAAATAACCTATTGGTTATTAGGTTGATGAGCCGTTAAACAACATTCAATATAGATATGCTATTTAAGCCAGTCATTGGTGCATTTACATAACGATACACACACATTTATTAATTTGGTAAACTAGAGAAAGACGTTAATGACATAATTTGGTTAAATGGACTGGAACAACAGAGATTATTTAACTGCTAGGATCGATTATAGGGAACTCCTTCACGCGATGGTAGACGTGTTGTTTTTTTCA
>JAWPHD010003387.1:0-219595 GCA_037043455.1 Cyrtodaria siliqua
ATACATAACGAATTTACAGATGAAAATATACCTTCGACGTTTAGCCTTCAGCTGAATGTATATGTTCTGATTTAATCGTATTCAAATGTTTAGTTATACAAATTTAATTTGGTTAATTTTTTACATATATCAGTAGCAGTGATAGCCTAAAAGCAGCTATTATGTAACTGTACTTGTCAAATATAAAACGTTAAATATTCAAAGTATTAATTATACTTACAGTTATTACACTTAAATTAAATGTTGTCATCCTTTGTTATATCAAACTGTTTCAAACTATTTCTTTAACATTCGTCACCCAGTTGATTGTTTCGAACAGACTATTAATTTTCAATACGCGTTATATGACTATATTAAACAGTTGTTGAGTTTACAAAGATCAAAGTGAAATTCGATTTAAATGTTTAATCAAGTATCGTGAACCCTGAACAGGTGTTGTTTTTACAATAAATCAATATAATATCTAATCACATGAGCGTCAACTTTAACTAAATTCTAGACATAAATGCGGGTGCTGCCTTGTTGTTTAGAGAATAGTTCATGGCGGGGAAATGTTATTTACACTGTCCCATTTTATTGGGATGACAGTAGAGTAAGTGTGATGTTTGGTGCACCCTAGAACCTGGTTTAAACACCCAGCGGCCTTTTTTGCCACTTACCGTTCCAAGGCGGTAGCCCTATTGTGTAGAGTAAGTGTGAGGTTTGGTGCACCCTAGAACCTGGTTTAAACACCCAGCGGTCTTTTTTGCCACTTACCGTTCCAAGGCGGTAGCCCTATTGTCAACCCATTTGTGTTATAATTGTGATGTCTTAATTTGCCTTTTATTCATCTTTAAATTGTTTTTTTGTTTCTGTGTGTGTTTGTGGTTGACTGTCGTCCTTGAATGCTACTTTTCCTGTCCGATATTCATATCTATATATTAACTCGTTTTTCTAGAGTTATAGTCGTGTTGAGGACTATAATATTCATAATGTTTGTATAACGAAAATGCTACTCCAACAGGGCTACCGTTATCAAAACTTTCGAAAAACCATTGCAAATTTTATTATCGTAACCCTGATATACTTTTGAAAATAAGTTTAACAACTCTTCTGCGACAAGGACGTTCACGACCTGATTTCTATGGTGATGTGTTTACAAACTTCGTCAGATTCGTGGTCATAATCACTTTCATACAATTTTTACTAAACTTGTTAAACATTTATCATTTCTAAACACACTGCATGTTTAGCGATTGACCCATTTATAGTTCGCCACTATGCTTTCCTCTTTGATTGTGAGATGACCGGACAGAGTGTAGACCCTATGATGACGTCTACTTAAACCTTATAGGAAACGAGCGTTTGATGTTTGTTTTTAATCGTGTCTTGTTGTACCCTTAACGGTTTATTCTCTTGGTGCTCTGGCTGCTACCAAGTCATTGAGTACTTACTTTGTGGCTTTCTAGGCTTTTACTTTATATATATATATATATATATATATAGGGAGAAACATTTGTGAACTACCAAGGACAGACAACCTTCGGACGAACTACGGCACGGCGTTTAGCTATGACGAGATACACAGAAATTAAGCGTATGAATTCACTCCTTAAAAAAGGTAGCTGCAACACACGTTGAAGAACTGTATCTCTACATCATAACCCGCTCGTCTGGAGGCACAATTAACATATAGACGCATACATACATACAATTATAGCTCATATGAGTGGGCACATTTAAGCGTTCAACCACACACAGCTATATTGAGACAGTGACAATGGAAGGTGCTGGATCTTGGGGATACTGTGAATTCAGTAAAATTAATATAATAAAGGGAGAGAATTTGAACTCACTACGGCAACTTTCTAAATTGGGATCACGTAAGAGATTCACGTTCACAAGGCAGAATTATATGTAGGGAGAAACATTTGTGAACTACCAAGGACAGACAACTTTCGTACGAACTACGGCACGGCGCCTAGCTATGACGAGATACATAGAAATCTAGCGTATGAATTCACTCCTTAAAAAAGGTAGCTGCAACACACGTTGATGAACTGTATCTCTACATCATAACACGCTCGTCTGGAGGCACAATTAACATATAGACGCATACAAACATACAATTATAGCTCATATGAGTGGGCCACATTTAAGCGTTCAACCACACACAGCTATATTGAGACAGTGACAATGAAAGGTGCCGGATCTGGGGATACTACATTGCCTATAAATGCTGCCTTGTTTGTTAGAGAATATAACCTGGCGGGGATATCTTTAGTTACACTGTCCTGTTTTACTGAGATAAAATAGATTAAGTGGGAGGTTTGATGCACCCTAGAAACTGTTTTAGACCCAGAGGCCTTTTTTTGTCACTGACAGTTCCAAGGCGGTAGCCCTATTGTCAACCCTTTTATGTTTGATTTGTCGTGTCGTGTCTTTTAGTCATTTTTAAACGTATTGTTTGTTTCTGTACTTGTTTTAGACTGACTGTGGTCCTTAAATGCTGCATTTCCGGTTCGACAATTATATTTACCTTTAAGTAAACAGGTTCGACAACCCTTTTATGTGTGTGATGTCATGTCTTGCCTTTTATTTATCTGTGTAGTTCTAGTTTGTTTCTGTACGTGTTGGTGTTTGAATGTGTCCTTGAATGCCAAATTAACTTGACGCCAGTACTTAGATATCTCCGCCCTATTGTTGATGTCGGAGTATATTGACAATAGGTTATATTATAATACAGTTGCACGTGCTTTATTATACTGCTGCACGTGCTATTGTTTGTCGGAGGTATAGTATTAGTTTGATTGGTTAAAAAGGATAAATGATTGACAACTGGCGACATGTTAATTGCCTGTTCGACTTTTATTTCTATTTTATATTTTGGTAATACATGAAGATAATAAATAATTGTAAATTAACACAGTTTCAACATTAAATACCAAAATTAGAGTAACGGTATTGCTAATCAGATAAACTATATAACTAATTCCGATAAGCAAATACGTTTGATTCAGAATTTATAGTTGCTTCCCGCCATCGATTGAGTTCTGCTCAACTCGGGACTGGAGGGCGTGAACGGTAGCAAGCAGTTTTCGCTACCGTTCATGAACAATCAAACAGACACTTAACCGAGACTGCAATATTTTTTGTATTCATCGTTTTCGGCGATTTCTAAATTTCTCCTTTCATATTTTTTTTAGCTCTAGTCTTCTTTAATAACTTAAATAATAAAGTACTGTCTGTCACAAGTATGGACATATAAATCGTCTACTTGGAGACAGATTCACAATCGATTTTGGCTTACTTGTGAATCCCGTCCTTAATTGTATATTTAGTTTTGCGCTTCAAGTGTAATTCAAGTGTATGTATATTGTATATTGTATGATGTAAAATGGATATATTTTTTGGTGAATACAACAGTAAAACAAACAACAACAAAATCGAATACAACAACAATATATAAATATGAATGTACCGTACCGTACATGCAATAATTTAAAGTGGCTATGATATGCATAGTTTCTTGTAATTCAATATTGGAAAGCTGTATGAGCCTGTGTGTTGCATTGTGTTGCAGGTTTCATATTATGTGTGTGTATCATGTTGATACAAATTATTATGAATCTGAAGTATCTGCAATGTGATCAGGCTTTTTCATTGATTAATAATAAATCACGTTTAATCAAACAAATATGCAATAGACACGTCATCGACTGTGTGATTCCTACATGTGTCACTTTATTATTATTATATTTTAATATTTGCGTATTTATTATTATTTTTATTATTATTTTATGAATTGAACTGAAAGTATTTATTTATCGAGGGTGACCCAATTATTTTATACCAATCTTCCTTGGAGCCCTCTATATGGGATCAATACATCGGCATTACTGAACAACTGTTGAAATTTAGCTGATAATAATTATTCAGCACATACTGATGCTCATTTATGTTAAAGCAGAAACGAGTAATGCGCATATTGAAGAAATATAAAAAGATCGGGCAGGAAAAGTAGCATTCAAAGACGACAGTCAACGACAAACACACACAGAAACAAAGAACAACATTACAAAAGAATACATAATTACAAATGAATAAAAGGTCAAATACGACATCACAAACACAAAAAGAGAGTTGACAATAGGGCTACCGCCTTGGAACGGCCAGTGGCACAAAATGCCGCTGGGGGTTTAAACCAGGTTCTAGGGTGCACCAAACCTCATACTTAACCTAATGTCATTCCAATTAAACGGGACAGTGTAAATAAAGAAATCCCCGTCATGAAATATTCTTTAACCAACAAGGCAACATTAATAGTCAATATAAGTAAAACACATAGATGCTCGTGTATATATAAATATAAAAGAACAAAAGCCTTAACAGCCACAATGAAGGTACTCGATGACTTGGCAGAAGCCAGAGCAACAAGAGAATAAATACGTGTTTTTCTTTGGAGTTAAACTATGAAAATGTATTGTGAATGCAATATTGTTCGTTTATACTAAATAGGAAGTTACAGTTTGCCTTTATCTTAGATGAAATTACTTTAGATAGGTAAATGTTAATTGTCTACAGCCAGTATGTAGTAAATATATAATTTGTCAGAAATCTGAAAACAGCGTAATAAACAATGTTCGGAAGGAACAGATCGACACCGCAGTTTTGAGATAGTTTATGGCAGTCTAGAAAACACTTTTGATAAAATCTATATAAGCCAATTACTTTTGACACTTATACGGTAATAGGAATTACCACATGTGATAGAATCCATTATTTGAAATAAGATACATACCGGCGGTAGAAACATTAAGTTGAAGATTGATTCCAGTTAAGTGATCATCTGGGAATTCAATAAATGCGTTACTGGAAATGTTAACTTGAAACGAATACTTCTGCCACTATTATAAACAGTTATTAAAGGGAATGTAGCAGCACTGCCAAACAGCTTTTTGATTGAGAGTTCTGAAAAACGTGCCAAAAGGTGAAAGAATTATCAAAATCGGATGATAAACAAAAAAGATATGACCATTTGAAGGTTGTTCTAAAATAGATATGGGAGCCGCCATTTTAAAAACTATGACGTCATAGTTCCATATGACCACATATGGGATATTGATAAATATCATTCAAAGCAAGGCAAATCACTGCAAATGAATGCAAACTCCTTAACTGGTCATATAAAGCATTATTGCCATTAGTTATGCAAATTTTGCATACAGTTACTTTAATTTTTTTCCTAATAAATAAATTTTCATATTTATCAATATTCCATATATGGTCATTTAGAACTGTGATGTCATAGCTCTAAAGATGGCGGCTTCCATATCAGTTTCAACATAACCTTCAAACGAACATATCTTCTTTGTTTATCATCCGATTTTTCACCTTTTTTCAAGTGTTTTAGAACTCTCAATAATAAAGATGGTTTGGCTGTATCGCTATATTTCCTTTAAAACGTTTGCAACCAAGTTTGCTTTTTTTCCCGACGAAATTCAACTTTAACCTCAATAGCATTTTTATCAGTAAAATAGACATGTTTTACTTTTTTGTTTAGGAAAAAAAGATCACGTGCGAAAGTTGTTTTCGATAGGGCATTTTTAATGCAGAAATCTGCTGCATTAACATTTAGAATTATTTGCATTCAAATATGTTCTCTCATTCTGTTTTTAATGTGTTGAACAAACATAAATCAAGACACCCTGAACATGTTATAGCAAACTATAACGGCTTACTGAAGTTATTTGTGATGTTTTCTTTTTCTGCTGCCCCCGCAACAAAATGTTTACATGAGAAGAGCCCCATCAAAGAAGCATTTTGGCTGTAAAATATGTATGGTTTGATCTGATCAATTTTCAAACGAAGATATTTTTATTTACCACTACAGTAGGAACGCCAGCCCTATGGCGTAGGAATATTTATCAAACAAGGTCACGTGATAAAATCGATAACAAAATGACATTATTGGTGAAATTGTCACTGGTCAGATTTATTCACCTCTTATTTATAAACTGTTATTATGACAAAAAACAATCGAAGATCGTTGTTAAAGTAATAATATTCACAAACTACATTGGTTGAACATAATTGGTGTACACTTTGTGTAATTCCCATTAATAGTTAAAGGTATTTTTCAAAGGGATGAATTTAGGTTGTTTTAAGGTTTAAATTGCCAAAAATGCGCTTTTTAAATCAAAATCGATTTATTTCGTCATTTTAGAAGCGAGAATAAAAACAAATGCATGTACGCATAGATAAATCTTTCCTCTGTCCATATGCAAAATTTTAATGAAATCGGAGACAAGAACTTTTTTTTCCCCAAAATTAACTAACATGACCCACGGACTCAAAGACGGCATAACGCATATACATTTACAGACGCGACTGGGTACACAAAAAATGAAATAATTCCATTATTTCAATACATATAATTCAAATGTATGTATCAATGCATTCCAGATTAAATTTCTGATCTATACATGCTTTTGGTTTATGCCGGAGTGCTCGGAATAGGTTTTAACAGACCAAATTGCAACGGTACGTCGGGAAAGGAAATGAGGATGGTGAAAATATATATTGCAGTGCTAATTTTCTGAATCCGAAAAAATTGCAAAAAAATGAAGTTTTAACAACGAGAATGAATTTTTTTTCTTGAAAGTGTTCATTGACATGTCTACTATTAAAAACCAAAATTTAAAGTCAATCAGAAAAAAGTACTTTTTTTCCCCCAAAATTAACAAAGTACACCGTGTTCGCTAAAATATGAACAATCGCCTTTCGAAGTTAATGTACACGCGGGATATAAAACCATGAAATTGTGAAATCCTTTTTAAGAGATATATTGATTTCAACATTGTTCTGTATTTAATGAATAATTAGAGTAGAATGTTCGCAGTTTTTTTCAAGGACACCATTACGGTAGTATCCCTGCAACCCCGCCCTTCATGCCACCCCCACCACCCTCTATACCGTATTGATTAAGTTGTATATAGCTGCGAATGCGCAGTTTTAATCAAATTCGATTTATTTCATCATTTTAGAACAGAAAAAAGCATGTACGCGTAAATACATTTTTCCTCTGTAGATATGTAAAATATAAAAACAAAACGGAGGCAAGTTCTTTCAACACCCCCCCCCCCCCCCCCCCCCCCCCACCTCCCCCCCGAAAATTAACGAAGTACACCGTAATCGCTTAAATACGCCGATTCCACGTTCCAAATCGATGTTCGCACGGAATAAAATTGTGGAATTATGAATTCATTTATAAAGATAAATCGATTTCAGCATTGTTCAGTAGTTGTTATATTATTGATGTAGTATGTTCACAGTATTTATGAGAGCAACATTACGGTAATATGACTGTATCCCTCCATTACCCCGTCGGCTTCCCCACCAACGCACACAGTACGTTGTGTATTGCTGAGAATGCGCCTTTTATTTAAATCGATTTATTTCGTCATTTTAGAAGCGAGAATAAAAACAAAATCATATAGATACATCTCTCCTCTGTATATATGTTGAATTTCAATAAACGGAGACAAGTACTAATTAAGTAACAGGGCCTTCCGACCCAAGACGGCAACATTCATATTCATTTAAAAAGACCACCGGCTACAGAAACAATTAAATAATTTTGTTATGTAATTACATATATTTAAAATGTATGTGTCTATGTATTTTACACTAAATTGTTGATCTATACATGCTTTGGGTTAATGTCAGAGTGCCCAATTTATTTTACAATGTTGCAACGGTATATCTGAAAATGAAATCATGATACGTTGCAGAGTTAATTTTCGAAATCAGAAAAAGCGATAAACTAATATAAGTTTAACAGGCAGAAAGAAGTATATTCTTTTAACTGTTCGTTTGAAACTGATGGGGCGACTCGAGTAAATGACTGACGAGTAACAGACATGCTACTGTCAGTAACAAACATGATTTTGTGTAAACTCGAAGATTGCATAACATAAATATGTGGACATGAAATTGTGTCAATGGTTTGTGGTGTTGTGAAACACTGTACGCGTGAATCCGAAAAGTGCGGGTCTGTTATCTTTATAGGGCATATATAGTTATATTATAACATGTGTGTTGTACCATATGCTTATCCTTGTTTATAAATGTTTGATAATGGATGTCAGCAGGAACTTGACTTTTGACCTAAAAATCAAACGGATCATCCTCTTTCCACTGTCCACCAATGAAGTTTTATGAAATTTGCTTTAGGTAAAAGGAAACACTGCGTGGACAAGACTTTTCATTTTCCGGTCATGGTAACGGACCTTTTAACTACTGACTTCAAAATAAACAGGGATTATTCACCAAAGGCAGTCAAAGTATGACGTTTTATGAAATTAGCTTTAGAGAAAGTAAAAAAGAGTTTCATTACGGACATTATCCGGTCTGTGACCTTGACCGTTGACCGTTGACCCACTCACAATCAAAAGGATCACCCTCTCACCAGAAGCAATCCATCCATTAAGTTCATGATATTTGACTTACAGTTTACATCATTTTACATTATCATGTTACGGTGACAATGATCTTTGACCTAATGACATCAAAATCAAAAGGCATCATTCTCTCACCAAATGCACTCAAACCATGAATTTTGATGAGATTTGCTTCTGGGTAAGTGCACAGTGCAGACAAGGGTTTTCATGATCATTATTAGGTCACGGCGCCCTTGACCTTCAATATTTGATATGCACATACTGATGCTTCTTACAAAGTTTCGTAAAAATCCAACAAATAGCGCAGACAAGATTTGTGACGGACGAACGGAAAAGCCAAATATAATCTGTCTCACCTACCACTTTGTGGTGGAAGACATATTTATAAAGACAATATTTTAGTTCATATGTATACTTTATTAAGCAAATAATTAAGCGAACATAAACTTCAGCATTGACTCTGGCCAGTGGTGTACATGGAGTCTTCTTCCACATGACGTGCAGCCTGAAAGAAAATAAAAAGTAAAAATAAGTCGCGTACAGTATTCAATTTGAATCAGGTGTTGCTAGGGGGAGCTAGGGCATGTTAAGGGGAATGGGACAGTTTGACACAATGGGCTAGCAGGATACGTAGAAGTAAACCAGTAGCGCCAGTAAGACTTGAATCCGTGTTCACTGGATTCAAAGCCGATATGCTATAAACGTCTCTTGACCAAAACTGAGTAAATGGCACATCAAGTAAAGGGTCAATACATATTATATTGTGTATCATACGAGTATATGATTCACCTGACATGATTACAGAACAATTTTAATGTATTTTTCACCCAACAGTACTACAGCAAGAATCTGTTATAAGGAAAGTTAAATCTGACAGATGGTGCAATGCTCTATAAGCCATTTTTACTAGAAGGGGAATAAAATACAACTCTTGCCAAAAATCTAAAATTGTTAAATTTTACACGTTTTGTTGATAGAATATTTTACTTAAATGACTTAGTAAGGTCATTTTACATGGGGAGAAAACATTAATATACAACTATTTATTTTCTATCTCAAAACCTGGTGATGCCGCTAGTTTTAGTAATAAAACATGATTAAATAGGGCAGTTGAGAAGACACTTTTGTAGATGTGTGGTCTGTTCTGATGTGAAAATGTGTAAAACAGACACAAGATTGAAAATTTGCTCTGTGTCCCTTTAATAAATTGGGGACCCATCACATAGACCATAATAATATTGTAATTAGTTCATGTTAAAGGGACACACGGCACTCTTGAAGTATTTATCAAGCATTAACATAAGCATCTTCATTTGTTAACCTGGTAACATTTTAAATTTAAACCTGCTTGCATTAAAAATTAAATAAAAGTACTTAACTATATTATAGGTGCACTGTTATCAACAGTTCTGAACTATTCTAATAAATACTATTAATGATCCCTAATGCAAATTATGCAGAAAAATTGACCGAAACTCCAGAAGTTTAAAAAAAAAAAAGATTGCCTAGTGTCCCTTTAACACAACTTGTTTTCGCATGTATCCAGTACATGTAGTTTACACGAGCTCATATGACAATCACGCTGCATTATCACCGAAAACATTTTTTACTGTAACTTTGAACAGCACCGTGCAAGCATAACACAAGCTCCATTTAAAGAACTACACAAGTGTAAACATTTTTTAAAAGGGCTCCCACCTCAAAATGATCCAATGGCATTTAACTCGGCTTGACATTCTGAAGTCGTCAGTATCAATTCACTTAGAATTGCTCAAGGGCACGATTCACATTTGAGGCCTCTCTGAAAAACAACATCAATCCAATGTCAATGATCAAACAGACAGAGTTTATCCTTTGTTATACATAATGTAACATACTTATAAAGGAAAACTCAAAACTCTACTAACTGTCATGGATATATATGTACACATATGTGTATGTAGATCTATGTTACTGTACATAAATATTAATCTGACATGTCAATGGCTGTTTACATTATTTCGATGGTAGTTGTATCGAGTATGTATTCACGAATGTGCGAGAAAATGGGGATAACATAACGATAAAGAGACAACGCTAACAATTTACATTCATGAATCTGAGGGGTGGGGGTGGAGGGGGTTTCTAGTTTCCTTACCCCCTCCTTGTTTTCGGTATTCAAGCTCCATCTACCCACCCCATCCTCCCCACATCAACCATACTTGGGTGGGCGGGGGTGCGGGGGACATTGATAGCATTTCTACTAGTAATTGTTTTATTCCACGAAACGTTCTACAGTTTACAGTACATCCAGTTACTGGAAAGATCGGAGTACACGAAAAATATAAACTTTCTATTATACAGTATACGCCACTTTTTTAGGAACTATATTTGGCTTATGTCTAAATATGTACGATCTAAAAGCGGTGTGTACTGTTTATTAACAAACACATTTTAATGATAAAACAAATACCTTGATCATGGACCTCTAGCAGCAGACAGTAATCCCAAATCCAATTTGACCAACATGTCAATTTCACGTGTCAAGTTATGTCACGGTGACCTGTCAGTCACCAACACTGCATCGTGTTGACACATAATGGGACGTTATTTCGTCCGGTAAGGTATTAGTTTTTACATAATCTACGGTATGAAACACTGTACGCGTGTTGTTAGACTCCATAGGTACCCGTAGTGCTCGCCGAGGTAGCGCGCCCAATTTCGGGTGTAAAAAAATGGCGTCTGTTTTAATTGAAAATTCGTAAAATAGTCCGTAAAATACAAAGAAATAGTTCATGTTCGCGGAGTTAAAATGCGAACAGAACTGATATGTTATAGGTCCGTGGCGTTCCTACTGCTATACATTCCAGTTCTACTGATACATAATTCATGCACATGTCGTGATGTCGTTGAAAAGCCTTTGGCTAAGACAACCAACCTGAACAATAGATGAAATGCAAACAAACACTATAGGTTAACTGTATTGAATCTTTGAATTTTGCGGCGGTATATCAGTGACGGTCGTTTAACGGTCGCAAATTTTGTTTAATGGCGACGTGTTAGCGGAGCCGTTAAACACGATTTGCGACCGTTAAACGACACAAGTCAACATGTTAATACTGGTTAATTCATTGCTAACGCATTTCAGTGTTGTTTTGCCTTTGGCGCAGTCGGTTAGAGCGTCGTCTACAATGTGACTACAGGGTTTGAGCCTTAAACCATACAATGTTAAGATATTTCAAAAAATATTATACGAAAACTACTACAGAATAAATCTAATTGGTTCCAACAATTTGGCATTTGAGTACTCTGAATGTAACTGAGTGGACGGCCATGTTTGTGTCGCACGTGACTAATTTATGCATTATGTAAATATGTTGTTTAATTTATATATTTGTGTTCCAAAATTATCAGTTGTATACTAGATTTGTTTGGATGACTAAAAAATGGGAGTGAGGTTTGGTGCATTATATATTCTGGTTTAACACCCCCATCCACCCACACACCCCACCCTCCAGTAGGCTTTGTTTTGCCACTGACCTTTCCAGGGTGATAGCCCTATTGTCAATCCCTTTTATGTTTGTGATGTCATATCTTGCCGTGTATTTATCCAATATTGTTATTTGTTTTGATGCGAGTTATTTTTATGACTGTGGTCCTTGAATGCTACATTTCCTGTTCGAATTCAGTTAAAGAAATATAAAAAGATCGGACAGGGAAAGCAGCATTCAAGGCGGGCAGTCAACCACAAAACACAGAAACAAACACGCAAACAGACAAACGAGAAGGCAAAAGTAATAAAAAATGCTAACGACATCACAAACACAAAAGGGTTGACAATAGGGCTAACGCCTTGGAACGGTCATTGGCAACAAAGGCCACAGGGGGTTTAAACCGGTTCTAGGTTGCACCAAACCTCACACTTACCTACTGTCATCCCATTAAAACAGGACAGTGTAAATAAAGAAATCCCCGTCATGATCTAATCTCTAACCAGCAAGGCAGCATCAATAGGCAATATAAGTAAAACACAAATGTGCTCGTATAAATATAATACAAAAAAACAATAGCCTAGAAAGCCACAATGAAGGTACTCAATAACTTGGCAGAAGCCAGAGCAACAAGAGAATAAACCATTAAGGGCACGACAAGAAAGTTCATAGACAAACAAAACTGCATCGAATTGCTACTTCTCAATTTAAATAGATGTATGCTACCAACTAGCACATCCTTAATCAATATCAGTGATCATCCTTAATCAGTATGTTAATTAAAGAATTTAATCACGCCCTTAAAGACTGCTTATTGATAATATGACTAGTCATTCCCTAATATGATTATACGTGATTGTAAATTATTAAACAATCTACTGATCTCCCAAATACCAATTTACTGAAACATTTAATGTTAAAATAATTAGTAACATAAATCCAACGGGAATAAACAGATAGCTATTATGAACATTGCAAAGCTCCAATTGCTCGAACTAGTTGTAACATAGGTCAGAAAATATTAAACCAGCTGTATAGCTGTAATGTTCACACACAGATGTACAGCTATGTATATTTATAAAAATTGCAATTTTTTTAATTTAGCTGTGTGTGGTTTGATCCCACTCATGTGAGCTATAACTGTAAGTAGGTAAGTAAGTAAGTAAGTAACTGTAAGTAAGTAAGTAAGTAAATATTTTATTATAGTGATATGTGCATAACATACAATATAATCATAGTACAGAAGGAAATAAATAGCACCCGGTCGAGTGGGCCTATAAGTCACCTATATGTATGTATGTATGTATGCGTGTATATGTTAATTGTGCCTCCAGCCTTGTGCCTCCAGCCGAGTGTGTTATGATGTATAGATACAGTTTATCTGCGTATGTTGCAGCTATTCCTTTTAGGAAGTGAATGCATACGTTTGATCTCTGTGTCTCATCATAGCTAGGTGCCTGCCGTAGTCCGTCCGAACGTTGTCTGTTCTTGGTAGTTTGCAAATATTTCTCCCTATATATTATTCTGCTTTGTGAACGTGAATCTCTTACGAGATCCCACATTTCGAAAGTTTTATATATATATATATATATGTGTGTGTGTGTGTGACGTTTTGCAGAAAGGATTTACCAATATTTCTGAAGGAAGGAAACGTGAAAACTCCGACACTAGCCGGATGTTTTGAAAATTCGTTTTTCTTCTTTTTCTTTTTATTCTTTTCGATTATAAATCAAAGTACTAAATAATCGGTGCTTAAGGCGGAATCACACTTATAAAATTGTTTTGAAACTTCATATTGAATTTATACCGAGTTAAAATTTAACCTTTTCTGAATGTTGAACTGAATGTATTGTTTTGATAATCAGAAAGGCGTTAAGTTATGACGTAGTAAAGGTTTGTCAATTTTGACGCCATTTTTCAGACACCCATTTTTCCAGAAAGGTTGCATCATTTTATTTATACTGGTGCCAGTTTTACGAAAGTTTGAGAAAATATTATGTATTGTTAAGGCGATTGTCTGATATAAAAAATTGTTCAGCTTTAAGCTTGCTCGAAAACTACACTGGAAATTGTTGTTTTTGAACTTTCCGTTTTTCCCCTTAAAAATATGTTTGATTTTGAAAAAACGTGTCCAAAAAATATATAGATGTTTTGATTTATTATTTGATAATGTCATCCAAATCGGTTCGTAGCAAGAGAAATATATCGAGTCCATGTCGTTTTCTGGTTGTAATATAACCCCTTCACAAAAAGTGCGAACAAACGTCTGCATGCATTTTTCAGGTAAATGTGTATGACTTTTCTGAAATAGTAGTTCGTAATGAAAAACAGCAACAACAACAACAACTACTACAACACCAAATAAAACACACGCTCTAGGGAATGCTTGTTTTTTCTTTGTACTGGTTATGCATTATAATTATGCATTATATTCCGAATAAAGAATAGTTTTTATATCGATCTGCGAAAAAATATATGAATTCAAAATCTATAAATAATATCACTGAAAGTGTGCCGTAAATGAATTATTAAAAGTCACGACGGGTAAATGCGCAAATCATACCGGGGTCATGCTGAAAAAAGTTGAGCACCTTCCGGGGCTGGATTTGAGCGACCGAAATATACAAACTCTTGAATTAATTTTGTAAATGTATCAAAATCGAAGATCGCAGTTCTACCTGACTATATCACTGTTTTGTTATATATGTTTTACATTGTACATGTATATGTATGACTTGCAGAGGGCCCCAAGGGAGATTAGTGTTGGCTAATTGGGTCACCCTCTATAAATAAAGACATTCATTCATTCATTCATATAATTACAATATGTTATAATACAATTTCTAAAATCTGAAAAGTACTGAGTTTTCTCTAAACTCCCGATGAAGCGAAAACATTCAAAACAATAGCTGGTAAACATACCTTCCTTTCCCTTTTGTCAATTTTCATCGTTTGTGATGAACAGTGACACATTGTATGATGAAATGCAGGCATTACACTACTTTAAATCGAACTTATCTTATAGAGATATATGAACAAAATTGCTGCTTCGGTGCAAGATTTGAGCTAATGAAATATATATCTAAATTTGAGGTTCAGTGCAAGCTTTCAGCTAATAAAATATCTGTACATCCTGCAACTGTCTCATTCAAGTATTATGTGCAAATGTGCGCGTTTGTGCAGATTTATTAAAATAGTAAAAGTATGACAGAAAGACAAAATGTAAGTGATAAGTATAAGTGTTAAGTATAAGTGACAAGATATAAGTAAGTAAAATATAAGTAATAAGTAAATTTGTTAGGTGTTAAGTAAGTCTTTTTAAAGACATGTTTAAAAAACTGGTTAAAACAGTGTTTCTCATTATTCTCAAGGTAGTTGTAGTTAATTTGGCCTATCCCTTGCTTAAGGCGAAGCATGTCAGGGAGCACAAGTACATCATTGTGTAATTTGTTTCACGGGACAATTGTCAAACGAAATTAGGTCTATATTCAAACTGCATCATCAACTTTAAAAGGACTGAGACGATTTGTTAAGTAGTTTCGGCAAAATGCAAGATATTATATATAAAGTTAAATATTTGTTTGATATCAGATTAAAATGTAAATGAATTGGTAAACAATAACTTTAGGTGTAGTAGTTGTTAAGATATTTATTAGTGCGCATGCGTGTCCAATTGTTTTAATAGCGGCTTTGTAAAATCGCTGTCCCCCGCCCCCCGTCCCGCCCCCTCACCCCCACATCCCGAATTTTCATAGATAAATTATAGTATATCATTATGGAAGGCCTATTTTGCCGGGGAAGTCTGGTTGACTCCGCCTCACCCCTCCCCAACCATAACGACTAAACAAAAATTAAGAATGCATTTGGTGTGTTTTCTGAGCAAAATCATTTCTAAGCTGGGAAATTGTGATGTAAAGGCTCCTAAGCCTAGGCCATAATTAAAAGTATGTTTGTTTGCCAGAATGGGACCGATCCAAAAACATGGGCTCTAATTCAAACATTTTTTCAGTAAAAGTATGTGTTTTACTAAACATTGCCGTTGGGTAACCTGGTCAACTTGAATAGCCCATTGACAGTGAAAAAACACCAGTGTATCCTCTTCATCTTTATCAATTTTTAATAATTGCTTTATATAGGAATTTTATGATTCAGTATTGCAATACACACCCAGTATACGAAAATAAATATAGCAATAAAGTAAAAAAAAATAGTGTTTTAAGTCCAAACAAGCAGTTAAACTTTAAACAGCATTCATACACAAATCTGACATATAGATGGAAGGAAAACAAAATAATTTTCCTACCTATCTAGCCATCTGAATAATTTAATGTCGGGTATGGTCTAATCAAGATATTTTTAAGTATGGCCTTAGTGTGACGCACGTACGTACATGCGTACACAGTAGCTACGCCTCGGATCTATTCCATACGCAACGAGTGTGAAAACATATATATATATTTCATTCACAATTCATTATTGCTTGTTTTGAAACTATCATAATATTGTAAATGCTGTTGGGGCAATCCGGGTAATTTCGGACAGTCGGGTAATTTCGGTAAAAAAACATGCTGGCGTTATCTGTCCTTGGCTATACTTCTAGAAACATAAATAAAAATAGCTATGACGTTTCCTGGATATCCCGGCAAAAAAACAAGTGCAGTCTGTTAACACCCGCAACTTTACTCGGCGGGCTAACTCGGTGGGTTAAATTCGAAGGGAGAAATAACAACTTAACAAATGTATATTGTTAAACATAGCAAGTCTTAAAACTCAAATTCAAATTCAATTTTAGTTCTCAACACCGATACAGCAGCATATGTCCATTTTGGAGGGGTGATATTTTTTTGGTGGGGGGATTCTTTTGTTGGGGAGGATTTTTTTTTAAAAAATTGAATTTTTTGGGAAGGGATTTTTTTTAAAAAAATTGAATTTTTCGTAGCATGGAGAAATAGAGTCGAATGTAGAACGGAGAACTCAAGTCGAATGTAGAACGGAGAACTCAAGTTGAATGTAGAACGGAGTACTAGGTCCGAAAGTAGAACGGAGAACTGCAGTTGAATGTAGAACGTAGAACTCAAGTTGAATGTAGAACGGAGAACTCAAGTTGAATGTAGAACGGAGAACTCAAGTCGAATGTAGAACGGAGAACTCACGTGGAATGTATAACGGAGAACTAGGTCCGAAAGTAGAACGGAGAACTGCAGTTGACTGTAGAACATAGAACTCAAGTTGAATGTAGAACGGAGAACTCAAGTTGAATGTAGAACGGAGAACTCAAGTTGAATGTAGAACGGAGAACTCAAGTCGAATGTTGAACGGAGAACTCAAGTCGAATGTAGAACGGAGAACTGGAGTCGCATGTATAACGGAGAACTCAAGTCGAATGTAAAACGGAGAACTCAAGTTGAATGTAGAACGGAGAACTGGAGTCGAATGTAGAAAGAAGAACTCATGTCGAATGTAGAACGGAGAACTGGATTCGAATGTAGAACGGAGAACTAGGTTCGAATGTAGAACGGAGAACTCAAGCTGAATGTAGAACGGAGAACTGGAGTCGAATGTAGAACGGAGAACTCAAGTTGAATGTAGAATGGAGACCTGGAGTCGAATGTTGAACGGAGAACTCAGGTCGAATGTAGAACGAAGAACTGGTGTCGAATGTAGAACGGAGAACTCATGTCGAATATAGAACGGAGAACTGGATTCGAATGTAGAACGGAGAACTAGGTTCGAATGTAGAACGGAGATCTGCAGTTGAATGTAGAACGGAGAACTGGAGTCGAATGTAGAACGGAGAACTGGGTTCGAATGTAGAACGGAGAACTCAAATCGAACGTAGAACGGAGAACTCAAGGCGAATATAGAAAGGAGGACTCAAGTCAAATGTAGAACGGAGAACTCAAGTTGAATGTAGAACGGAGAACTCAAGTTTGAATGTAGAATGGAGATCGTAGAACGCAGAGCCGACTTCAAACACACACAGAGCCAACTTCACACACATGCAGAGCCAACTTCACACACACGCAGAGCCAACTTCACACACATACAAATCTAACGTGTCGAGGAAACTAAGACAGTTTTTTCTTCTTCTTCTTCTTAATCTACATCATTACACTATAATGTTAATCTACATCATTACACTATGATGTTAATCTACATCATTACACTATAATGTTAATCTACATCATTACACTATGATGTTAATCTACATCATTACACTATGATGTTAATCTACATCATTACACTATGATGTTAATCTACATCATTACACTATGATGTTAATCTACATCATTACACTATGATGTTAATCTACATCATTACACTATGATGTTAATCTACATCATTACACTATGATGTTAATCTACATCATTACACTATGATGGTCTTTGCGTGATTTTTATCATTTTTGCGAGATTCGTAATTAGATTTATATTTTTCTATGTTTATGCAGTGAACTAATAACCTAATTAACTGGTTTAAATGAATATATTGAACAACAAAGGTTAAATATGCAGCAACCTGATACATTTAGTTTAATTAATCAATATGCGAGCTTAAAAAGGTAGGGATATTTAAGGATTATTCTATGTCAGTGACTGTAGTGTGTATAGCTGAATTACAGCAGAAAACAAATCATCACACAATGACCCTCTCTTCATAGTCTGTTATGATCTGAATCAGCAATATCTATTAGTTTAACCTGAATGTATAATTACTGGCATTTCAATGTTTTGACGAGAATGCAGCATGCAAGTTACGTTAAGATTTTTTTTTTCCAAAAAAACAAAACTTTCTGCTTTAACATTTTTTTTTTATTTTAAAAAATACAGATCTTGAACTCGAAAAACTAGAGAAGAAAAAACTGAATGAAAGTAAAAGGCTAAACAATATCTCAAAAAAGTAGGCCTATTTGACCATCAATGTCAATGAATGACTTGAATAAGTGTAGACTTTAACTAGTGTTTATGAGTTATTTTTTACTTTGCTAAATTGTTTTTTTATTAAATTTCGTATATAACAGTATAGAGAGTAGATATATAAAAAGATTTAAGAAAGAAAAAAAAATTCGGTTCGAATTTTCCCGATGCAGTTTTAACCGTCCGAGTTATTCCCATGTGCTGTGCATCCGAACGTACTCGACAATCGTCCGAATTATCCCGGTGCAATATTGTCTTGCTATTACGAATAATTGCACTATCTCGGAAACACTACACCATGTAATGTATACGATAAAGTATGAGACAGATTGTACATTTTGTAATAGAGTAAAAGCGAAAATGCTTAATCGCTATCGTCTACTTGCATATAGCGAAAGTTTACCAACTACGCAAAATCTGTCCGAAATTACACGGATTATCCCTGACGTACAAATGTAACCCGGGTTCGAATGGCCGTTCTAGGGTTGTATTTGAGAAGGTTCGGTGTTCATCCACTCGGACAGGTCGGTTTTCCCAGTAACCCCGTTTCCACCGTTTCATTAAACTTTTTTAATGACAATCAAGTATGCGGAAATAAACACCACAAAATATATATCAAATGCGCGCACAAGCGAACGACAACAATTGGCGCAAGAAAATGACGTCTTTTTGTGAAAGAGGGTGTACTTTGTTAAACGTCAATAGCCAGAAAATGAACTAAACTAAATATATTTCTCTTTGGCTAAAATTTCGGACACATTGTTTCAGTATTTTCCAACACATTTTCTTTGAGATAAACGGAAATTTCAAAAACACCAATTTCCAGTGTAGATTTCGAACACGTTTACAGCTGAACAATTTTTTATATTAGACAATCGCTTTAATAATATACAATATTTTCTCAAAATTTCGTAGAACTGGCAACAGTATAAATAAAATTATGCAAGCTTTCAGGAAATATGGGTGTCTGAAAAATGGCGTCAAAAGGGACGAACCATGCATTCTTTACGACATCATATCTTAAACGCCTTAATGATTATCAAAAATATAAATTCAGTTCCACATTCAGAAAAGTTTAATTTTAATTTGGTATAAATTTCATATGTAGTTTCAAAATAAATAAATCATAAGTGTGATTTCACCTTAAAACTACGTGCGCAAATGACGTTAGACAACGCGCGCATATGCCGTTATTTAGGGATCTCCGTAATGTAGTTGTGTCATGGTCATATTATTCATTTGATAATTATTATAATTGTCTATATTACACTTTCAGAACTATACATGTGTGCTTAAGATTGCCTTTACTAGCAAATCTGTCATACGATGATATTCCACAGGCAATTTAAGCGTAGCTTTTTGCCTAAGGCAATATAAGCATAGCTTGTTGCCTAGAAGTGACCTCTATCATTATGTGGTCCCGTCTTAATTCCATTAAGCGATGAGAAAGCTTATATTAGAAGGATTTTATAACGGATATTTCGATAATAAACATGTTTAAATTTTTTTTGTTTACTGAAAAACTGCCTTAACCTGTTTAGAATTACCTATTTAATGTTTTAATTTTACGATATGCAAACCTTTTTTAGCCGAAATAAAGGTTCTATTTCATACTCCAGTCAACCCCGTTTTCGCTTCTTTGAGAAGGGATTGGGTGGCGTTTAAAAGGAAATACTCGAACCACGTAATGTCCTAAAATCCGGTGCGCCACGCTTAAACACAAGGAATACGACAACAACAAAACAACGTCAAAGTATCATTTCCGTACGAACTTAATCAGTTCACAAGCCTAGAGAAATTTGCCTAATGTTAACCTCGCACTAATTATTTTCAGTACACATCGGTTTCGCTGTACAAATAAACTAATTAGCGTTCATTAGCCGATTTTGTTATTTTTTCCCAACTAATCCTGGGTCGTTCAGCCACGTAGTGTGTACACTTGGGACTTCGTAAACTGTTTAATACATACCAGCACCTTTAAAGGGACACATGGCAATCTTAAAGTCCTTATCAAGCATTAAAATTAGCCTCTCAAATTATTAATATATAGTTGTATTACCACATATATTCGTAACTGTTGGCAAGCCGATTGGGATTTGTCAGTTAACAATACACTCCATTCAATTAAACCGCTACTCGGAGAAAGGCGATCTTCTAGTAGACCCATTCGTCGAGAAGAATTTGTCCTAGCCCGGTGCAGGATAGGGCATACACTTTATACTCATTCATATTTATTACAAGCTGAGCAATTACCAGAATGTATACTGAAGTGAAAAAGAAACGCAACTCGGGAATTTCCGCTATATATTGTATATACTGCAGACTTAATTCCACATATTATTCCAAAGAAATCCCAAGATATTTTGTAAACAAAAAGTTACAGTTAGTTAGAGAAAGGACACACCTGTGATGTTGTAGACGTTTTAATCACAATACACTTTGTAACAAGAAATTCATAAATGTTGAAGTTCCTATTTGAAAAACTGAGCCATTTTAGTACTGTATTTAACGTAGAGAGTTTGCAAAATTTTGCATCCTAAATTTGCTTACATGCTTCAGCCAAACGAGTACTCTGTCAATAATGCCAAACGAGTACTCTGTCAATAATGAAACTTTGAATGAATACTATTTGCTGTTTTATTTGTTGTTTTAGTCTTTTTTTGCGAAAGAAAAGGTCTTACGTAGACATGTACCATTCGATTAACATCAGCATATTGTACATACAATATATAGTGGTAATTCCCGAGTTGCTTTTCTTTTTCGCTTCAGTATATACTTGGAGACTTTTCTAAGTCTACACTTTTTAAGACGGTTTTATTTTTACCCTATTTTTGTATGGATTGGCCAAAAATGTATTTGGTACAATTCATGTATGTATATTATAATAAAAATAAACGAAAATATTACTCGTTAAGGTACATAATTTGATATTTGCTCTGAAAACCAAACCGTACCGTCGTTTTTTTAAAAACCAAAAGTCACAAAATGGTGTTGCGAAATTTTCATAATTTCAATATTTTTAATAAAATTATGTTTTGTGTAATTATTTTGTATTAGGTGTAATCCTTATATCAAAATAAATCAGGAATATGCAATTATGTTTGTGTTCCTTTAAAAATGTAATGGTATTCGGATATTTAATTTAAAAGTCACAATATTGTGAATTATGTAGCAAATATCGAGAAAAAATATTATAAATTATTAAATTAAAAACAATTTATGTTTTCTTTTCGCATCTTTTCAACTACACATAACGTTATAAAATTCTATTTAGAAAATGGATGAAAACATCTTACCCCACCCACCCAAAATTATTTAAGACAAAACTGAAAATATATTAATTTCACAAAAAATGAGTGAATTATCAATATAATGTGTTTTTTTGGTTGGAAAGTTGTCTAAAAAAATAAATTGTAAAGAAAGATAACATTGTTTGCACAAATTTTAATTTTCTGACGTGAAAATGCATAAAGCAGGCGCAATGCATGTTGCCTGTTTTCAGTAATTAAAATTGATATAATTTGCTTGATTTAGCTGCACAATCGGTTTACATTATTACATGCACAATTTTATAGAAATCGGTCAAACAATAAAAAAGTTATTGGATTTCAAAAAGTGTAGACTTAGAAAAGTCTCCAAGTATATATCCTACTTTGCACCGTTAACGGTCAAACACATCTTGTTGGAATGTGTTGACTTTGATCCTATGCGTCAACAATGTTAATACTATAAAAGTTACTTGATACTATAGATTTTAGTCTTGTTTTAGATTTCCTGAAAGAAATCAGACTATATAAATCATTATAATAATCAGACTTTATAAATCATTATAATATGTTCTTATATATATTTACTTTTTTATACACCCGTTGACGGGTATTTGTTGATTTACATTTATACATTTTGCATTTATACATATATTTATATTTCTACCATATCATTCCTTATTTGTAAAGTTTTATCTTTATATATTTACATTAATTTGTATTTACTACTTCATATCTTCACCTTTCATCAGTTTTTGCGCACAATGTGACCTATTTTTGTGTCGACGTAAAACACCAATCATTCATTCATTCTTTCATTTATTATTAATAAATAGTATCATTTGAATTAAATCTGCTTGCATATATTTAAATATAATTTTCTTCGTTATTCTACCATAGTTTTGAATATAATATTGATGAAATGCAATTAACAGTTACTAATATGCAAACATATTTTGCTTTATACTATTCTTGTAATTAATAATTATGATTAAATTGAAATTGAATGTTGTTTAACGGCTCATCAACACAATACAGGTTATTTAGAGCCGCCCCAGAGTTGATTGAACACATACATATGTCCCTTTAAAAGGCTCACATATAAGTAATATCGTTCATTAAAAATGTAAATATCTTACACCAGTTCATATTTAATATTTAGTGTATGACAGAAATTGTAGGAAAAATATCAAATGAGTTGTAATCTGGGTCGGGCTTATGAAGATGCTGACAGTACCAAAGTAACTTAAAGCATTTGTATTCGAGTTGTTACATATCAATATAAAACGCTGTTTTTTAAAATCAATTCAACGATCCCCCACAAGCATCCTGTTTGCGTTCCAAGTGCTTTCCGTCTACGATCTATTTGCATTTCGTAACGCTCCGTTTGCATTAAATTGTTAGCGACATTTTTAAATGGAATCTTTTTAAGAATGCATTCAGCGGTAATAATTAAACCTCCTTAGTTTGTAAAAGCAAGCAAATGCATTCCTGAACACAACCGAATGCGTCAAAAATGCAGAACAGAAACGATGCATTTGTTTTATTCTTCCGTGGCAGTGTATCATTGCAAAATCTCTCACGGTTCGTAAACACTATTTTTAATTGAATACAATTAAAATCCAAAGAGGTAAAATGCATGTACGTGCGTGCATTTTTTTAAAAATACATTTTATCGTTTGCGTTAGTTTTTAATGCTAAGCGTTTTTATAAATGCATCCATCGTTTGTGTTCTTTGCCTTATTAGCGTTTTCAAAAAATGCATTAATCGTTCCTTTTGCATTTTGTTCAAAAAACGTAGAGTGAATTTGTAAATTATTTAAGTATTTTAGTACTCTATGTTGCAGTGGTAATGTTAGTATACATGTATAGTTTCGTGAACAGCCGACATCAGTATGATGGACAGTATTCTCTGTTTGAGCTTGACTTTGTTGACATATGCGGACATTATTACTCGTTTGGTTACGTACATTCTACCCTGCGGGCATTATTCAATGCGCAGAATTAATTAAACAAATAAATTGAAAACTTGCGTGAATCATTACTCAGCTCTTCTGATTGTATGTCGTCAGTCGTCAGATTTAAGAATGAGAATTTCGAGTTTGACACGTCTTATATATTAATCTGACGTCGATTACAATAACGATTAACGGTCTATCCACATCGTTCTGGAAATGACATTTGTCATTGGAGATAGATAGATAGATATTCTTTATTACTATTTGTTTTGTTTTGTATATTTGTAAATACTACTAGTATGAGTAGGTTGATTCCACTTGTTACGCATCTTTGTCGTAAAAATAAGGATAATTTAAAAAAACTACTGAATTCTGGAACAAATATAAATTTATTGAAACTAACGTTTCAAAATCAAGAATAACATTGACTAATATAAAGACAAAGTATAAAAAAATGTATAATATAAAATGTTTTTAATATATACAGTTCGTCGCAAATATGTAGTACGAACCGATGCAAATAAATTATATAATAATAATAAATATATTTTACCTGTGTAACTTGAATGTTTACGATATGTTTTATCCGCAGATGAAATCACCGGCAATTTGGAAATGTGTTCGCAAACATGCAACTATTTGTTTTGTTTTCACAGCGCGTCTACAATTATATTATAACTAATATGTAGCAATTCACATATGTGCGTCTACAATTATATTGCAGCAGCTGTAACATGTGTCAATTCCCATATTAATCCATGGACTCTGTTATCACCATAGACTGTCGCAATTTAAGCATTACTAACAATTTACGTAAAATAATGCCTATTTAATTCGCTAAACACCTTGATTTGTCTTAAACAAACTGTTTTCACATATAAGCAAACTTCCATCCATATCAGCTAGTATTACCTCGTCAAAATCAAACACAATTCACTAAGGTTAGAAACATTAGAAACACGTGTAACTGATGCCGAAATTTAAGCAACAAATTTCAACAAAAAACGTAACATCTCAATTGTAACATGTACCAGCACATCACAGTTTTGTCTGCTTCCGGTATGTTTCTAACTGAAGTCGCAATTTTAGCACAAATGGAAGTAAAACTACTACTGATTAGAGAGCATTCACCGGAAAAAAATCCTTTGTAGTTGTGTTCTCAATTTTAGCGAAAAAAATGCCATCACAATAAAAATGACCCGCCACTCAGTGAAGCATACACATCAAATAAATCTTAATTGACGCGCCCTGGTTTCAGAAGGAAAATGCGCGTCAATAACCACGGGAATGTAATACCAACTGATTCCTTTACCAATATGTTGGGATACGCCGCTCGCGAGTGACAGCGCTTTGTTATTGACAAAATATATGAAATTGACATTATTCTCCCAATACAGAAACCTGCAGAGTTTACGCTCTCAATTGTTAGCAATATCTGTCGTATGATTCCAAGATGTCATTGTTATTTGTGTTCTGATAGCATCCTACTTTATCCTCAAGATTATTAGATTTATATTTAATAAGGTTTTCGATAAAAAAATTGTGCGTTTAGAAGTCTATTTTGCACACAGCATGTAGCATCGTTACACTCGTATTTGTGACAACAATAGATACGATTGTAAACCCACTGACCCTATGTTTGATATTTATTCTAATGTTCATTTTATGAATACACTTCAGCAAGTAGTTTAAAGTTAAAAAAAAAATAATAATAAAAAAAAAAGACAAAAAAGAAGTCATATTTAACCACCAGCGTCAGCCTTATGAAACATTATGTACAGAGCAAGTGTGTTTTTTCTTTATCATGTTTATATTATGTTATTGTGTTTTGTGTTGTTCCGTTGACATTCTGATTTCCAAAATATGTTATTGGATCTCACAGGGATGTTTGTTTCAATGCGATCTCGAATAGGTTTGTCAATGAGCTGAATGAATGCATCCGTTACAGAGTTATTGCCCTTGTTCTTCGTTTTTTATATTCATATATACATGATCACGTCTGTGATATTTTGCCCATTACCGCTGCCAAGTGTGTTGGGGGCATAACGGGGTTGTCTTTATTTACTCATTCTCCTTTTATTGGCCTGATTATAGAGTAAGAGTGAGGTATAGTGCGCCCTAGAACCTTGCACAAACGGCCAATGATCGTATTGCCAATGACCGTTCTAATGCGGTACCCACATTGTCAACCATTTTATGTTTGTGGTGTCGAGGACTTTGATTGCTCCTAATCGTCATTTGCTTTGCATGCGAGTTTACGGTTCACTGAATTCTGTGAATGCAATATTTACAGTTCTACTTTTAAGCCTATGATAGTTACACCACGACTTTAATATTTGGCTTTCCACTAAGTTTTTTTATTTAAATGTTTGTTTAAAGCTACAAAATTCATACATTATAATGTTAAGCATACCAACGCAACATATACCAATGGTGGTCAGCATAATAGTAGTGCACGAAACTATTTTAAAAGAAGTTGAATGTTTAAATAAACTTCGGACAAGCTTTGCTACAATTTATTATCGTATCCCTGGTCTCCTTTTAACATATATAAGTAATTTAAGAAATCTTCTGCGACAAGGATTGTCACAACCTGTCTTCTATGGTGACCTATTTACAAACTGCGCAAGACCTCCTTGACCATGATCGCTTTCATGCACTCTTTAAACAATTAATCAAAAGAAGTTTTGATCCCACCATATACAACGCACTGCATCTTAAGTGGTAGATTCTTTTACAGTTCGCAACTATGCTTTTCCCTTTGATTGTGCGATAACAAGTCCGATTGAGGACTCGTTGATGATGTCAAGCTAAAATAGATAAAAAGCCTAACAGGTAATGCAGCGTTTAGAAATCACAGACAAACCAATTAATGCTTGACAAACAACAACAATTACTTGGATAAATAAAAGTCAAGGTGAATGACCTCACACACATAAAACGGTTGACAATCCTGAAAGGGGGACAACGTTTGATGTTTTCCTTGTCGAGCCATTAATTGTTTATTTTGTATTGCTTTTGTTTCTGCCAAGTCATTGGGTATTTGCTTTGCTGCTTTTTCATATTCATATATTTATGAGCATTAGCGTTCCGTTTCATTGGGATGGCAATAGGGTAAGGGTGAGGTTTGGTGCATCCTAGCTCAAGACTTAAACCTCCAGAGGCCATTTTCTCACATACTAGTCCAATGATGTAATATTAGTGCCAACCTTTTAAATTTGTGATGTCACATACCAAAGAGGAAAGTATAGTTGCAAATTGTAAAATGGTCAAAGAATAAAATATAGTGCGTTGCAAAAAGTTAAGGCCATGACTTATTTTGATACAATAAGTTTAATAAGGGACGTAAAAAAAGTGATCATAAACAAGTGTCGTAGGAAGTTTGTAAAGAAAACACAAACAAAGGTAGACGAAAGTCGAACAGGAAATGCAGCGTTCAAGGACAACAGTCAACCAAAAGCACTCATAGAAACAAACACGTGTATTGATGACTAAGAGGCAAGACACGACAACTCACAATAAAAGGGTTGATAGTAGGGCTACTTCCTTGGAACGGTCAATGGCAAACAGGGCCGGTGGGGGTTTACACCAGGTTCTATGGTGCACCAAATCTCACTCTTACCTTACTTTCATCCACATTAAACGGGACAGTGTAAATAGAGATATTACCGCCAGGTAATATTCTCTAACAAACAAGGCAAAAGTAATAGGCAATATCAGTATAACACGTAAAATATGATGTAAATATGAATATAAAATGCAAAAGCCTAGGACAGTCGAACAGGATATGTCGCCTTCAAAGACCACAGTCTACCAAAATACACATGGAAACAAACAACAAGTACAAGGATAAGTAAAAGACAAAGAATATGACATCACAATCGTAAAATAGTTGACAATAGGAATCTGCCTCGGAACGGTCAGTGGTCAAAACGGCCATAGGGGTTTCAACCATGTTCTAGGGTGTACCAAAAGTGGATATAAAAGTCGAACAGGAAATGCAGCATTCACAGACTCAGCCGAAATCTCACATAGAAACATACAACAGTTTTAATGATGACTAAAATACAAGACACGACATCACAAACATAAACGGGTTGACAATAGGGTTACCGCCTTGGAACAAGCAGTTGCAAAAAGGGTATATGGGGGTTAACCCTAACCCACCAACCATCACTCTTACCTTAAATACGGGACAGTGTAAATAAGGATATCCCCTACAGGTTATATTCTCTAACACACAATGCAGCAATTATAGGCAGTTTAAGTATAACACATATATGATCATGTATATATGAATATAAAAAGCAAGCCTAGAAAGTCACAAAGCAACTGCTCAATGACTTGGCAAAAGCCAGAGCAACAACAGAACAAACCATTTAGGGTACGACAAGATAGAATTTAAGACAAGCATTCAGAGGCAACCGTTCTTTGAGGATTTAGGTGGACGTCATCACATGGTCCACACTACGTCCTATATCTCACAAGCAAAGAGGAAGCCCTTTCGATACACTTTTCACAAGCTTACCCTATTGCCATCCCAATAACACAATACAGTGTGCATATAGAAATCCCAACCATGCGATATCGTCTAACAAACTATGCAGCAATGATTTAAACATATTTTATTGCCATATATGTACAAGTACAATGTAATCGGGTCGGGCCACAGGTGCTACCCACATTAGTTATCACCCTTCCCAACAATGGAGTTTTAACACATATAATGAATAGCAATTGCTATTAAAAAAAGAGTATGATAATGGACCTTTGGAAACGGCCGAGCACGACACATACGTAATATTGCAGTCTAGGTTTGATATAGACTGTTCACTAGCGGTAGTGAAATATGCTAGCTACCGCTCACGCCCTCTAGCCCCGGGATGAGCAGAACTCAGTTTTCATAAAAATCAACAGTACAGAATTTTAACCATCCCGAAGATTGTCTGTTTGCGTGTTTGTTTTTGTGTTTTGTGGTTGACTGTCGTCCTTGAATGCTGCTTTCCCTGTCCGATATTTTTATCCTTCTTTCCAAACAATATTGTATTTGAGCTTAAAGGATGAAACGAGCGTTTTGATTGGAAGAGTTCGAGCTTTTCAAAATTGAATTGCATACATTCAAAGAAGAAATGATTTGCCTCTTCATTACACTGACCGCAATTGCAGAGAGGCGATTCGCGTAAATGATTTTGAAAAAGATCGTTATTGAGATCACTACATGAATTTCTTATCCTAGCATGCATAACAGGTAAAACAAAAAAGTACACCAGATAAGTAAAAACTAGGAACATTTGAACTAGTAAACATTGTTCGCATAAGCTGACCTTTGAATATGTTTAATGAGCCTGAATTTCTAATTTCTAAAGGTAAATTATTCCAGAGTTTCATAGATGATGGAATAAATGATTTCATAAAAATAGATCTTCTAACTGAAGCCTGCGAGAAATATTCTGCGTTCCTGCGGGGATATGGAGTCTCTTCCGCCACGGTTCTTGGCAGTAGATTTGCCAGGTATTCAGGCATTGTTCCGTTTTTCATTTTATATGTAACAGAACGTGTTTGGAACTTAGGCCGTTCTGATAACATTAGCCACCCTATTTCATTCATTAAAGTAACAACAGATTAACATTTGCCGTCATGGCTCAAAGTAAGGCCTAAATGTTTATGGTGTTCAACAAACGACAACTAGGTGTTATCTAAAATAATATTAGGCCGACACTGTTCATTGTTGTATGAGAAAAGAAAACAATGCTTCAGTTTAACTGGCGTTTAACTGAAATAATCCCGTCTTTGACCAATTTGAAACAATGTTTAAATCATGGTTTAGACTATCCTCCATATCATCAATTCTTGAAGTGGGTACTGACAAAGAACTATCATCGGCAAATAAACGAGCTATGCTTAACATATTTTCGGATATATCATTAGCATATATTAAAAACAAAAGGGGTCCGTGTACAGAGCCTTGAGGAACGCCCGCGGTTAGGTTTTTGATTCCAGAATACGCGTTTCCGACAAATACTTGTTGCCTTCTATTATTAAGATAACTTTCATTCCAAGAAATGAATTTACCATGAACACCATTTTGCTTAAGTTCAAATAAAAGCGCTTTATGCCATACCCTATTGAAAGCTCTAGAGATATCTGCGAATACAATACACGTATATTTTTTGGCGTCAACATTTTGACAAATATTATGATATATATCGATAAGTTGATGAACTGTCGAATGGTGTGTGAGAAAACCATATAATAAATAAACTTATAAACGACCCTTCCAAAAGCTTTCCCTACACAACTTTGCGGCGCGATCGGTCTATAATTAGTGGAAATATATGTAAGACCTCTTTTGAAAAGTGGCATAACGTTTGCAAATTCCAAATGTACGGAAATTAAGATTCGTTCAACGATCTATTATATAAAATATAGAGAGGTTTGCAAATCGTTACAGATGTTCTTTCAGTACTTTTTGACTTATTTCCATTGTTTCCGGTTGCTTTGTATACGTCTAATATTTTTAAAAATATCCATAATTTCTGATTCGGTAACAGAAATATCGTCTAAACAGGCATCTGTTTTGTAACAAAATTTTGTAAAAAAAATAGTGGTTAATACAAGGTTATTGACTTAACACGTTCATTAGGCAAAATATATACATAGTACATAATTAGAAGTCACCTCAGGATGTATCCAGAATTGTACTCAATAACAATAACAGCTGCAGCCAAAGAGAAAACCAACCTAGGGTACGACCATAAAACCCGAGGGACAAAAGTCCAAACACTATCATCCCCTCTCAGTGTTTCAGAAGATGCAATCATAGAGCCTCCGACCAGGTTGTCTTTCATCCATAAGACGTACTGACTGCATGTAGAGGGGTCAATCACCAAGCATGAAATACGTTGCAATACTAAAGGGTCGTAGCCCTTCTTATTCTGAAGAATTTCCTGATTAATTTTGTAAAGTGGTCAAGCAATAGAAATATTAGCTTTGCTGAATTTAAACTTCTTTTGGATAGATTTTATTACCCATAGTAGAAAAAAAAAGTTGCCAGCCCGACGTTCCTGTTGGTCATCAACAAACTGATAGCCATCGATTAGTGCCTGCCATAATACTGGTTATCTTAGCCATCGTTTCCAGTTATGGTTCCCGTTCTTCTCTTTAGCCGCTGATTATTTAACTTGGCGCAATAAACAGTATTTAATTATAATTAAAGTAAGATAGTCTGTATTATATGTTACCTATAGCCCAAGCGATAGAGCGGGCGCTGAACTGAAATTTAACGGTGTTATTTATAGGGATCAACAGGGCATAACAGATCAATGGCAGAAATATTTTGAAGTGTTATATACGCAAAACGAAAACCCAAAATATGATATCGAATGGAAAAAATATATAGATACTAAAGTAAATGCGATTTTATCCGAGTTTAAAACCACTACTTCATGTACACAAGTAAATGATGTAGAGGTTCCTTTTGCGGATGTTAAGACAGCAATACTTTCATGTAAACGTGGTAAAACGTGTGGTATTGATAATGTATATTATGAGCACTTTATATATGGTGGCGACATTATAGTCGATGTACTGGCAAACCTTTATACAGCCATGCTAAAATTGTCATATACACCATTGTCCATGAACACTGGCATCATAATAACGCTTCATAAAGGTGGGAGAAAGCGTAAAGATGATCCGAATAATTATAGGGCAATAACCTTATCCCCAACCATACAAAAAATATACGAAGTGATTTTACTAAGTCGTTCGAAGTCGAAAATCTTGTCAAAAATAAGCTGTCAACAGGGGGGGTTTCAAGAGCAACTGGGAAGTACAATGACAGCGTTCTCTTTGAGAGAATGTATTCTATATGGTAAAGAAAATAATAGCAAAGTGTTTGCCTGTTTCTTAGATTCTAGACAAGCTTTTGATATTTTATGGCATGACGCTCTTTTTTATAAGCTTCATGACATGAACATAGATACTAAAACATTTTTTTATCTTTTGTTGATATATACCGCATCATGAAGAGTTGCGTACGGAATCGAAGTTGTATCTCTAAATGGTTTAATGTCTTGCAGGGTACCAGGCAAGGTGGTAAAAGCTCACCATTGTTGTATTTATTGTTTATAGATGGTCTAATCAAAGAGCTGGAACAAAGCGGTTATGGGCTATGTATTTTTAACCTAAACGCTGGTTCACCTACAGTAGCTGACGACATGGTGTTAGTTTCATTTTCTAAATGCGGTCTTGATAACATGCTTAGTATATGTAACAGATATGCCATGAAATGGCGATTCGAATATAATTCACAAAAATGCGCCGTTATAGTCTTCAATGAATTAAATTCTGATTTTAAAAGAGCTGATAGACGCTGGCTGCTTGGTGATCAAACCATTAATGAAGTAGAACAGTATACTCATCTAGGTATTATTTGTGACAAGTATTTGAGCATCCAACAAAATGTAAAGGAGTCGAATACGAAATTAAGAGGTACTTTCTTAAGCCTGATTAATAGTGGGCTCCATCCAAATGGCCTTAACCCTTCAACGTCACTAACAATTTATGAGTCTGTTGTTCTGCCAAAATCACTGTTCGGGTGTGAGCTGTGGAACACTTTATCAATTTCTGACTTAAATCTGTTGGAACGTGGGCATCGGTTTTGCATTAAATTTATACAAAAGTTACCCCCGTATACTCGGACAGACATGGCGTTAAGCGCACTTGGTCTTACGTCAGTTGAAACTGAAATTGATTATAGAAACTACAATTCTTCGCTCAGTTATGCAGATTACCTTGAAAGTAAATAGCGAAACAAATTTTTGTAAACAGATTATTGAGATATTTGAATAATGACAAGCAAACGCATGGTTTTATTCCTGATATATACAGGTTACTGGTCAAATATGAGTTATCTAATTACTTGCATATATTTGTTAGCAGCTCAAGTTTTCCATCAAAGTTCGTGTGGAAAACACTTTTGAAAGCTAAAATATATGAATACCAGTCAATGCAGATGTCTGCAAGACTGTGCTTACTTATGAAAGAAAAACACGTTATTAGTATCTTTAATAAAAATGAGCCTTGTCGACTATGGCAATTATGTAGAAAAAAGCCTGAAATAAGGCAACAGTGTCATACAGTGATATCTGTGTTGTGTAAACTTTTTTCTTTCAGTCGACCTGAGCAATGTCCCAAATGCAATTCTTTGGTAGACAATAAAGTAGCACACATTATAAATTTCTGTCCTAAAAATAACGAGTACAGAAATAAGCTATGGTCAGCTATTTTAGAAAATGCAGGAATTGGTGTATTCTCTAAATTTATTTCTAAAGGCAGCTATGATCAAATTTGTGACTTACTTGCTGGCTTCAGAAACTACTGTACTGAAAACAATGAACAGTGACTCTTAAAAATTGTTCATCTAATTCACAAAATGTTTTCAAATCTCTTGTAATATCGTCTTTACAAGGTATAATGGTACCTGTTTTACTGTATGATAGTTGTTACCTTGTGTTTCGTTTCGACAAGGGTCATGCACTTATGGTTAAGCTTTTTGTTAAACCCAACAGGCAGCTGACTTTGTTAGGATGTCGTGTTGAATGTTGGGAATGCAATTTATGTTTTTTCTATAGATAAATATAGATATATAAATAATTGAGATTTTTAGTACTAAACAATAGAAAATGTAATGTTCAAAACTTTTAATAGTGCTCCACACCTTGTTTTAAATCTCAATATTATTGTTTATAGGATTGATGCATAATCAGTTATGTAATATGTTATACTACTTTAAACTGAGTATATTGTACCAGTTTGGCATCTTGTGTTTCGTTTCGACAAGAGTCATGCATATGGTAATACATATCAATATATATCGTTTGTTTAAATAGTTTTATTAAAACTCTATTCTCATAACTAATTGAGCCTGATAGAAAAATATTCAGTAACACTACATGTATTGCGTGATGTATATATTTTTGTTCTATATGTGTACATATATGTTGACTTTCGTCTATGTTAACTTTTGAATTTGTATTGTATGTTATAATTATATGTATATGCTCTCCTACATCTTGGAGGAAAATAAAGAATCTATCTCTTTAGCCGCTGATTATTTAACTTGGTAAGACTTTGGCGCAATAAACAGTATTTAATTATAATTATTATGCGATGCTCCTACACACTTTCATTGCAAGAACAATTCATACAGAAGATCCACCTACTAATTATGGCCTCGTCTCGGTTATACCGAGGCTGATATAACAGAATACTGCACCTAAAATGTCACAATGTCTTCACATCTGAAATTACGTCTTCTTTAATGTAATGGATTCCTGGGGCAAATGATGTTATTGCGGCAATACATTTTACCTAGTTTATGCTGTATATTATGCAAAGTCAATGCCGTTTTGAAGTGGAATGTGACCCGCAGCGTTTGAACACATACCTATATATAGAGGATATTTGTTGTTTTGGAGTGAATAACAGATTTTATTTCACCGAGGGGTGAAAACTTTATATTTTCACGAGTGCGAAGCATGAGTGAAATACTGAAGTTTGATCACTTTGCGATGAACTAAAATCAGTTATTCACGACGAAACAACAAATTTTCTTTTTATTTGATGCTTTATAATCAAAGTGTACCGCAGTGTGCAGAAAATTAAATAAAAATTTAATGACGTCATTGCATGGCTTAGTATGATAAAATTGCTGTTTTTAATTCCCCGTAACATCTAACTTACTTAACCGATTTCAATAATATCCGACTCATTTTCTTAGTTAAGTTATTTAAAAAATAGTTCCAGAAGTGAAAAAATAAAACTCTATACTCTATAAAATACCACTTTTATTTCATTGCTAAAATCCACTACTTCACTGCTAAGCATAAAGTAAATAGAAGTATCCGTATATACGTGTTAGACCGAACCTATTAGGCTAAGAGAAAATATCAATTATAGATACAAAAGCCGAAAAGAAAACGTAGACTTAACACTGTCAAGTTTTATTGGAATGACAATATGGCAAGAGTGATATTTGGCGCACCATCTGACCATAGACGCGGTTTAAACTCGCAGGTGTGTTTTTAGGTCACATAACTTGATTCGTGTTTAAATTACAATTGTTGTTTATTTTAATATTTGTCTTTGGTTGACTGTGTTATGTGAAATCTACATTTCCTGTTCTACTTGCATACGTACTTTCACATGGCACAGTCAATGATCAAGAAAACGCCATTAAGTGAGAAAGATGCCGCTGGAGGTTTAAACCAGAAATTAGGGTGAACACAACTGAACTGTTATGCTACTGTCATACTGATAAATCGGGAATATGTTTAACAAATAAATACAAATGCAATATAAGTAAAAGTTGCTAAACATGAAGCTTTCCAAGAACACTGTCAACCAAAGACACGCAAAAAAACAAAACATAAAAATAAAGGAATGAATGAATGAATGAATGAATAAATGAATGAATGAATGAATGAATAAATGAATGAATGAATGAATGAATGAATGAATGAATGAATGAATGAATGAATGAATGAATGAATGAATGAATGAATGAATGAATGAATGAATGAATGAATGAATGAATGAATGAATGAATGAATGAATGAATGAATGAATGAATGAATGAATGAATGAATGAATGAATGAATGAATGAATGAATGAATGAATGAATGAATGAATGAATGAATGAATGAATGAATGAATGAATGAACGAACGAACGAACGAACGAACGAACGAACGAACGAACGAATGAATGAATGAATGAAAAAATAAAAAAATAAAAAATGAATGAATAAATGAATGAATGAATTAATGAATGAATGAATGAATGAATGAATGAATGAATGAATGAATGAATGAATGAATGAATGAATGAATGAATGAATGAATGAATGAATGAATGAATGAATGAAAAGAAAAAAAGAAATAAAACAATAAAACAATAAAACAATAAAAAATAAAAAATAAATGAATGAATAAATGAATGAATGAATGAATGAATGAATGAATGAATGAATGAATGAATGAATACAAGACTAAATAAAAGGGAAGGTATTTGACATCACAAATATACAAAAGGTTGACAATAGGAAGGTTCGCCTTAGGAAGGTTCAGCAGCAAAAGCAGTGGGGTTTAATCTAGAGTGTACCAAACCTCACTCATACCCTACCAGTATTGTCCTCCCAAATAAAAAATCAGGACAGGGTCAATAAAGAAATCCTCGCCATGCTAAATGCTCTAACAAACTAGGCAGACTTAATAGGCAATATAAGTTCAACGCAACGATGAACATGTACCAGGGGGTGATCCAAAATTGTGTAGGCATTTAGATCTTTAAATAGTTAACAATAAAATGTACACACAGTATTAAGCAGTGCATTTTGTATAGGACAGCTGATACATGTATCAGTTTATAATTAAAATTATATAACGCCATTGTGTACGTAGTCATAGTAATATGTTAACGCGAAAAAAGGGCAGTCCAAATTCACTTGTTTTTCAAGCATAACATTATTTTTACTTAGGTTGACTCGTAAACTCGTCACCGCCGACAAAAGAATTCGTTTCAAGTAAGGCATTTTTTCGTCAATGACTTGCTTGATATAAGCGTTTTTTTTGTTTTTTTTAATTTAATGTCTTCAAAGAAACCTATGAGTTAAACACACATTTTCTAGAATATGAAGTTGTTATTGCATCGAATAAAAGGCTGCTACGTTCACATACATTCTCACGTTTTCATTGCAAATTTACACATCCTATAAACCCGTTCCATCTATCCATCAATGCAAATGATATTAAAGGCAGCAGATCAATTATGACGCAAAGATTATAAACATCGGCGATAATAAAATGCAATGCAGAACTTAATAATAGACCCCTGAATTGGAATAACATATTTGCTGCGACATTTAAAATAATCGATATTTAAAACTGCAATTGTTCCAATATAGCATAAACCATAGGATTCTAGGCACCAATTATTTACTTTGAAATGAACATTTCTCATTCTGATAAATGCACTCTTTATAATAAAGCGGTAGTAACAATTAAACATCTCTTCTACGACTGTGAGGTTTCAAAGCTATTTTGGTCAGACTTATCTACTTTAATTAACAGCATATGTACTGACATAGTGACCAACTGGTCAGACTCATTATTATATTAGGAAATACTAAATTTGATAATATCCTTAACTAGAAAAAAATCGACGGCGCGCCATCGCAAATACCAACGTTTTCGTCACACAGGCCACCCCATACACAAAATACACACACATACAGGAGAACAACATATTATTATACGCTGTAATCCTTTCATCAAAATGTTCGTTTGAGACATAATTAAAAAAATATTTGACCCACTGATACCATCCACCCCCTCCCTCCCCACACCACCACCACCACCACCACCTCCTCCAACCCCAACCCCAGGGAAGACGACCTTAGTTTTAAATAATAAATAATTTGACATGCTCTGTTACTATTATACCAACTAATGTGCAAACGTATGGAAAAATAACACTGTAATTGAATTATTAGTGTATTTGATGCTCCTTCCCCAGGCCCCCACCGATGAAGTTGGAGGAAACAAATGTATACAGTGTAATCCAATCATCATAATGTACATAATTTAAAAAAAAGCAGACGTCCGAGTTCGAAATAATAAAATCGATTTATTTCATAGACAATTAATGTATGCCCTTCTGCTGTAAATTCGTGCCCCTTAACAGATCGATCTGCGCATGCGCGTTATAGGCTGAAGGTATTAAAAACATACTTTAATATGTAATTAGAAATAAACATTTCAATAACTATAAACTATCATCAAATAACCTTTAAATGCCAAAGAGGACGTGAAAAAGCTGGCTTAAAGTAGGTCATGTCAACTGATCTTAATCAGCCAGAAGCTTCCTATTGAATTCGTACTTTCTGATTGGCTTATCCAAACAGAGATCCACAGTGGGAAATGTGTAAATCTGATCAGGCATTTGGCTGTAATATTTTATTAAATCGGAAGCGAGTGAGAAATAGACTTGACCTGTTTTATTTTCTTATAAACAATTTAGCAACAGTAGCACATGATGGTAAGATTTTGTTGTATAAAAACGTTTAATTGCCGTATATTGACAACAGGTGGTTTACCTGTTTTACCCTCATTTCCGGTGGTTTTCGCGAGTTTTGTAGACAGGAAGAAAACCTTGGCAATAACTGAATATAATTTGTACACGCATAAAGATACACATGTGGTGTTATTATGTCAATTGTAAGAGCACGAGTTCAATAGGCTGACACGAATCAATAGGAAATGGGGATACATGCACCACCAAGCTATGTGCAAAAATATGGAAGAAATACATTGTAATTGAATTGTTTGTGTAATCTTTTGACCCTCTGAGGGCCTCTGGGTGCGGAGCCATCATCATAAAATTTCATTTGAAACATAATTACAAAAAGAAATTCCCCCATATCCCCAAACACCACACCCACCCTGGACCCCTGGGCAGCTGTCCGAGTTCGAAATAATAAAATCGTTTCATATGTTGTTTATCTTTCATAGACGATTACATACACCGTGATTATATGCTTAAGTCATACTCAAAGGTTGATTGAATTCCGTTCAGCGATTTAGGAGGAGATACGGTAACGGATGGACAGACGCAAAAAGGTTGGTATACAAATAATTGACCCCCTCTTACCCTTCCCCCACCACCATTATCATCATCATATTTCATTTGAGACATAATTACAAAAACAAATACCCCAAATTCCTCGCCCCCACCCCCTCTACCCCAAACACACACATAAACCCCGCCCAATTCACCCTGGGCCCCCAAGCAGATGTTCGAGTTCGAAATAATAAAATCGTTTGATATGTTGTTTATCTTTCATCATGTTCATAGGCAATTACATACACTATGTTTTGTGCAAAAATATGGAAAGATGAAGTTTTGATTGTTAGTGTATTTGACCTGTTGCTCCCCCTGAGGGCCCCTGAGTGTGGAACCATCATCATAGTGTTTCATTTAAGACATATTTACCAATAAAAAAAAATCCCCCAGCGCCCGTCCCATCCAACCTGGTGCCAACCGGGCAATAATAAATAATAATAAATAATTAAATCGTTTGATATGTTGTTTATCTATAATAGACGATTATGTGCAAAAAATATGGAAAAATGACAGTGTAATTGAATTTTTAGTGTTTTCGACCTTTTGACCCCCCCCACCCCCCCCCCCCACCCACACCCACACTCTAAGGGCCCCTGGGCTCGGAGCCAATAATAATGTTTCTCTTGCAGAGAAACTAACTAAAGAAACACATACAAAATAATAAACATCTTAGGATGTATCCAGAATCGTACTGAACAACCATAGTAGTTGCAGCTAAAGAGAAAACCAATCTAGGGTACGACCGGAAAACCCGAGGGACCAAAGCTCATGCACCCACCTCCCTTAGTTGGGGTTTCAGTAGGTGCAATCATAGAGTCCCAAGAGGTAGCCTAGTCATCGCACAAGTGAAAAATGAAGCGTAATGACTGACTGTAGAGCTTTCAATCACTAAACATGCAGTGCGCTGTAAAACCAAAGGGGTGTATCCTTTTCTGACGAACTTCCTGATTAAATTTGTAAAGCGGTCAGGAAACGCGTCAGACCCCTTTAACTTTCGAAGTCTATAGACCACATCTCCATAAAATGATGGTTGTTTGCTATAACGAAAACCCTGCTGAAGAATTTTACTTGTAATAACTTGATTTCGATCATTGAAGGCTATAACATCATTACACGCCCTAGCAAATCGAATGAGCTGGGAGATATACATCCCGTATGAGGTAGCACGAGGTACATCTCCATCCGCGTGTGGATAGTTAACGATGTTAACATTGAAGTCATACCCTGGTTGAATTCCGTTCATCGGTGTAGGAGGAGATGCGGTAACGGATGGACGGACGATCAAACGGAGGCAATTTTAATATACCCTGTTTTTTTTCAAAAACGGGAGTATAATAAACGTCTAATATTAGGAAAATAACATTTTTAAAAAACAAAACAATTCTGCATCATCCTGTTTCAATTTTATTTACTATTTAAAATCAGTTTATAAAACTGAAAAATACATTGCTTATAAAATCTCAGAGGATACATACTTTCATAAAATATGGAGCCGATATGAAAATATTGTTGCTGAACCATAATACTACTATTCGCTACTATTGAAATTCACAGCAATTGCTATACATTTCATAAACTACATCTACTGTTTACCCTCCCTTTTTCTATTTTAATTGTCCAAATGTCGTTTTATTCAATTGTATCAATATTTGTTTGTTTTTGCAGGTATAATTAACATGTCATTTTTTTCTGCCGCAAACCTTCTCTAAATATTATTTCTTATTAACTTATGGAACAAATGTTTATGTAACAAAGGTGTATGACAAGTATGTGCAGCTGCAAAACTATTCATTCTTCGATTGCTTTCTTCGACTGCTTTATTGGACAAGTCGGTGCTTCTACACCATGATGTAAAAAAGAGTATGATAATGGACCTTTGAAAACGACCGAGCACGACATATACGATATATTGCAGTCTCGGCCTGATTGAGACTTACATGAGCGGTAGTGAAATATGCTAGCTACCGCTCACGCCCTCTAGCCCCGTGTTGAGCAGAACTCAATATTCATAAAATCAATAGTACAACATTTTAACCATCCCGAAGATGGCATGCATATGGCGGTGGACATGGAGTGTACTGCTTCCCCATGTCGTACGGCGTAAGTTTAGCATACAATTGTAATACAAGTGAAATATGTACATATCGCATGCCAATACGCATTGAACCATACATGAACATAGTCCTATATTGTTCAACACATTTATAAAAACTTTGTATTTATATTTCATGAGCGGGTGATACATTTGTAATTCACGATACTATAGATAAGCTGAGTATTTGAATATTTAACTTGCATTCACCCTGAAAATTTCATCTCATGAGGCTTGCTCAGACTCTGTCACCCTTTCCTCATTATAAATCCGACGAAAAAAATCATTACAGGCAAAAGATAGCAACAGTTCTATATTAGCCAAGACAATGTCTTGCAAGTTATTTTCCCAAGGAAAGATATAAAAGAACACATTAAGTAAGATAATTGTGGTGTACAAATATCAATTGATATTTTAACAATCAAAATATGTCTGTAATTAAATTTCTCAAACACAAAGCACACACTCATAACAGAACAGAACAAAACTTACTTTTATTGACTTGTACGTTAAGTACATTATCATAACATATATACAACAACAACAATTACAATATACTTATTTAAATCACGTGTAACATACAAAGTATATGATTTATATACAGACATATGTCAGCTCTAAAAGGGATGATCTATAAAGTGTTCACTCATGCGTTATAGATATTCTATGTGACTTGAGATATGAAGCCAATTTAAAAAGAATCATTTTGTTTTCAGTTTGCAATAATTCGATGAATTTAAACATACTTGGTCTTTTACAATAATATTGTGCTATGTATTTCCTCCTTATATCAGAGTAACATGGGCATTTTAGATTGAAATGAAAGATAAAAATATTGGACTGGGAAAGCAGCCTTCAAGGAAGACATTCACACCAAAAAACACAAAAAACAAACACGCAAACACACAAACGAGAATGCAAAAGTAATAAAAAATGCAAACGACATCACAAACTCAAAAGGGTTGATGCTGCCTTGTTGGTTAGAGATTAGATCATGGCGGGGGTTTCTTTATTTACACTGTCCTGTTTTATTGGGATGACAGTAGGGTAAGTGTGAGGTTTGGTGCACCCTAGAACCGGTTTAAACCCCCAGTGGCCTATTTTTCCTCTAAACAGGTGATCGTAGAGGAGTAACGGAAACTTTTGAGCCATTATTAAAAATCCTAGTAATATTATTAGAAGGAACATGAAACGAGGTTGCCGAAAGAAGATTTAAAGGTATAAGGCGTACATATCGTTAAGTTCTAAGAAATGAAGAGTCATTTTGTGGAATTTGTATTGATGACTTTAACTTTAGTTTTAAGCGTATTCACTTCAAGACTCCACTTTTTACAATAACAATTTAACAAATCGAGGCTACTCTGGTGAATTTCCAAGCATAACCATATCATCAGCAACAAGCAGAAACATTAATACAATATCGCCTATCTTTAAACCAGAATTTATATCTAGTTGCAAGAACAACTCTAAGTCTTCAAGAAATAGAGCAAATAAGATTGGAGAGATTACTTCCCCTTGTCATATTCAAAGAATTCAGAATAAGTTTGACAAGACCTGACACAAGCCTTTATCTTTAAATACCTATCTCTTATTAGTATGCACATTTTACCTTGAATTCCCTGATTATTTATTTTTAACCACATCGCATTTCTATAAATACAGTCATATGCTTTTTTTAAGGTCAACAAATACACAATACAACCTTTTATTCTCATTTACATATTTCTGAATAACGATTAACAGCACAAATAATGCATCAACAGTAGATCTTCCTGTTCTAAATCCAAATTGTGCATCAGACAGTGTATTATTTTCATCACAAAAGGTAACTATAGGTTTACACAATATCGATGTAAACAGTTTAGATAAACAGCTGACTAATGTAATACCCCTATAGTTGTTTACATCATTTTTATTTCCGTTTTTATTTAATGGTATCATGACACCCTCTGTCCATTTTTCTGGAAAAAAAACACTGTTCAAAATGGAATTAAATATGTCACAAATATCTGACGATAAAATATCAATAGATTCTATAAAGTATTCATTCATTAAAAAATCATTATCAGTAGATTTACCATGATTAAGGGTTTTAACAGCTTCTAATATTTCAGATACAGTTATCGGCCTATCTAGCTGTTCGTTTGCACCATCCAACTTATCAAAATCATGATTCATTGCAAATGCCTCTGCATCATCATTTTTTATATTAAATATATCATTTCCAAGAAATATAAAAAGATCGGACAGGTAAAGTAGCATTCAAGGAGGACAGTCAACCATAAAACATCGAAACAAACACGCAAACAGACAAACAAGAAGGCAAAAGAAATAATTAATGCAAACGACATCACAAACACAAAAAGGGTTGACAATAGGGCTACCGCCTTGGAACGGTCAGTGGCAAAGTACAAAGTAGGCCACTGGGGGTTTAAACCAAGTCCAGAAAAAGAATCAGTACTCAAACGACACAATAGTAATCTATTATTACTACTTTTAAAAAATTTCCAGAATTCCTTAGGTTTTGAATGCCTAACTTTTCTTCGTTAAGACGATAGTGCCATCAATTTTCATCCAATCTTTACCAAACTTTACCAGATTTTTAAAGTTAATGAAGCTCGGATCGAACCAGTAACAGCGGAGTTATGGCCCTTGATTTAGTTAAAAATGCTATATTTTGCCTCGTTAAGGCGATAGGGCCTCCATTTTAAATTCGATCATCCCCAAACTTTACCAAATTGTTAGTATCTATAAAAGCTCAGATAAGTTTGAAAACCAGCCAGATCGGACCAGTAACAACGGAGTTATGGCCCTTGATTTAGTTAAAAATACTATATGTTTCCTCGTTAAGACCCTAGGGCCTTCATTTTTCATCTGATCTTTACCAACAGATTGTTAATGTTAATATACGCTCAGAAAAGTTCGAAAACCAACCAGATCGGGCCAGTAACAGCGGAGTTATGGCCCTTGATTTAGTTACATATGCTATATTTTGCCTAGTTAAGACGATAGGGCCTTTATTTTTCATCCGATCTTTACTAAATTTTACCAGATTGTTAATGTCTATAAAAGCTCGGAAAAGTTTGAAAATCAGCCAACAGCGGAGTCATGGCCCTTGATTTCGTTAAATATGCTGTATTTTGCCTTGTTAAGGCGATGGGGCCTTCATTTTGCATCTGATCTTTACCAAACTTTACCAGATTTTTTTCTTTAATTATTTTTATATTTCTTGATTTTTTTTTGATTTTTTGTTTTGATTTTTTTAATATATATAATTATATATATATATTTTATTATCTCTAGTGGCCAGGTTCGAAAACCAGCCAGAACGGACCAGTAATGGCGGAGTTATGGCTCTTGATTTAGTTAAAATTGCTATATTTTGCCTCTTTAAGACGATAGTCACTCGTTTCATTGATGTTATAAGAGCCATATTAGCAAGTAGAGCGTCCACAGGCCCTCTTGGACCTCTTGTTTAATATACAAAACTGTTCTCTACAAAAGAAGTTAGATTTGCATCTATTAAATATGCACAATGCTTCACTATATCGTTGTTTCTCTTGAATACATTCCGCATCATACCATTCCTTATTTCTTTCCATTGGCTCGTCAGTAAAAGTATGGTCACAATTATTAAAACCCTTTCTACAAAAAAGTGGAAAATATTTGTAACATTACAAACTACAGTATCTATTGACGACCTGTCCGAACTATCTATATTATTCGTTACACTATTCAAATCAGTTAATCGAGAAATCAATCCCGCTCTGAACTCATTCTTTAAATCACTCGACCATTTATACCGAACATTACTGTTCACAGTAGCAACCTTTCGTTTAACATTATAAATCAATGCAAAGGAAATAGGACAATGATCACTCCATTCATTGAATGGGCAAACATTAAAATCATTAATACTCGCAAAATTACCACAGATGCACCTTGCCTTGAGGCGTAAGTATAAGCTCCACAGTCATAATCCTGAAATAACTACCGTTAACTATGCGATCAATAAGTTTCAACCAAAATGAATTACATGTGTTGTCATAACCTCAAGTATAGATAAAAAGAAAATATCCCTAGGTAATAACTTTCCTACAAATTACATTTAAAAGGTGCATTGAATTGAATTGAACTGTAACTAATGTTGTTATAACTTGTAGTTCAATCCATCTGCGTATGTTATAATTATGGCTCCCCCACACAAAGTGTGGTAGGGGAGCCATATTGATTTTGTGCTTTCTGTCTGTTTCTCTGTAGGTCTGCCTGTAGGTCTATCTGTAGGTCTGTGTCACAAACGATGTCCGATCAATCACTAGAGAATGGTTGGACTTAGGGTCCTCAAACTTGGAAGGATGGTTGGTCATGACAAGTAGATGACCCCTATTGATTTTGAGGTCACTAGGTCAAATGTCAAGGTTGCGGTGACATTGACTATCAAAACGATTTCCGATTAATAACTAGAGAATGGTTGGACCTAGGGTCCTCAAACTTGGAAGGATTGTTGGTCATGACCAGTAGATGACCCCTATTAATTTATTTTTTTGATTAATTTTTATTAAAACTGCCCGTATGATTATGTTATAGATGTTGCTAGAATGCATAAATAAAGAGATAAATGAAATGGAAATATGTTAACATATCTAAATGAGCGAACTTAATTACCATTGTACCCGTCGACGCTGTGCCACCTGTATTTGTATAACTGTCCGAAAAGGTAAGACACGTGTTAACGCAAGATTCCCGACTGATGCCATCAGTGGGTGTTAAGGTATTGTTTGTTTATATTCATATATACATGATCATATATGTGTTATACTAATATTGCATATTAATGCTGCCTTGTTTGTTAGAGAATATAGCCTGGTGGGGATATTTTTTAATTTACACTGTCACGTTTTATTGGAATGACAATCGGGTAAGAGTGAGGGTTGCTGCACCATAGAATCTGGTCTATATCCACAACGGCCTCTAACCGTTCCCATGCGGTAGTCTTTTTTCAAACCATTTTATTTGTATTGTCACATGTCTCGCTTATTGACGTTGACATTACTGTTTGTTGTAATGTGCGTTTGACTGTGTTCTGCGAAAGCTACATTTCGTGTTCGGTTTGTATACCTACTATTATTAAGCTTTATACACGCACGCGACTTTTTAATAATAGTAATATAACCGTAACTTCATCTGAACACGATGTGTTTCCTAAAGTAATATTTATGGGGTATAAGATTTGTATTGGGATATATGCACGAGTTATGCAGAAGAACGGGTTCATATACAAATACAAATACAAAGCTTTTTATTACATACTCATTTTTAACATTTAATTTTCATCAAGTTGTTTTATTTGAAACAAACATATTGTCATTACATCATTACATCTACACCTAGGAAATGTTCACAATGAAATCAACATTGTTTATGTCACAGGGCTAGACAAATGTGCAGCCAGACCGGGGCTCGAACCCGGGACCTTCGGACTACCGTTATGATGCTCTACCGACTGAGCACCAATCACGAACGAGTATGCATTACACACCCAATATGACTTTACTGCACGCAGCGAAATAATGTATTTTACCAGTGAAATAAAAGTTTGTTATTTCACATTGTGAAATATAGAGTTTTATTTTCACAGATGCAGCCGGGACGACTTTTTTTAAAAACAAAACAAATTGTACATTTTATTCAAACAATGATTTGAAATGGATTTCAAAAGTTAAAAGGAAATGACTGCCAATTAAATATATTAAAGAAAAAATTCCATTTGGGTATAAATTAAATAACTTTAGACTAATTGTTGTAGTCCGGAAAAAAATGTGTAAAGCGGCCTAATTATTGAAATTGCCTCCCTTGTTGTTCTGGCGTAGTCGGTAGCGCGGCGGATATGTAACTGGAGGCCCCGGATTCAATCCTCCGTGGTTCCACTGAGTTTCGTAGGTGTGTTCTTGGGCAAGACACTTTCCCTTAGCCTCGTCCGTCGGGTGGGGACGTAAACCGGGAGGACCCGTGCATCGGTCTATCCCTCGAGCACGTTAAAGAACAATAGGAATCTATTCGATAATAAGAGTAGGCCACGGTTCCCGGATTCCTATGTATCACTCCCCTATCTCTGGGACGGCTCTAAATAACCTATACTCTGTTGATGAGCCGTTAAACAACATTCAATTCAATTATACCGTAGTTTCCCTAAACAATTGTTTGTAAAATCATAAAATAAAAAACAAATTTTTCGAAGTGAGAAATCTTTTATATTGTCACTTATGCTTCGCATTCCTGAAAATATAAAGTTTTCTCAGTTCTCGATAAAATAAAATATGTTATTCACTCCAAAACAACAGATATCCTCTATGTAAATCTCACTGAACATTTATTCTGCTATCATTCGACTTATTGGCCTCTTATATATCTACTCCCATGATTGTCAAAATCTGGTAAATAATATTATAGAATTCATATCGTGAGTTCCCTGAAATGATAACATTCTAAAATGTTAAAAGTAAAGGATAACGGCTCGAGCGCTTTTCTCATTCGATGTTCTTCACATTTTTCTTCACATTTTATTTCCAGTAGGGACTCCAAGGACCTATAATACATCAGTTCTGTTCGCATTTCTTCCGCGAACATGGACTATTTCTTTGTATCTTACAATCTATTTTAGGAATTTTACGAAAACAGACGCCATTGTTTTACACTAGAAAAGTCGCTTCAGAATTGGTCACGCAACGTCTGCGAGCACTACGGGCACAACTGGCGTCTAAAATGACGCGTAAAGTGTTCCATACCATGAATTATGTAAACATTAATACCTTACCGGACAATGGGAAGTCCCATTATGTGTAAGCACAGTGCAGCAGTGTTGTTTCACAGGTCACGGTGACATAAATTGACATGTTGGTGCAATTACTCTATCTGCTGCTAGAGGTCAATTTTCAAGGTATTTGTTTCGTCATTAAAATGTGTTTGTTAATAAATATCAGTCAATGCCTATAATTATATGTACGATCTAAAGTGATGTGTGGGCCTACTGAATAATTATTTCATAATACCGATAGAAAGTTCATATCACTATCAGTTTCTAGTAACTGGGTGTCGGCCTACTGAAATAGGCCTACTGTATACTGCGTAACTGTTTATGCTATAAAACAATTACTAGTAGTAATGCACCATCAATGTCCCCGAAGTAAGGTGAGTGGGAGTGGGGTGCAGGGGATGATGATGCATACCGACAACAAAGAGGAGGACGGAAACTAGAAACTCCCTCCAACCCCACCCCTCAGATGCACATTTTTAGCGTTGTCTCTATATCATTATGTTATCCCCTTTTCTCGCAAATTCCTTTTCTCGCAAATTCGAGAATACAAAACTCAATAAAACAACCACTGAAACAATGTAAACTGCCATTGACATTTGGTCTGAAATCGGTCAGATTCATAAATATTTATATAGAGTTTTGAGGCAAGAAATGATTTTGAGTTTACATTTAGTTACATTTACTAGATACTTTCTGTTGGGAAAAACAAACGCGCAAAATTTCGGAAAAAAAACTTCAAGTTTAAGGTTTATAACGAGCTGGGTCTGCTACGCTTGCATCCAGTTTGTCTCAAAAGAAATAGATATTCCACTAGCTGGGAATATGCTTTGAAAGTGGAACAATTTAATGGATTTCCAATTCATGCTAAATGATAGTTTACATGACGTATAATGAATGATGAGAGACGTTTTTATTACATTAACTGTGTAATTGAGAACAAGGAGTCAATATTATTCATGCTTTATTCAATTTAGTTCATCTTCTTTTTCTTTCATATGTTACATTATGTATAATAAAGGATGAACAATGTCTGTTGAATCATTGACATTGGATTGATGTTGTTTTTCAGACAGGCCTCAAATGTGAATCGTGCTCTTGAGCAGCTCTATGTGAATTGATACTGACGACATCAGACTGTCAAGGCGTATTACATATGGAGGTGGAAGCCTTTTTAAAAATTGTTTGTGTTTTGGTAGAAAATCTGCCATCGCACGTTTTGTAGTTCTTTAAATGGATCTTAAAATTACCACACGTCTGAGCTCGTGTAAACTACACGTACTGAATACATGCCAAAAAATGTCGTTCGTGTTAAAGGGACACAAGGCAGTCTTTAATTGTTTAAAACTTCTTGCGTCCGGTCAGTTTTCAGCATAATTTGCATGTGTGCAATCATTAATATTATTTTTTAGACTAGAAGAAGTGTTTTACATATTATTTACTGCTGATAATAGTGCACCAATAATATAGTTAAGTATTTGATAGAATAACGAAGACAAAATGAAAACTGACACATTTATTTAATTTTAATGCAAGCATGTTTAAAAAAGAGTATAATAATGGACCTTTGGAAACGGCCGATCACGACACATACGAAATATTGCAGTCTCGGTTTGATTTAAAGTTAAAATGATACCAGGTTAGTAAATGGAGATGGTAATGTTAATGCTTGATAAATACTTAAAGATTGCCGTGTGTCCCTTTAACATTAACACATTAAAATATGATTAGGATACTGTTATCATTCTGAAATGTACTGACGGGACACAGAGAAAATTTCGAATCTTGGGTCTGTTTTACACATGCTCACATTTCAGATGAGAGCAAACATCTTCAAAAGTGTCTTTTGATCTTCTTTTTGTCTCTGATCTTCTTTCCAAATATAAAAGTAATTTAAGGACTCTTCTGCCACAAGGACTATCGCAACCTGACTTCTATGGTGATGTGATTTATAAACTTCGTAAGATTCTTGGTCATGATCACTTTCATACTATCTTCGTTAAACTTGTAAAAAGTTTGTCAAAAGAGGTTATGACCCTATCATCCAAGTAATTCAAGTAAAATATGATATGAACATAAAAGTATAAAATTTAACAATTTTAGTTTTTTGGCAAGAGTTGTTCTAAATAAATGGCTTATGGAACATTGCAGCCTCTATCAGATTTAGCTTTCCTTATACCAGAGTCTTGCTTTACTGTTGGGTGAAAATACATTAAAATTGTTGTGTGCCACTTTATGTATGAAATCTTGTCATTGTCAGATCAATCACATACTCGTATGATACAAAATATAATATGTATTGACCCTTTATTTGATGTGGGTATTTACTCAATTTTTGTCAAGGTACATTTTGGTCCAGAGGATAGCATACTCGGCTTTGACCATACGCCGCTGGATATAGGGGATGAAATAAAGATACAAATATTGCTATATCCACCGCCATATGCTTGCCATCACAGGGATGGTTAAAATTATGTACTGTTGATTTTTATGAATATTGAGTTCTGCTCAACCCGGGTCTAGAGGGGTAGCTAGCATATTTCACTACCGCTCTTGAACAGTCTCAATCAAACCGAGACTGCAATATTTCGTATGTGTCGTGTTTGGCCGTTTCCAAAGGTCCATTATCATACTCCTTTTTTGAATCCAATGAACACGGATTCAAGTCTTACTGGCGCCACTGGGTTATTTCGATGTATCCTGCGCCAAGACAACCTAGCCTCGTTCGTCTGATGGAAACGTAAACCGGGTGGTCCTGTGTATCGGAGTCTGTCCTTCAAGCACGTTAAAAAACCACAAGAATCTAATCGATAGTAAGCGTAGGGCAGGGTTCATGGATGCATGTATCATTGCCCACTCTCTGTGGAGGCTTAACATGACCTAAACAACGTGATGATGAGGCGTTAAACAATAATTAAATTTAAAATGTCCCGTTCCCCTAAACATGCAACTCCCCCGAGCAACACCTGATTCAAAGTGAATACCCTGCTCGGCTTATATTAACTTTTTATTCTATGTCTTTTGTATTCTTTCAGACTGCAAGTCATGTGGACGAAGACTCCATGTACACCTCTGACCAGAGTCAATGCTGAAGTTTATGTTCCCTCAATTCTTTGCTGAATAAAGTATACATATGAACACAAATATTGTCGTTATAATTATGTCCATAAAGTGATAGTTGAGACAGACTATATTTGGCCATTCCGTTCGTCCGTCACAAATCTTGTCGGCGCTACTTGTTGGATTTGAACGAAACTTTGTACGAAGCATCAGTATGTGCATATTGAATGTTGAAGGTCAAAGGCGCCGCGACCTAATAATGAAAAACCTTGTCTGCACTATCCACTTCCCCAAAAGCAAATCTCGTCAAACTTCATGAAACTACTGCATTTGATGATAGAATGATGCCTTTTGATTTTGAGGTCAGTAGGTCAAAGGTCAAGTTGCCTGCTGACAAAAACGTACCCATCCACTATCAAACGTGTATCGACAAGGTTGAGCAGTGCTCGTAAACATCTGGTTTATAATATTACAACACATATGCTATAATATTAATGGTATATGTATATTTCTTGCACAATGTTGAATCCAGTATTAAAACAAGTGGTTTGTTTCTCACTCATACTGTCGCTTGTGAACCAAACCACTTGTTGTTAAATTACAGCATTCTACATTATGCAAACAATATATTCCGATCTTCCATTTGTTTTAAAATCATCAATACAAAGTGTTTTAAAGGAAAGAAAACATGCTATTTGAGGAAAATTGATTTATTCAAATTGTCCTTGAATGTAGTAGATTTCAACTGCTGAAAACAAACATGTATTTCTTTTCCTAAAATAAATAATTCTATGAATATAGTATTTATCGCTGTTATATATTTTCAGGAAATATATAATATGTTTCTTTTCAACAAATGCTTTTTATAAAGTAGTAGTACTTTCAATAACTATTACATGACTGCGTTCTGGGACAGATATACAACCATACAAAAATATGGGAAAAAATAAATTAAAAAAAATATATATATATACTGAGGGAAAATTTTAGCAAGTTTTTGTTGCATCCTAGAAATAATACATTTTTGGTTGTAAAATCAAGAAACTACGGCCATAGACACAATATTTTATTAAACACACATCACTAACAAGTCGAACATCTTAAAGGTTCGTCCCCTAAGTAGTAAATTTTCTCAAAATAGATAGAATTGAACTGTTTCTCATTTCGGTGAATATGTCTTGAATGTCAGTGTCAAGTATACACGTAATTGGATATGTCTTGAATGTCAGTGTCAAGTATACACGTAATTAGATATGCCAGTATTCTATATATTGCGAGGATAACCTTGTTATGAAATGACGACGCGCGCGTTTGAATAGTTGTCAACGGCAAATGACTCCCCATTTGCCAATAGGTTTTAAATAGCACGGGGGAAATTAATTATGTCTGGGCGATGGAAGACTCAAGATACTTATAATGTGCTGGTAAGAGGCTTATTAAATAAAAACGATTACATTACAAAAAGATGGATATTATATTACGGAGAGTATGTTTGCTGTCTAAGCATTATTTTAAATTACGATAAATACCTGAAATGTAACATCTTCGAGGTATGTTTGACTGTATTCAGAAAGACAAATATTGTAGATATGAATAAGCGTTGATACCGCCTGCAAAACAAACTTTAGTAGACTGGAACTGGATTAATTTGTCCGTCTGCAGATACTAACGTCTCCGATCTAAAACTCTTCAATGGTCTTTTTTGACACTGAACTTTATGAGGGAGCACCCTGTTGTCAACCCTTCTCTGTATGTGTTGTAGCGTACGGTGCTTCTATGTTTATTCTTATTGTCGTCTGGTTTGTTTGCGTGATTCTTTGGTTGTCTGTGTTCTAGGAATGCTACATTCCCTGCCCGACTTATCATATCATACTCTTCAACTATGAGGTCATAGCAATCTTGACTTTAGACCTACTGACTATGAATTCAATATTATTCTATTATCATCACAAAGAACCTGTGCATCATGTTAAGAGACGTTGAACTTATCTGTTTCACATTTTCATGAATTTGTCTTAGATAATAGTGTCACGTGTGCACGTAGTTGGATACATACGAATTACCTCTATAGTAACTTAATACTTCAGGCTCCGGTTCCACCAACATTTACTTAGCTCTACTTAGCGTCTTAAAAACTTAAAAACTTAAAATCCTTAAGTGTTTAAGTAAAGTACGTGAAACGTGTTCCACCAACGTATATTCGATACTTAAATAATAAAATTTAAGTATACTACCTTAATTACTTAACGATTTCTAAAGTCGGCGTTGGAGGTGACTTACCGAGATACTTAAAAACTTAAACATGTATAAAAGAGCGTCAGACTAGTCTAATGATATTAGAATTATTCGATTTCGTTTAAAATAAATCTTTATTATTGTCCCAGCATACTTAGCGATTTGCTTACGGAAGTTTTTAAGTATTGTCAACTTAAATGTTGGTGGAACACAATTTCGCTAAGAATTCCTTAAATAGTTAGTTAATTATTTTGATAAGTTTTTAAGTAAAACTTAACGAAATGTTGGTGGAACCGGAGCCTGGTGTATTTTGGCGAGTGTAAAAAAGGTGATACATGCGAGCCTATATGTCTTTATATATTAACATACTTTACTTGAAAAACAATGGAAACTAGCTCATGTATGATGCAGTCAAAATAGAAAGAGGTAATGGCGTCAAAAAAAAAAGTGCTTTCGGCTTTTAAGTCCATATCGATAACAAATTTGAAATACTTTTTTTTTTATAATATATTGCATTTCTAACTTGATAAGTATACATATTTGTTGCATTCAAATGGTTGATTCGTGACTATTTAAGTCGTCGATAGCATTTGCATCCAACTAGCATAATACAGCAGTTGGGACAAAGAGAATTCTGAACTAATATAAAAATACATTCTTGATTCGAACAAATACCAAGCGGACCAATCGAAAATAAAAAAAATTGCGTTTTTAAATATACTGAGTAATTCTGTTAATTGAATGTGTCTCATACGTACTCCGCGTTGAATGTACGAGTATGTCTGATACTGCCATTTTAACTGTGTCCTGTGATGATAACGCGTACATTTTACAATGTGTTCAACCTGATACATGACTCCACAGTTGCCAATTCTTTTCAAATTTATTTCTCTCTAGGCAATATAATATATAGAAGCCTCAATATATTTATAACGTTTTTGTATATTAAAATGTACAGAAAATGTTGAGATTGATACCACTATGTATTGTGGAGTCAATCATATAAGCTCAAAGTCACCATACCCTGAAAATAATATAACTCTTCCGGACTGTACCATTTGGAGTCAATAGATTTAATGTCTAGTTCAGCATAGCTGATAATAAAATACATTATTATACCTCACGTTTACACTCCTGTATAAATTGCCCATACCCTTAGCGTGAAGTATAGGATAGAGCATGAGTTTTGCACGTGTACGGGGAGATAATGCACGAGCGTACACGTGCAAGACTCATGCTCTATTGTATTTATACCACAATAACTAACATATGCTGTGTATATCCTCGGGTATTACACGATGCATAGTGTGTATTTCGGCTATTGTGGTATAAGCAATTTTTACTGTTCACCGGTAAACAATTTTTACTGTTACACGATAGCTATATGCATGACACTACAGGATTTGTCGCCACACGATTGAAACTTTACAGGTTGTCTGACCATGGCGACAAAATGACTCGAAGGCATTCGTGGTGGGGTCAGAAATCAAGGTCACTGTAATCATTGCTGTATTACTCTTCAGCATTAGTAGCTACATTCTGGTATCCTTCCATGGTCCCAACCGGGGTATGTCAGCCGGCCGTTTCGGGCGATATTTGTATTTGTATAATTTAGATTGATTGCGTACTAATAAAAGCAGATATATCAGTCAAACAGGAGATTTAGCATATAAAGATGAATAAAAGACAAAACATGACGTCACACACATAAAATAGTTGACAATAGGGCTACTGCCTTTAAACGGTCAGTGGCAAAAAGGTCACTGGAGATTTAAACCAGGTTCTAGAAGGTACCAAACCTCACCATATTTGCATCCCAATAAAACGAGACAGTGTAACTAACGATAATCCCGCCAGGTAATATTTTGTAACAAATAAGCAGCATTAATAGGCAATATAATTGTAACACATAAATGATCATGTATATGAATTTATAAAAACAAGTATGAAAGGAGACATTTGGAAATCGCCGAACACGAAAAATACAAAAATACTGCAGTCACGGTTTGTCTGAGACTGTTCATGAAAGACCCTAGCTACCGTTCACGCCCTCTAGGCCCGGGTTGAGCAAAACTCAATATTTAAAATGGCAATAACACGAAATTTTGAGCCATCCCATATATGGTATGAATATGACGGTGAACATGGAACCTTCAATGTGGTATTTTCATAGCATTCCATGGCCAGCGGCGTATGGTCCCAGTTTCTGGAAAAATGATTTGCTCTAAACGAGAAAAAAATGGGCGAAATAAACAAAAAAGACGACATAGCAACAAGAGATAAAACAGTGAAGGGTACAAAAGACAATATTGAAGACAAACATCAAACGCTACCGTCCTTTGAGGAGTTAGGTAGACGTCATCATAAGGTTCGTAAGACTCTGCGTCTAACACTTTCTCGTCTCTCACCGCTGAGGATTCGAATCCCACTTTGAGATCGATTTGTTAAGTGAGAATATTTCGATTCCTACAGATGACGGGAGTTATACACTACTGGTTCTACGCATGATAAATGGGGTCTGCCTTTGCCACGAAACAGATCAGCCGTCATTTATGACCTAACATGCGTTCAAATTGACGTGAAACACCATTCAAATAAACTATTAAGCATCATTTTCAGATTCATTTAAATGTCTGCTAAAATAGTAACTTTGTTAATAATCACTTTGCATGGGACATCGAAGTCAAACGAATCGTGTTCTATTGTTGAACATATGATTGCAATTATAAAAAAAAAATGCCGTCGCTTATACAAGAGATAACTATGCTAAGGATTTCAATCTGGGACGGTATGTGAATGCCTTTATGGTATGATTATGTCATAATGTCAGACCACAACACCAACTACATACCGTTGAAGATTTTAAAACTTAGCATGAATATCTGAATTATAACTCTTATCTTTTTGAATACCAGATATAAAAAGCATTATCACTCTTGCGTTTGTTTAGTGCTGTAAAAGGTCGCCCCAATTACAAATCAGTAGAACTATTATTTACTGGTCCTTACATCGAGTCAAATCTCTGTGGATTTAAAATAGAATACCGTTGAGGTCGGTGCTGGTGGGGTGTGGCGTGAAAAGAGTTGCAACATAATATTACCTCTCATGAACAGACTCAATAAAACCGAGTCTGCTATTTTGCGCTATTTTTGTCTGGCCCACATAGTAGGTAGCGAGACACAGCTGTCACTTTTTCGGCGGCGGCGGCCACATTTAAAATCAACTATATCTCAACAACCGCTGCTCGAATTTTTCTGAAACGTTGTCAGATGCTTTGTTGGGTCAAGGGACATCACGTAATGCCAAAATTACCAAGGTCCAGGTCATATTTTGCGTTATTTTCCCAAAACTTAACGTTGGTTAGGTAACTTAACATCAGTTAACTGTATGTGATTGTCTCATTTTCTTTGTTTGATACTTAGTCGTATGTATGGTTGGCATTGATGGACATCGCTGGATGACAAAAATACCAAAGATCAAGGTCATATTTTGCATTATTTTCTCAAACTACACACAAGTTAAACCACTTAACCTCAGTAAATAAACTTCTTATGATTACTTCGCTTTTATTTGTTTGATACTTGGTCATATGAAGTTTGGTGGACATCATTTAAGCACAAATTTAATAAAGTATTTCAAAATGCGGTTTGCCGCGGTGAGCGAGACACCCTCAGACTGAGGTTTTGTTATTGTTTGTTGCTTCCAAGAGATCCCATGTTCTGTATATTTAACACATTTATTTCAAATCAAATCACATTGCCTATATGTAATTGGAAATATCTCCTTCCATGTACCTTTAACAAACATAAGTTCACATCCTGGTGATAATTTAGGAACACTTATTAGGCTTTCTTCACATATAAGCGTAGACTTCTTATCTAAATCTGATCAACTTAAAACCATATACATGTTGAGTGTATCGACACGAGAAACCTCTCGTTAGTGTTTTAATTATGTACTGATTCTTTAAAATATTGGAAACAATACCAGTGACACAAATTTACTCCTTGCCAGATAATGTTCAGTTCTGTAAGATGTAATACCCGACATTGCCAGCTGAACGTACTAAGTCGATAAAAGAGTATGAAAGTGGACCTTTAGAAACGGCCGAACAGGATAAATACGAAATATTTCAGTCTCGGTTTGATTGAGACTGTTCATGAACGGTAGTGAAATATGCTTGGTTCCGTTCACGCTCCCTAGCCCCGGAGCAGAACTTAATATTCATCAAATCAATAGTACAGAACTATGACGGTGGACATGTCATATTTACTGCCATTATTCCATGTCCAGCGGCGTATGGTCCCAATATCTAATAAAAGTATATGCCCCGAAGAGCGAAATAAACAAAATGGAATTTAGTTGGGAGCAGCGGTTATGAAGCAAGTGCTTAAAAACAACATATCCTATGGGTGGTTAAACAATACCCATAGCTTTTATCTGCTGGAGTAGTGGAACCACCGAAACGAAATTTAAGTAAGAAAACAAACACATTTGAGAATGTACCACCGATATCTAAGTATAAGTATCGGGCTCAGCGATTTCCAAAGATCGAATGAATAACAGTCCTGATTGCAAGCGCGGGGAGACGTTTTACTGCCGCCACACAGCAGAAGCAACACTGCATTCACCACTCTTTGTGTTGTGTTCCTTTTCATGTATCTGGGTGCTGTGATTTCTATAGGACAATTTTTCTCATTCACTACTCGTTGTGTTGTGTATCGTCCATTTCATTGTATAGCCCAGTTCGGTAAATACTTAAAACAATTATGTCCCTTTAAAATCTCTTCAGCTTTTAGCACAATTTGCTCTCAGGATGTTGGATATTACAACTCTGCATATCCAGAAGTAATAGTTTGCATACCCAATAGTATGAACCATTACTGTACATACATTGCCTGAGGAAACTGTGTTAGTCAATTAAATATCAGATGACGAGGCCCGCTCAATAAAGCTGTTGTATGAAGTAAACATATAAAGCAGGTTTTTTATTAATTGTGTTTTGTTTTTTTTTTGTTCCAAAACAATAAAGAATTACCAGAAAAGTTTTGTATTTAGTACAGATGAATTATTAACTTACAGTTTTCTTCATTGTATTTTGTTTAGCTATAACCTAGATAATATTCAATATACAAATGATAAACAAACAAATAACTTTAATCTGGACTCAACTTATATACCCGAACTGCTCGGTCATGTAGCATGTCAGCAGTAAATAAGCAAGCTTTCCATGCTTTTTCAATGACCAGTTAGCGTTGGGAAATATGTATTTACAAGCTCTTCGATTTTGAGATAAGAAAAGTAATTTGCTCACAGGAAGATGAAAATATGACAACTCTGTATTTCCCAATAAGAGGAAACAAACCATGTTACCGAAATGGACTAGTTTGTTTGCTCTTTTTTTGTGGTACAGTGCGGATCTACGGTGCCGTTGCGTTTGGTTGCTGTGATTTCTAAAAGACATTTTTTCTTGTTTGTGACTCCTTGTGTTGTGTATTCTATAGTCACATTTTTCGCATTGTAAAAAAGGCAATAAGGGATTGTTGATGATAGTTGATGATTCTGAAATAAAGCCGTTGTAAATGTGGATATAAAAATTGAACAGGAAAAGTAGAAGGACGACAGTCAACCACAAATACACACCGAAACAACCACAAATACACACCGAAACAAAGAACAACTTTAAATATGAATAAAATGTCAAATTAGCCATTCCAAACACAAAAGAGTTGACAATAGGGCAACCGCCTTGGAACGGTCAGTGGCAAAATAGTTAAACCAGGTTCTAGGGTGCACCAAACTTCACACTTACCTACTGTCATCCCAATAAAACGGGACAGTGTAAATAAAGAAATCCCCGTCATGAACCAACCAACAAGGCAGCATTAATAGGCAATATAAGTCAAACACAAAGATGCTCGTGTATATATAAATACAATACAACAATAGCATAAAAAGCCACAAAGAAGGTACTCAATGACTTGGCAGAAGCCAGAGCAACAAGAGAAAAAAACATTGAGAGCACGACAAGACAATATTGTAGACAAATATCAAACGTCACCGTCCTTTTGGGCTTTAGGTAGACGTCATCGTAGGGTCCACAGCCTGTCCGGTCATCGCACAATCAAAGAGGAAAGCACAGTAGCGAACTGTAAATGGATCCGACACCAATCAAATAGTGCGTTGCAATACTACCTATTATTGCCTGTGCTGTAAGTAGGTGTACACTTGAGAAAAGGAGAGTTTACATAATTATATTTGCTACGAATTCAAACAGCTGAGATTACTGATTAGTCTAAATTGCATTTGAATCGTCCTGTCTAGGCTTTAATAACCCCATGAATTATGTAAAACCTTCAAATTATATCGGTTTCAGATTGTACATTAAATTGCTCGAACTATTTGTGTCTCAAATTTATCGAGATTCTCAAATGGCCTAGCGTCTCAATTGGAAAGATATTAACACTCAGACACAAATCAAAAACATAATCCTAAAGGGACATTATTCAATGCGGCCTAATTTTAGTTGTCTCTCAAGTGGCTACATCTCCCATATGGTATTTATGTACATGGTGGTGATGAGGAGTGGTTCCCCACTGATCGTTGAGTTAAAACAGTAAAAACATAGCCAAATCCGCTCTCAAAACAACTGTCTCAGTAAATGCTTAGCGTATTACTGGTATAATTGTCACAACTCGTTTAATTGCTAATTACTAAAGTACCAGGGGTCATACACTTAAGGTCATTGACCCTATTCTTTCTGAACATCATTAAATCAGCAAACAATATACTGAGGTACATGGTTATCGAGTTGTATACTAATGTAACCAATCATGTATTCATGTAACCATTCATGTAACCACTGTTCTGATATCATTATACTCATTTTGACCTCTTGTTAATCATACTCTGATTCACAAGTCATACATAATTACAAATAATGACCGTTAAACGTGACTAACACGCGACTTTTTTTAAGAACCCTGTTAGCCGGCAGAGCATCATCATATTGATCCTCTTGTTTACAACAAGATACGTTTGTTTACAATAAGATGAGTCTTTTTTTAACAACAAGATGAGTTACATTAAAAGACGAGCAATAACCTCAACCGTATATCAAAGAGACTTAGTAACCTACCTTGTAATGTTTAAAAATATAACTATTGCATGTATGTGATCAGTATGTATATACATCATTTCTATTTTTGGAAACAAAAACCTTACACAAGGACGGAAATACAAGTATCAAATGTTTTGTTTTCATAGTTAATCAAAGGTTCAGTTAATGTCATATTAAACATGTTGAATCAATGGTATATCTACTAATAAAATTAATAAAATCTAATCTCTAGCCTTGTTGGTTAGAGATTAGATCATGGCGGGGATTTCTTTATTTACACTGTCCTGTTTTAATGGGATGACAGTAGGGTAAGTGTGAGGTTTGGTGCACCCTAGAACCGGTTTAAACCCCCCAGTGGCCTACTTTGCCACTGACCGTTCCAAGGCGGTAGCCCTATTGTCAACCCTTTTGTGTTTGTGATGTCGTTGACTTTTATTATTACTTTTGCCTTCTTGTTTGTCTGTTTGCATGTGTGTTTCTGTGTTTTGTGGTTGACTGTCCTCATTGAATGCTACTTTCCCTGTCCGATCTTGTTATATTTCTTTACATATACAACACAATATTAAGGTAAGCAAAAATAATATAATAATATATACTGAAAAGTGGATACCTTGAAACCAAAGTCACTATGAAGCCTTTGAATTGATCATCCTTTATATAAAATGTATTTTTGTTACATAAGTAGGTCGCTATATTGACTATATAAGGGTGAGAAAATACATACATCTACAAAATACCTTTCAAAAAGCACTGGATCCCCGAGGGGATACGAAAATGCTGGAACAAATTAATATATGGGGAAAAAAACATTTATCCAGTGCTACAGTTTATAAAAACCCAAGCGCTTTCGGCTTACGCCTTCATCAGGAGTACACAAACACGAAAATAACAAATACGAAACAAAAAACACTAAAATACACGGCAGTTTAAATAAAACTCTTTAAAAAACAGCTTATCGTTTGGCAGTGTTTCAGAAACTGGTCACTTTGAATAGACACTCAGGAGCCAAATGTGATACTAATAAAAGAACATATCTGGTTGGATGAGGGTAAAACTGTACACTGACATTTAGTTATAAAGAGAGAGTAAAAATGTTAAAAAGATAACACAAACCTACCTCAAAACCTAAAACCTAAAATCGATACTGCAAGATAAAGTATAAAGCAACTCCAAAGCTAATAAAAACAATGAGTAAGGCTAAACAAATTAAATTAAATAAATGGAGATATTTTGATCAAGGGAAGTAACAAAAGTATATAACCGGAGTATGTGTGTTTAAATTTATATATTCTGTAAGATGTATCTAGTCTCCTTTGTTGATTCCTACTGGATATTTTGTGTTTAAGCGTCTTATCCAGTACGTTTCACGCAATTTACGTTCTGCGTCGGTCCAATTCACCCCTGGTGAAGGCGTAAGCCGAAAGCGCTTTTGTTTTTATAAACTGTAGCACTGTATACTTTTTTTTCCCCATCTATATATATGTATATATATACGTGAATCTATTACGAGATCCCAATTTCGAAAGTTGCCGTAGTGAGTTCAAATTCTCTCCCTTTATTATATTTACTGAATTGACAGTATCCCCCACATTTCATTGTCACTGTCTCAATATAGCTGTGTGTGGTTGAACGCTTAAATGTGGCCCACTCATATGAGCTTTAATTGTATGTATGTATGCGTCTATATGTTAATTGTGCCTCCAGACGAGTGTGTTATGATGTAGAGATACAGTTCATCAACGTGTGTTGCAGCTATCTTTTTCAAGGAGTGAATTCATACACTTGATTTCTGTGTATCTCGTCATAGCTAGACGCCCTACCGTAGTTCGTCCGAAGGTTGTCTGTCCTTGGTAGTTCACAAATATTTCTCCCTATATATATATATATATACTTAAACTCACCAGGTTATTGGGACGCTATATATATATACATATGATCACATAGCCTAATTTGTTTTTATTGGGTCCGACCCATTTTACCTGATTCAGTATAATACGTCCATTTTAAAAAGCATACTGAGCGTCACCCCACTGCACTAACATTGAAAATCATTTTTGTCCCAGTAGTCCTATTTTGACCAAATACTCGTGTATAAGAATTATTTGAGACCCAACATGCTCGTGAATTTAAAACTATATGGTGAATTTAAAAGGTACGTACAATGTCATACATGTTAAAAGAGCGAAACAGCGGGGTATTGTGTTTCATATGATAACCTTCAGAGACCCCTTTTAGGGCCTCACTTAACTAGTATAGAGGGTTTCTCACGGTTGTCTCATGTATATTATCCTGATGTATAATCATAGTTAGATATGAGTAAACTCTTTTTTTGTTATTGATTTTTTTCTATTCCTTGCAATATATATATATATAATTATATATATATACAAGCTTCACGTGCATACAGTTTAATAAAACAATCCTAAAGGTTTTCTTTGAAAATAAAATTTAAGACCATGTAATATATGAAAGTATATTTATCATTAAAATGCTAGCATGTAGTAAATATGGTACAGTTGTTAATTGGATTCATAAGATAATAACCCCGTATCTCTTAAATAGCTTATATCTAAATGTCCTTGTTTAGACGTTTCTATCCAATGGTCAGTATAATAATCCATGTATTATTTCAGAGAACTACAAACTAAACTTCAACCCGGGGCTAGAGGGCGTATGCGGTAGCTAGGACAATTTACTACCGCTCATGAACAGTCTCAGTCAAACCGAGACTGCAATATTTCGTATGTGTCGTGCTCGTCCGTTTCCAAAGGTTCAGTATCATACTCTTCTTTCTTATATGGCTGATATGATATTGCTTCGGACTTCTTCTTCTTAATATTCCTATTAGATAATATTTTCGTCAGGTATGGAACCCCCGTTTATAGACAAATTGTTGGTATCCCTATGGGTACGAACTGTGCACCACTTGTCGCAGTTTTGTTCTTATTTTGCTATGAAAGGGATTTCATGTTGAGTCTTTCACCAGATACCAGGCAGATGTTATTGAAGCCTTTAATGACACCTCTCGGTATCTGGATGACATATTGAACATTGACAACCCTTTCTTTCCAACTATGGTTAATTATATTTATCCTAAAGAACTTCAGCTTAACAAAGCTAATATATCTGATAATAACGCTTCTTTTCCTGATTTAGATCTCTCGATTGAAAATGGAAAATTAATTAGCAAAATCTATGACAAGAGAGATGATTTTAATTTTGACATTGTTAATTATCCCCACTTGGATGGGGATGTTCCCCGAGCAACTTCTTATGGGGTGTATGTGTCTCAACTTATTCGTTTTTCTAGAGCTTATACTCGAGTTGAGGACTTTAATATTCGTAATCTTTGTATAACTAAAAGGTTACTCCATATCAGGGTTACCGTTACCATAAACTTCGTAAAACCTTTGCAAAATGTTATTATCGTAACCCTGATCTTCTTTCCAAATATAAAAGTAATTTAAGGACTCTTCTGCGACAAGGACTATCACAACCTGACTTCTATGGTGATGTGATTTATAAACTTCGTAAGATTCTTGGTCATGATCACTTTCATACTATCTTTGTTAAACTTGTTAAACAGTTTATCAAAAGAGATTATGACCCTATCATTTGGCAACGTACTGCATGCTTGGTGGTGGACCCTTTTACAGTTCGCCACTATGCTTTCCTCTTTAATTGTACGATGACCGGACAGACTGTGGACCCTATGATGACGCCTACCTAAAGCCCACTGGGACGGTGGCGTTTGATGTTTGTCTATGATCTTTCTTGTCGTGCCCTTAATGGTCTATTCTCTTACTGCTCTGGCTTCTGCCAAGTCATTGAGTACCTTCATTGTGGCTTTCTAGGCTATTGTTTTTTTGTATTATATTTACACGAGCATATTTGTGTTTTACTTATATTGCCTATTGATGCTGCCTTGTTGGTTAGGGATTAGATCATGGCTGGGATTTCTTTATTTACACTGTCCTGTTTTAATGGGATGAAGTAGGGTAAGTGAGAGGTTTGATGCACCCTAGAACCGGTTTAAACCCCCAGTGGCCTACTTTGCCACTGACCGTTCCAAGGCGGTAGCCCTATTGTCAACCCTTTTGTGTTTGTGATGTCGTTTGCATTTATTATTGCTTTTGCCTTCTTGTTTGTCTATTTGCGTGTTTGTTTCTGTTTTTGTGGTTGACTGTCCTCCTTGAATGCTACTTTCCCTGTCCGATCTTTTTATATTTCTTTTTCTGCGTTGTACGACTACGTTTTTTATAACAGTCTTAGCACTCCGAACACTGATTTAGGTGTTCAATGTCTAATTTAAATGACTTCCTTCAATTATCAGCGATTTTTTGACGTTATTTGCGTGTGGTACATACGTTGAATCCTTAAGTGTGTCTGTTTCCGGATAACATAATGATACTACATTACATACCTATCCATTATGTTGACAGTCGTTCGTGTCATTAACATAAATTGATCGGTTCGTTGTACTCATATCCACAGTTTCGCATAACATGCCGCTCTAAGATACGCGTAAGCCTGTTAACACTCTTGAACTCTGCGTTTTCTGTTGAATGCCTAATTTAAATTGCAAATATATAAAAACTCTTACAAAGTCTTCTTCTATATACCATTAAGATACTGTATTACCTACTCTCCATCACGCTGATGGATTGCCCTTCGTGTCGTTAACATGGCTGTAAGGTTTCATGTACTCCACGCCCCAATGGTGACAGCTATGTTAGGAACAGAACACACGCTCTAATAAACTTTACATGCACTATGCTTATTTAAAATGCAAAAGATGCAACGTAGATGTAAATGTCGAACAGGAAATATAGCATTCAAGAACTACAGTCAAACAAAAACACGCACAGAAACACATTCTGACATATACAAAATCTGCATTATCATATACTCTCAGTCTTGTAAATGAGTAAGTGTCGATTCTTACGGATGGCGGGAGGTGAACAGTACTTGTTCTACCCAGGAAAGGTGGGTGGTCTGCCTCCACCACAAACAATCGACCGTCATAAATAACCTTGCATGTGTTCAAAATGACGTAAAACACCATACAAACAAACAATAGTTTACTTGAACTTCTGACATGTCTGACTAATTTTGGAAACCATTACGATAATAAAGAACACTCACATTTAGGATGATGCTAGAACAGTTTTAAGCACTTAGTATGTTAATGTGTAGTCTGAAAGGTCCACAATGACATGTCTGGTAATAAGCCGCTCCTATACACGGCATTCGTTATACAAAGCAAAATAGTCATGGAACGTTATTGAAAAAAATGAGAAAAATATATCCTATAGAAATACCAACGACAGAATGGCTGAAGTGTAAACAAGTGTTATAGTGTAAATAAAGATACCCCCTTTAGGTTATATTCTCTAACAAATAAGGCAGCATTAATACTATAACGCTAAGATGATCATTGGTACATGAATATAAAACGCAAATGTAAAAAAAGGCTTTTAGGATTTAGGTAGAGGTCAACATATGTCCACAATCTGTTCAGTCATCGCATAATCAACAAGCAAATACTAGTAGTGGACTGGAAATGGGTAAAACACTTAATACATGCTGTACACTGCCTTTTTGTGATAAGCTTCGTAATAAACGCTAAGATGATCATTGGTCATTACCTTTTTGTGATAAGCTTCGTAATAAAAAGAGTTCTTGACCAATGATCTTACGATGGAAATATGGTCCGAAAGAAGACACAGCACCCAAACGCAGTGTCACCGTAGGATGTCAGATTGTGGCAGTCCTTATAACAGTGTGAAAAGGTGGTAAATATAGATATAAAAATGGAACAGGAAAAGTAGCAGTCAATGACAACAGTCAACACAAAACACAGAGAAACACACAAACACACACAAACACACAACACACAAACACACACAAACACACACAGAAACAAAGAACACTATCTATAAAAATGAATAAAATGCAAAATAAGACATCACAAACACACAAGGGTTGACAATAGGGCTACCCTGGTGTAATAGCATTTTATTTATACACATTTAATGAATATTAAGGACCCCTATTTGGCTACAAGCGCTAAACAAGCGAACATGTTGAGAAACATAAAGGATTGTCACTGTGGTGAACTGTACATGGATCAATCACTAAACAGACAGTGCATTGTAAAATGATAGGGTATTAACATCTTTTTTCAAAACTTATTAACGGGTTTTTATCTCAGAAGAGTTCTCAAACTACGTTTCATATTTTTTAAAGCACAACAGGGCTCCGTTAAAAATGTTGCAAAGGTTTTTCTAGGTTCATGGTAACGGCAGCCCTAATTGCTATCATTCATAGACCAGATACATCGTTTTAGCGCACCACGCGGATGTTACCATATTTTTCAAAACCAGACCTATTTTATTGAACGCAGTATCTCAGTCCGACGATTTGTCTAGATTTTTGCGACGCTTATAATCTTTGTATTTACAATCAAGCGTCGAAGATGATCAAGACCATTGCTCAGTAGGAAAACATCAAATGACACCGGGAACACGCCCCTGTTTTAGATGGTTTAATTTGCGTGACCCGGTACGGTTTTTGATGCGATTTGCGGCGCGATCCTAAAAATGTAAAAGAAAATAATATTGTTTTTGTTATATGACATGTATGATGAAATGTATAAATAAAAGGAAAATAAAGGAAAATAGAACCTTATTGTTTGATTCTAATCACATGTGTATTATTAAGTAAGTAATATTGCTTTGGACCCTTTACTAAAATGACTGGCATGCATGTAGATGGTAAAGTCATTTCGATTAGATGTCAAACATGGTCACCAGCGGCCATCTTCGTTTACATAATTATATAGGAAAAACATGTGGCGATTACTCTGAAAATATTGAGGATTTGCACTTTCCAGGAATGTTGCTCTTGATGTCTAGTTGGTACTAAGTAAAAATCAGTTCGGCCAGAAATTTAAAAATACAAGTTCATGGCGACTACTAAAATAAAAGATTTTAACCAACTATCTCAAACAATAACTTGCCACTTCCAACAACCCTAATCATGAACTTCAGGTGAGGATAGCGGCCTCTTACTCAGTGGATAAATAGGCCCCGGCTTGAGAGAACTAAAATGTATAACACGAATCACTTCGCCAATAAAAATCATAATAATTCATACACTCTTTAATCTTAACTATAGGAACAGCTCAAAACCATTTGCTTATTAATGTTTTCGCCATTCAGTAGGCAGTTCTATGATTAATTATTTAACGGTTACCATGGTTACGAATATATAAAACGTCTTCAACTCGATGACATGCTCTAGAAAAAACGAATAAGTTGAGAAACATATTCTCCAAAAGACGGTGCTAGGGGAACATCCCCGTTTAGAAGGTGATAATTAACAATGTCATCATTGCAATCATCCGTCGTGTCAGTAATGGTTTTGCTTATTATTTCTCCATTTTAAATAAAGAGATGTACATCGGGAAAAGAGGCGACTTCTTTAGAATCGATAGGATTAACCATGGCATAAAAGAGCAAGCAGAGTGTCACGCAAGTCACACATTTATCAAGTTTGTATTAAATGGACACATGGCAATCTTGATGTATTTATCAGCCAATAACAGTTCACATTGATTTATTAATCCATTATCCTTTTTTCTCGCCTATATTTCAAATTAAAGGTAATAAACTTAGATTTTTTGTTCAATTTTATTTTTATTCTACAATATATTTAAAATTAATGTACGAGTAGTGGGTGTGCATTATAATCAACAATGAGTAATATACTGCGGCTTTGAAATCGTCAAATAATTATCAATTATTATTTGCGAATATTCCAGTTAACACTTAACCCGCTACCTATATATAATGGACTGTTCTTTATTTGAATTAAGACCATTCTATTTATGTGACAAAGGGGTGTTTTGGGAAAATGACTGATCAGCAGTCGGACATTGTAAACCCTTATTACTCATAGGCTCATCTGGGTTTTCAATAGACACAAATGCTATTATAGTCGTTCTTAGCGGGTTAAGGGTTAATATGTAGTAAAACTAACGGGATGCCGCGAGCTTGTAACAATTAAAGATTGCCGCTTGTCCCTTTAAGAATGTTGTTATATATTTAAATTACCATTTCACTAGCTGACGCATAAGCATTTTTAAATGATTTATGATTATCGGTGTGATACTCTGGCAAGCGATAATGCACACAAAGGATACACGATGCGGACGTGTAGCATTATTCTGTTTAAAAAACACGATAAATACAAACATTATTGCAGACTCGGTGTGATTGAGCGGTAATGAAAAGTGTTTGCAAAGTGCTTGCAACCGTTCACGCCCTCTATCTCCGGGTTGAGCAGAACTCAATATTTAAAAAAGTCAGTAGTTCAGAAACTTGAAATAAATATTTTAAACATGTATTATTGTCGAAGTAGCCCCTATAAAACCCTGCTAAAATAAGCTTTCCCATCGCTTAATGTAATTAAAGCTACAGAGTCCCTATATCAATATATTTCTTCTTTGTAGGCGTGTCTTTATTTGTAACTTCATGTTCACCAGCTCATGTCGAAATCGGGTATTTAAGCGAGCAAATATAGCATAGAAAATCATTTACCGTATATACGTCAACCAGGGCACATCGTACCTATACACAGGTAACAGTAATTTTTACAGAAAAAAAAAGTTAGCTTCTTTCGGGGCTCGAACACACGACCTTCTGATTTCAAGTCCGGAGCTCTATCCACTGAACTACAACGCTACTTGAGGAAATAGTATACTAACTACCATTTATTATGAGGCAAAATAACTTAACATATTTGAACGCAACTAAAGATGGATCACTAAATATGTAGTCCATATTGTCGCAAGTGTAAATTAACATTGCCTGGTGTAATACTGTATGTTATTAATATGAAACTAATATTTCGCCTCAAATCAACCAAATCTCGATTTGTTATTTAGCGCTTGATGAGTTTGTATGCGCGCGCTTGTTATTACGTAATGCCTATTTAGTGTTAAAACTGCTACAACATACCAATAAATAGCAGTGGTCTAGTGGTTCAGCGTACAACTTTCAAAACTTACAAGTGCAAGGCTGTGTTTCAAATCCCGTTCCGGGCAACTGTTTTTTAATCACATATATTTTGGAGCCGTATATTTATCGATGTTACCTGTACGGAGGCTAAATAAAAATGTGAAGTTTTACGCATCGATTTCTCCTTATATACCGACTTTTGGGGTGTTCGTCGATTTGAAACTACTTCACACGTGACTCATTCATATTCATGAGTTATTACCAGTTAAAATAGGGCATGTACAGCTTTAAGGCAGGAACACGTAATGTGGTGTGCATATGACGGTGAACATTGCACCTTCAGTGAGATATGTTCAAACCATTCCATGGCCAGCGGAGTATGGTCCCAGTTTCTAACAAAACGTTTTGCCCTAAACGAGAAAACAATGGGCGAAATAAACAAAATGGAAATTAGTTGGGAACAGAGGTTGTTATGAAGACTGCGTATCACAGGTAACAGTCAACATACTAGATTATTAAGCAGATAATATGTCCTAAGTGTGACTAAACAATATTCAGAACCTTTAAAGGCTGGAAAACACAAAAGTATTTCAGAACAACCTTTGTTGCTGAACTTTAAAAACCAAATATTGAAAGAGGAATCAAGTTGATAAGTATCTCGATTAAGCCACACTGTCACAGACAGACGCAGTGGTAATCGAATAAGCTAACTACTGGTTGACATATCTATATCGATAACTGGGGAAAGGTCCAGACACGCAACATCTCGATTTGTTTCATATGGCATCCTAATGGACTGACAGTGACAGTGTTTCTGCGTTAATGTTTCATACATAGGCATGTATAGATGTACCTATCAGAAGCGTTCGTGGCATGGTATAAGGTCTCAGTAGGCTTAACTAGTAGGATTTGTTTTGATGGGATGTGCTTGTATTTATACAGTATTGTCATTTTTGCCGCTAAGACAGGATAATAGCGAGGTTACATACACTTAAAATCGATTCAAGCTTAAAGTCGGAAACCCTGTCTTCAACACTCTGTGTTGTGTATTTGTTTGTGGTACAGTGCGGATCTACAATTAGGCTGTAAGCTAGTAGGAGAACCCCCCGCACCCCCACCCCCACCCCCACCCTCACTGGAGGGATTTTGTACACCCTATTTATCTGAAAGCCCATTATGTGTAGAGCATTTTGGAACATGTATGCCATCTGAGCGTTGGGGATTTATCGTGTTACAGGGTCTAGAATACGTTGCCTATAAAATAATAATTAATTTTAGTGCATTTTGAAGACTAAAAATGTATGGAAGAAAGGGTTTGTATTTTAAATTGTCTTCATTATTCATGCCTTTTATAATACAAACTTTTTTTTATACCTTGGATACCTGGGTTTATAACTCTACGATTCCATACTTTACGTTACCTGGTTTTATTAAGTTTTTAAGGTAAGACATTAAAAACATTAATGATGTTATATCCGAAAATTATTCCAAACCTTACGGATATCATAGACATACGTGACCATGATGTGAACAATGTTTGGTTTTTGTAATGTCCGTTACATTGTTTGTTTTTAAATCCTTTTCTATGTTCTGCATGTTAAAAGAAATAATAGAACAAATCATCCAATAAACTATTACAGTTTTACTGCAGCATTCCTTTAAACATAATTGATAGTAACAACCCATTTTGAACATTATTTATGCTTTTTGAACTACAAACTTTTCGTTTCACCCTGCGTTATCAAGTATACGTTACCGTAATTTATATTACCTTGTTGAATGAAGGTGTTTGGTTTAAGAAATTAAGAACGTAAATATTTAATATTCGAAAATTATTTCAAACATCTTAGTTATAATAGACATACGTATCCATGATGTGAACAATGTTTGGTTCTTGTATTGTCCGTTACATTGTGTGTTTTTTTAAAACAATTAATAATAATCTTCCGTGTTTCACCAGAAATCTAGAATATTTAGCCAGTTAGCTTATACAGATGTTAATACAACATTCCTCTAAACACCATCGATGGTTGCAACACAGCTTGAACAGACATGAAATTATGTCAATGTTAATATGTGTTACATGTACCTCATGTATTAAACCAAACTAAAATTAAGTTTACATCATTTTATTTAAATACCACATATATGTATCAAATAAAAACATGGATATATATCTTTATTTTCCTTTTATACTGTTTATACATAGGCAAACATTGAATGAAATAAAGTTTGTATATAATTTACACGACTCTTCCGTCCTTCTTACGTTACCACATTCAAGAAAAATAGCAAATTGTATGCACAATTTTAACTGCTAATGTATTCATAAATTAATCAAATGTAACACATTAAGCAATTTCAATATATTCACAAAATGAATTGAACTTTACTTACGTTACTAACAAATATAAATGTATAGCTCTGTGAGATAGCATGCATTTTCATGGAAATATATTACATCATTTGAGCTTCTAATTCCTCTATTCATTGTCATCACTTTCTTCAAACTCAATATCAATCAGTTTGTTCGCTTCCATATCTTCCCGCCGATTATTCTTTAGTGTCAGGCTCTTTGAACATGATGTTAACCAACTATTGTGATGCAATTTCACCAATAGTCCAGTCAAATTCAATAACTTTATCTTCTCTCATTTGTTTCTGCGTCTGGTAGGTCTGGTTAAAGTTGGTCAGTAGGGTGCTACAGAAACACTTGAATGTGTGCATGATTATAGAAAATTGACATGGCGGCAAAAAGGTCTAGTCCTTTTCGCGAAAACGTATTTGACATCCGTGTAAAGAGGTTTGCAATATAGGCGGCGCACTATCCTCTCCGTGATCTCCGTACTTTTTGTGAAGATCATCCAAACATTCATGCTGCTGTTCGAGCAATCCAACTTTACACAAACTCTCTGTCATTTGTAATCGTCTTTAATGGGACAGCCTTGCCTCTCCCTACAAAGCCACTGGTTGTAACACAGCTTGTAAAGCAATGTAGTGTGGGTAGTAAAGAGCAAAATATCAGACCCATTAACCTCTACAATTTGTTGCACATTCAACATCTTTTTTAATTATCCCAGTGCCAAACATGACATACGGTTGTATTACTGAAACAAAGTTTGAAAGCAGTATGTCTGTCAGGAGAACACACCACGATTGTTTTGATGTTGGTGAGGATTGATAGGGATATGTTGAGTCGAATGTCTGCTTCCTCCTATGATGTAAACAGATCTTCCTGATCATCAGCAATGACTGATGTGTCATCTGCAATGGTAAGCCGGGGATATTTTTTCCCAGACAAAGTAGGTTTTTTGGCCTTGGAGGTTTGGTGCATATCTGTCTGTTTTACACTGGCCGCAAATGAGATTAATGAATTGTGTCGTATTGTCGTGATAACTCTTCAAATCGCAATATGTCTTCGTTTTCGGCCCTGACAACAGGAAAGTTGGGGTTTCACCTCGCCTCTTGCACTCAAACTACTTGATAGATCTAGGAACGCAAGTGTCTGTCACAAAGTTCGTATATTCAGTAGGTTGCTGTGTAGCTGGTTCATCTGATACTGCTAAGCAGTAGATCAATTTGAATTTGTCAGTTCTAACTGAATTGCCATCAGCTGTTGCAAGGGACCATGGTACTGAGCCTAGAGAATATGATAGCTTCAACAAGATCTGTCTGATACCTGGTCAATAAGGGAACCAATTGACCGAATATAGTGTGTTTTAGATCGGTTCGATGTGTCAGTTAACAAGTCATTGACAAATATGTCATGGTCTTCTCAGCATCATGCTGTAATAGATCATCAGCAACATCTCTCTATGCTGGAATACGGACGATCGGCGGTATATCTCATAGTCATCGATATCAACTTGGAATGGGGTTTGTGAAATCAATGATAGATTCCATGGCTCTTCCCAAGTCTTTCTCATTGTCCTTTGTTGAATGGATGCATTTTTTTGCGCGAAGAAATACACTTCTGATGCCATGTTTGCCATCTCTGGAAAGTGGCCTCTAACCGCCTTTCTCTACATTGACATGTAATGTACCAGTGGTATTACCTGTATGCTGCATACTTTCTACTGAATCCAATGATGTTACCCTTACAATTTGTATGTTGATTGATAATTTATTAATAGTTGTGACTTGTGGAAGAGGGACACGGAATCTCCTGTTTTGGAGAAGTTCATTTGACCTGGGGATGGGTTGTGTCAAGACTCAGGGTGTCATTAAATATACTGGAATGTGTCTGGCATTGTTCCAATGGTCATACTCAAAGAACACTAGACATAGGCGGTAGGGTGAAGATATATGCATTTCCAAGTTCCTTTGTGGATGTCTTTGATGAGAGTTAGTATTATTAGTATTGTGTCCAACTACTAGTAATCAGAATAAGGCAGGACTAACTTACATTGGATGGGGACAAAATATGATTATTCTTTGGGATTTGTCTCAAAATCATGATACATTGTAACAAAGGGAATATGTCATAACTAGTTAAAAAAAATCAGTAAAGGATAAGCTCCCAATAGTTCAATGTGCAATTATTATTTTTTTGATTTATGAACCATTTTAAAATATGTATTTATTATATATTTATTTAGTTAGATTAAATGAATTAAACGACATTAAAAAAATGTATTTCTGGAAACTTCCAAATGGTAACATACTTTTTGTTTGTTTTACATGTCGTAACTGTCGCTCTCTCGCTCTGTATTATATTTACGCGAGCATATTTGTGTTTTACTTATATTGCCTATTGATGCTGCCTTGTTGGTTAGAGATTAGATCATGGCGGGGATTTCTTTATTTACACTGTCCTGTTTTAATGGGATGACAGCAGGGTAAGTGTGAGGCTTGATGTACCCTAGAACCGGTTTAAACCCCCAGTGGCCTACTTTGCCACTGACCGTTCCAAAACGGTAGCCCTTTGTCAACACTTTTGTGTTTGTGATGTCGTATGCATTTATTGTTACTTTTGCCTTCTTGTTTGTCTGTTTGCGTGTTTGTTTCTGTGTTTTGTGGTTGACTGTCCTCTTTGAATGCTAATTTCCCTGTCCGATCTTTTTATATTGCTTTACAATATGCCCGGTACATACAGTATTTGAGTATATTTCCATAAGGCCAAAGCCAGAAGGTATTTTATTTAGACATGCTAATTCCCGCCCTCATACCAGAAGTCAATTTAGTGGTGTTCTTCAAAAAGCCTTGAAGTATCACGGTTTGTCGAATGCACATTTTAAGAGTCATAGCTTTAGGATACGTAGGGCGACAGATTTGGTTATGGACGTGGTTTCTGATGCTTTAAATCAAAACATAGGCAGGTGGCAAAGTACTGGGTATAAAAATATATATTCGTTGTTAGTTATAACGATATGCATGTGTCAACTGGGTTATGTGCAGTCACTGTAATGGATATATACTGAAAGAAATAAGTTTAACAAGTAAAATGGATATCTAGCTTAAATAAATATATTGTAATTTTATAATGTGAAGTATTTAAAAACATTGGAAAGACATAGTGTGATATTCTTTTTCATCTGTTATTTTAGTTTCAATGAAAGTAGCAGTGTTATCTCCTATTTAGTTAAAACAGCATATTTCGCATTTAAAAAATACAAATGTGGTAAAGAGCTTGATTAAACTTTATTAAATACTTGTTCTGGGTCTCAAGTTATGAAAAACCCAAAACCAATTGACAATAACCTTGCCAATATACTGTTAAATGTATTTATGCACGAATTCGAAATAAAATATTTTTAGACCAACCTTGCCATTATAACTATATAGGGAACCAAAGTTTACCATTTGTGAAATTGCCTTCCTTTACATTGAAATAAAAACGAAATTATAATTTTGCATAGATGGTAAATTTAAACATTTTGATATTTCTTTCGGAGATATTGTTTGAAAACAATGCCCTGTATATAATTCATGATTAAGTTAATTATATTGTTCAGGACCTCTGCCACGCATAGTCTAGAACATACCACGTTATTTACTTGTTAAACTTCTTTCTTTCAATATATTTTATTTACAGATGTTTATCTGGTAGGAGTCTCATTGATTTATTGGGCCGAACAGAGAGCTTTGTTCAGGCGGAAACCACATGTGAACTTGGAAACAATGTGTGTTAAAATGATTTGGCTGGGATCACGCGGTCTAAGCTGGGAAGACAAACCGGATAGGCTCACTTTGCGCCAAGATCTTCAGTGGATTAGTCTGCAAAGAATGTCTTCTGCGCTGATTGTGTTACATTGTGTTACATTGTCGAGGCAATGATGTAGTGCGTGTACCGGCACAAAAAACGCTGCTCATGGTAAAGCGAGATTTTAGCTTTTTACTTAGAACCTTTCCAAAGAGTTGCTTGGTCTGACATTCTGCCACGATTAGACTGGACATTTGCATGTCCCGACTCATCTTCTAAAGCGTTTGACAACAAATGAGTTTGTTTTAATAGGTTTGGTCATCAAGCAGCAATCTTGTCATCTAATGGCAGGTTCATTAGTTTTAAGTCACACTGGACACACCTGGGTTTTTTCGCCGGGGTGACTGCCATCTGTCTGATTTTGGATGTGACAAATTCTTAAACTCTTTGCAAGGCGCAATTGAATCCTCCTTAACATCTGACAGCTTACTTTCCATTAGGAGGTCCGTCTAGAATTGGGGGTCAACAGCCTGTTTTTTCATAGGCATTCCAACAGTCTGTATTCGTGGCGGAATTCTGGCGGTCGACAGCCCATTAGTTTAGTGTCGCAGCGAATATCTAAAATAAATTAATACCTTAGATATTTTATTGGTATTAATTATGTTTTATAATTTAGATTTCCAGTTAGATCTGGTTTACTAATGTCACCTTGTAGATGGTTTTGCAGCAAATAACATTTCAATCTATTTGGCCAGTTCCCAAGTTTCTTGGCAACTTGTGTTTCCTATAGAGCGAATATTTACAGAGCGAATTTTATTATATGAATTCTTTCAAAAAAGCAGTGTGTTGTATTGCCGTATGTAAGGTGCCCAGCGAGAGCCAATTAGGTTTATAAAGGCCAGCGAGCCATGTTATATAAAGGCCAGCAAGCCACTTAAATATGAAAGCCGGCGAGCCATTTGGTTGTATAAAGGTCAGCGAGCCGTTTTGTTATGTATAAAGACCTGTGAGCCAATTAGTTGCATAAAGGCCAGCGAGCCACTTCTATTTAAAGGCCAGCGAGTAACCCAGTTTTAAAGGCCAGCGAGCCAATTACAGTAGAAAGGCCAGCGAGCTGTTTAGTTAAATCCATTATTTCATTATAGGCAATACAATGAGCTGCCGGGATTACCGCTTGGATACCGCCTCGCTTCAATATATGTAGGGCTGTGACCATATCTGCCAAACACATTTTGATCTCTCTGCTTTACAATTTTATAATTTGTTGTTATTGACTAATTGGGTAAAGTTATGAAAAGATAATGTGGTAATGTTGTTTTTCAGTATTATAATCTTAAATATTTGAGAATATTCCCGAATGCAATGGCACATTGTTCCGTTACAATTTGATATCATAAAATAATTCATATCTAATCATTACAAGAAAATACAACATAGCATGCCATACCAAATAATTGCCTTATCAAATATTGACAGAAAGCTTAAGGATTTGCTTTTTTCCGCTAAAGGTCATAATGAGTTAATTGCCCTCTGAGCAATATTAATGATAAGCATGAACGCTAAAAAACTGTAATTATTTGGATTTGTTTGTGTGTTTTGATTTGTTGTGCTTTTGTATTGTTTCGAGGCCGAACGTAAACTTGAATAACATTTGCGATTGTTCATTATGTACACGTTGGTGAACGTACAGGCCTCACTATGATTCTAACCAAAACACTATACTCTGCTCTATGCTCAACTCTAAATTATTCACTGGCACCTGAGCCGCAAAGATTAAACAAAACAAAAAACATACCCCCACCCCCATCTATTACCCCCTCCCCCTCCCCCACCCCACCTTCAACTATTATATATAAAGCACATGGTAAGGATGCTACAACATTTCCTAGATATCGTATGTTTACTTCCGGCTGTACTCAAAGAAAGAAGTGATATGATTGGATATGATTGGATAATATTTTAATGGTAAAACATACGTAACCAGAAACCGATATTCTGAAGATGTTATTGATGTTTGAAAATGCAGTTCATCATGTGTTTGACAGGTTTTGGTATAAATTTCAGAAGTGAAAGTATGCAGATTATGTAATTGCAAGTGGTAAAACGAAAATCATCCAATCGGGAATTCGATACTTTATCAATTTCTTTTCAAAACTATCCTGACTCCAAGAGTATGACATCGTTTCCTAATTTCTCTGGATGTAGACTTAGTTGTAAGAGATTTTCTTTTGATGCGAAGTACTTTTATTACCATTAACTTGTCAAGTTGAGCTCTGTAGACACGAAAATAGCGAAGAAAATATACTTAAAATCGATATTACTGACCGTTCCAAGTCAGTAACCCTGTCTTAACCATTATTTGTGTATCATACTTGTCATTGCAAGTGCTATATTACAAGTTCCCTGACCGTGCCCTCATTGATAAGATTGATTATAAGAAAACTGCGTAGTTTCTTAAATGAGAAAAAGGGCAATGCCAGGGACCTTCCTTTTTTTCTTTTTTTTTTGAATCTTATATCAACCTGAACCAAACACCAGAAGCTCATATATAGTGTATTCCCTTTCTCATTCCCCCATAATCACGTCTAGTGAAGGACTGACCTCAAATGGCCCGATGGTTTGCTTATCTTATTCGGGGCCCAGCCACGGTGTTATTGCTTTTGGGTGCTGTTGTTTCTACAGGACCATTTTTCTCATTTATAAACCCTTAAATGACGTGGTTAAATGACGACAGGCTTTTCAGAAATTAGATATTGGGGTTAGGAAATTATTATCAGGGTTTTATTTGTGTGTTTTGTTTGTTTGGTGTTTAACGTCATTGTCCATGCATTTTAGGATATGTCTGACGTTCGAGATTGTGTGGTTGAGGTAGACCACACTTATTCCTGGGTAGAACTAGTTGTGTATACCTCCCGTCATCTGTAAGCATAGGAAGTAAGTGTAGGATGCGTAATTTGTTAGTAGACAACTTACTATTACATATTAGGCATTACTGTTCAATTAACAACTCCGCGAGACAAAAACTGTGGAATGCAATAATACAAAATATTGGATTAAAGTTATACAAAAAGTTTATTCTTAAAGGTCCTCGAGATCAGATATGCATATTATTATCAGGATTCAAACACTTTTCGACAATAGAAACTGAAACTGATAACATGTTGGATATTATTGTAAAAATGGTTCATACTATTGTTAATTATACATATTAAAGCAGGTTATTGTCTCGAAGGTGTAATTAACTGCTATTAGTGTAGTTAAAATACATAATGGTTAAGTGTCTTTTTCGGTAATGCCATCAGGCAGCTGACGATATTACGACTCCGTTTTGATTGGTGGGAATATTCGTTATTAAGTGTGTTCAGAGATATACATTACTACATAAATACTTTAGACTTTATGTACTTTACTATAGAAAAAGAAATAATATTTGCAATAGTGGTTCATACTATCCTTAAGAAGTCTATATAATCAGTTATTAGAGGATGCGCAAAGGTATTCGAACTGAGTAAACTGTACCGTTTCTACATCTTGAGTTTCGTTTCGTCAAGAGTCATAAATATGATACATGACAATACATAGGGTTATTATACTAATTTAAGCTGGGTATATTGCACGATTTGGTCTTCTTGTGTTTTGTTTCGGCAAGAGTCATGCATATGGTAATACATGGCAATATATGATTCATATAAATAGTATTATATTTCATATTATGTACTCGTGTTTAGTCTAATTGTAAAGTAAGGATTAATCGACATGTATTGCTCGATGTATATAGTTCTGATCCATTATATATATACGTTAACGTTTGATAATGTTAATTTTGAATTTGTATTATATGTTACAATTATATGTAATTCTAAGAGTTTAAACATAGTAGGTCTATTATAATAATATGTTTCAATATAAATTGTCCGGATTCTTATGTAAAAGGACAAATCAAAATAAAATGGTATTCATCTTCAAAATCGATACCCTAACAGCATTGTCAAGGAAATTAGAATCAAAATCAGTATAAAAGTCGAAAAGGAAATGCAGCTTTATGTACTATTGATTTTATGAATATCGAGTTCCGCTCCACCCGGGGCTAGCGGGCGTGAGCGGTAACTAGCATATTTAAGTACCATTCATGAACAGTCTCAATCAAACCGAGACTGCAATATTTCGTATGTGTCGTGTTCGGCCATTTCCAAAGGTCCTCTCTCATACTCTTTTAAGAGAAAACCCAAAAACACACAAAATGACAAACATGAAAGGCAATGTTAACAAATAATAAAGGCATATGACGTCACAAACACAAAAAGGGTTGACAATAGGGGCTACCGCCTTGGAACGGTCAGTGGAACCTCATGCACAAATGTAGCATTCTCAAAACTCTTCCGTCGACGGCCACTACATAAAAGTGGCCCGGGATATTCATAATTGTGATGATCTATTTCCATCAATATATATATATATATTACTATTCCTGAATGGTTATTCGTATGAAAGATTTGCCATGTTCGACATCCCATCACACGATATTTGGTTTAATTTTAAGCTACTAACAGCAACAGAAACGATCATTGTTATTCATATGAAAGATGAAATAGTAATGTTCGACATTCTGTCAAACGAAACACACACTTTTCATTCACCAGTGTTAGGAGATCATCGTTTACATAAATTATTGCTATTTTTTATATTAGATATATCGCCATATCTGTAATGAGGCCTTTAATATGGTCGGTTTTTATTTCAGTATAGACTAAATCATCTATTATAAAAAACATGTGTGAGTTAATGCCCATTATTCATTTCCCGAAATATTTTATAGGGCAAAATTGGATTTTGTTTGATATATAAGCAACGTATGTTTGAGGTCGCTAGGATTTATGACACTAGTTAATGAAAATTGGTGATTTAGCGGACATAACTATGGATTTGTAAAAAATGTAATAAAATGACTTTGTATTTAATGATTTACTTTCCGGGGCCACTTACAAATAGACACGATGCTGTCCCATATTCTTCAATCTATTCAAACAAATTTAACACTAACTTTCCGGACTGTTTTTTGAAACCATCATATCACAATGATTATACCTTATATTTATCAATGTAGGATGGTATAGCAAACATAAATAAGAATGTGTTTCATATTATACGGAACTGTTAAACATGTACGTGACGATAATTGTGCTAACATGATTGTTCATTTGGAAGTCAATAAATGCCATACCCTAATATTTGATTTTCTCTTAATATGTTATTTAAAATAGTTGTGTAACATATCAAGTTGATGGTAATAGGTTAATATTTTAGAACTATATCTACAACATATGAAATGTAATAGTCTAGAAAGGAGGTAACACATATACACGTTCTTAATATTTGATATGTTAGCTCGACTCTTTCGAAAAACAAGAGAAATTGTCATCACTTGGTCGCCTCCAGTCGGTTAAAGTTTGTATGTACATGTAAGCTTGTATCTCCGAAACTGCTTTACATAATGGACTGTAACTTTATATATGTGTTTGGCATCGTTATAAAATATCTTAAAGCCAGGTTACGGTCATAAACGACTATTAAATATGAACTAATCGATCGAAAAGCTTTTCTTTACCCTCGCCCTGTGGACCAAGTCCTTTTGGCGAGCATTGCAACGATGATTATAGTTGCAGAAGATTCCGGGAGTAAAAGCCAGCATCCCTCGTCAAAAATGGTTTAGTAGAATCGCAGTAGTAGATATGTTCGGAGTGAAGAAGTCCAACATAGATAGCCTGACAGTAGGTGATTACCTTTTTTCTCGCAGAAGATTAAAGTTGCTGTGGAAGATTATTGCCAATCGTATTGCCTGCACTAGGTCAACCCGATTGCCGGCTCGAAGTACTACTCATTATACTGATAATTTAGTACTGAACTTTATATGCTGTGCGTTAAATTAATAGCGCTATTTTTACTATTTTTTGTCACGTCATTATCTCTTTCAATTGGTATTCTGTTAAAGGCACGTCATTATCTCTTCCAATTGGTATTCTGTTAAAGGCACGTCATTATCTCTTCCAATTGGTATTATGTTAAAGGCACGTCATTATCTCTTCCAATTGGTATTCTGTTAAAGGCACGTCATTATCTCTTCCAATTGGTATTCTGTTAAAGGCACGTCATTATCTCTGCCAATTGGTATTCTGTTAAAGGCACGTCATTATCTCTTCCAATTGGTATTCTGTTAAAGGCACGTCATTAAGTATCGTTTAACCCTAGACGTATGATGTGATGAACAACTAATCAATCAGGAAATGGATGTGAAGCTTCAAAGTAGTCAATCCGGATGCACGTGGATTCCATGTTAATAGTTCACACGTGGTAATGGCTCCTACGGGTCATCCTGTCTTGATGAGCCCTCTTTGGTGAATATCGAGCCTCAAAAGAGTGGGCGTTGTATGTTCTTAAGAACCACTGCAAGTCTGTAAACCCATACAATAGCCCCCGCAGCTTCTGAAGCGCTATCCAATCTTCTGTGTAGGCGCCACATACATCGTCGGTGCCTCTGATGCTGCCGTTGGTTCTCCCTGCCACTTGCGGGAGCTTGCAGTGACAAGTAGCATCTCGGCGTCGGTAGTTTCCGGTAGACGTTTATCAATCGCCCCTCTTTAGGACCGCGTTAAAAATAAAAACATATTTACATATGTACCACTTAATACATAAAATGTTTCCGCAGCGTGGCTTCAATATACCACGGTGGGGAGATTCCAGTCAGCGGCACGTGTTGCGGGGTCACCTTGCTCCAGACGGCCGCGGTTCGATGGTCTAAACTGGAATGAAATATGAACTAATTTAAGATCCTCTGTTCATGTTATATAGATATTGCAATTAAATATTGACACTTTCAAAAATAACTGATTAAGATAAAGCCAAACATATAATTATCACTTCAATATTCATTATATAAAGTGTAAAAAACTAATTAATGAGTTGCAGAATCAATATAATTATTTACTTTTTTTCGACATACCATAATTACATGTTTTGTGCCTTACACAAAACTAGTAATAAATATAATTATGATGACCATTCTGCGTTATATAAACGATTTAACAGAACTAATAACCCTTCGTTTATTATTTATTGAACATAAGGTATGCACACAACCTGTCGATTTTGCCCGATTCTCCGACAGTTCAAAATCGTCCCGACTTCTAGCAGTCACGTTGAAATGACCGCAAAGACCGAAACGCGCATGTCAACCGGAAGGGGAAAAGACGACAAAACGAAAAGACGACATAACGAAAAGACGACAAAACGAAAAGACGAAAAATGCAGTCCGCAAAGACGACAGAACGAAAAGACGACAAAACGAAAAGACGCCATTTCAAAGGCGAAAAGACGACAGAAGTCAACATAAAATACCGAAAAGACGACAATATCAAATGGCATCTTTTCACGGCTGAAGTGTCGTCTTTTCGCGTGGCGTTCTGTCGTCTTTTTGCGTGGCGTTCTGTCGTCTTTTCGCCCTTGAAATGGCGTCTTTTTGTTCTGTCATTCTGTCGTCTTTTCGTTCTGTCGTCTTATCGGGGGCAAAATAATGAAAATGGCAGAAATCAGCCACATAATATTTCCTAACAGACAATGCAGGAATAATCAGCAATATAAGTAAAATGAAGAATGTCTGTTGAATCAAAGCTCATCAACAACAAACTGCAGATATAGTAATAACATCGATTTCAAGTTCAAAATATTCTTTAACGGCTGGTAATCAGGAGAGCTCCCTCCATTTTGAGGTTTAATAAGATGTGCTCCAACGCCCCTTGGAAGCTATTTGCAACGCAAAAACTAATTAAAATCAAACAAGGTCTGTTTGAATCACCTTTTCTTTATGTTTTTGTTTATTTGCCTGGATATGAAAATTCCGGGAATGTAGTTCCGTCTGATAATATTTGAACTTGGAATCGGCCCAAAAATGCTCTCTAGAGATACCTAATTTAACACTAGGGTGACCAGGCCTATTTTGTCTTAACTGTTTTATTGGCACGTTTGTTTTCATATTGTTGTCTATTTTACGTAGTAAATCGAAATGTAAACCAGTTTGAGCCTATATAACGTGTGTATTGCCTGTTGACAAAACATTTCTCGGGAAGAACGAGTAAGTAATAACACTACTTAATTTGTAGTCGTTGTTACTTTTACACAGCACTAAACAAACACTAGTCAATAAATACTGAACAGTGGATCCACTGGAAGCAACAAACACAAACAAGAGAGAAAAGTCACAATCTCGGTTTATTGATTCTGTTTATGAGAGGTAATATAAGTTGCAATACTCTTCACGCCTCCAGGCACCGGCTTAAGTGGTATTCTACTTTATCATGCAGATATGCACTTTTCTCCTAATAAAGGGGTGACCTAATAAATTTTGCTTTATTAGGCACTGACCAATAGAGCAAATCAATGCGGAATCTCTCGGCGTTTATTGTACGTAACGTTATCTGACGTCATGCGCGTAACGTTGCACGACGTCATAAAACAAACAAAAAAACAACAACATGGCGGCGTCCTCGATAAGCGTAACATTCTGAGAAATAGATAATAATAGTAATTCATACAAAAAATGTGGATAATCTACATGATAAATAGAATATTATGTCAGTGCCTTTTACTATCAAGTTTATTAGGCTCGGCACGAAAACGAAGAATGGCTCGGCAGAGCCTCGCCATTCTTCGTTTTCTAAGCCTCGCCTAATAAACTTGATAGTAAAAGGCACTGACTATTTATATACACACATATTCGGCCAAAGGACCATTAAGTACACTGAGACTCGGGTAGGCCATTCCAGGCTGTTGTGCCTCTGATTTAACTGCCAGGCAATTTTGGAGATACAAACTTATATACAAAATCCAAATTAAATCGGAGAATATATGTTTTAAATAAAAGACATTGCTACGAAATGCGTCCGCAACATGTTTCTTGTTCATAAATGTATACAGTGTAATTTTATTCTGCCAAGCGGATTTGGAAGATACGAGTACATCGATGGTCCATGTGGAATGTAAGGCTACATTCTCACACAAGTAAGTTGACAGAGGTCACCTCTATACTATTAGAACCACACTTTAGTCCTTTAAATGTTCTCCTTGGTTTGTATTAGATGTGTTAATGTCTATATAGTGCGTTAAATAGGTAAACATATGGAGAAAAACAAATCTGTGGTGACGAAATTTTTGAGAAAAAAATTGTTTTGTTCGATAGGGGCAAAACATTCCTTGGCGTAAAGTTATGTATCTTTCGAAAACAGTTTTAAGCCGTGTGCGAATCTTAAACATAATCACACGGAATTTTATGCTCGGAATTTTATTTTTTTATATCAAGGCAAATACAAAAATACAAAAATAAAGAAACACTATCGACCTTATTGACAACTGGGGGTGGAAGTGACATTAGAAAACGTTTTCATATATACATTCAAACGAAGGTGGCTCCAGTGTTTATTTCAGTGGTGTAGACACACTGTTTACATGTAAACTCTAGACCTTAAAAACTGAAAAGGTGATCCCTTGGAAGCAACAAACACAAACAAGAGAGAAAAGTAGCAGACTAGGTTTTATTGAGTCTGTTCGTAAGAGGTAATTATAATATGCAACACCTCTCAGGCCTCCTAGCACCGGCTTCAGCGATATTCTACTTTAAAGCAACACATAATGGGATTGATGATCCCAAAGGACCAGTAAATAATAACACTACTGATTTGTAGTCAGGGTGACTTTTTACAGCCGCCACACAGCACTAAACAAACGCTGTATATTAAATGGAAAAATGTTTTTTTTTACGAACTTGACATAGGCACATTGATTACAGAAGGAAAGCATTATATTTTAAATCATTCTAAATCTATCATTGACAATTCCAAATCGTCATGTGAAACTACCACTATATTTATTTTACCGAATAAGTTCAGGGCTACATAGCTGATAAATGACTGCGACATGCAGATAAATGCGGTATGGTAAAACACAGTTCCTGTATATGGTAAAACACAGTTCCTGTATATGGTAAAACACAGTTCCTGTATATGGTAAAACACAGTTCCTGTATATGGTACATGGTCTAATAAGCTGCTTCCTGTTATCCCTCATTAACACAGTCAAAGAAAACAGGCAATCAAAGAAAATGCTAATAGTAATTAGGAAACTAGATGCGATCAGGAAGCATAATGAGTCAATCTAAATACGAATACAACCTTACTACAATGTTTTAGTTTATTATTCAAGGTGCATATGCAATGAAGTAGCCCAAATGATCCGTAAGATTTAGTTATTGTTAATAAATTAGTTAGGTGAATCATTTGCGTATCTGCTATTTGGTTTGTATCAATGTTAGTTCGTGTTATGCGTTAAGGCTGTTATACTCGTACCTCATTGTTTTGTGATCGATGTACACTTTATTCGAATTATTTGTATAACTGTTAGCAAAATAAGTCCAATTTAAATCTTGTTGGCGGTTTCGTTATTTACATTGTCCCGTTTTACTGGGGTGAAAATAGGTTGGATGCATCCTAGAACCAGTGTTTTGTTTGCCTCTGACCGTTCATGGCAGTACACCTGATGTCAATCTTTTTATGTTTGAGATGTCGAAAACATTGCTTTTTTCTTATAGATTGTTTTGATTTGTATGCGTGTGTTGGTGTGAATGCTACATTCCCTGTTCTACTTTTATACCTTCTTGGACGTAATCAGTAACGAATGATAATGTGGCTTTGTTTTGGTTTAATCAAATACATACATAGTTACAATCTGTCAACCAGGGTTATATTCACAAGACAATTGTGCCAATTAAACGTTCAATCTATATTTGCACCTGTACTCAATTCAATTCAATTCAATTATTTTATTCAGCATAAACATCATACAATGTTCATCGCCTATTACAATGAGGCGGTTACATTACATTGAGAAGAGCATGTATAATACTATCATGGAGTAAAGCTACAAAAGAGCACTAACACCTACTATTTTAAACAAACAATTTCGAATAGTATATAGCATAACTAATACAGAGCGGAAAATCATCAGAAAAAGAAAGAAGAAGAAGAAGAAAGAGAGAAAGAAAACAAAACAACTCTATACATATAATTTGTTTGTACAGCGGATACATTTCGGTCAAGCTTATTTACAACTCGTGCTATCAGTCCTCGCACTAGCGGTTTCACACAATAGCAATTCTTCGGAAAATAAGTCTAAGGCCAGTAGGCAAAAACTATGTGTTTCAGACAGACACTTGAATAATGGTTTACAATCATAATAAATATTACGTTAATCTCGATAATACACGTTAATTATCTATTATACTCTCACGTCTCAAATTCGCTAAATATACATATTTTGCCAGTTTACTTAATACACTAGACTGGCTAGAAGTAAGTAACAATTTAATTTTTTGTAAATTTGGCCAGTGACAATAGTATTTAGGAAGACACTCAATTCTAATATCGCGAAAACATGGACAAACTAAAACAAAATGATATTCATCTTCGATTACATTCATTTGACAGAATACACATTTTACGTTCAGATCTCTTTTCAACTCCAATAGTATTTTTAATTTTCTTGTAGGTTTTTAGCTTTGGTGATGTAGCTAATGTCGAATACCATTGCTGATAATACTGGTCATTTAGTCGCTCTATAATTTTCGATAGTTGAAGATTTGTTATATTAGCATTATTCCATAAATAGTTAAAACCCAGATCGTTTAACAAACGCTGTACTTATGAGGCCCAAGAACCACGAACATTATTATTTACTTGGTCTTTATAAACTTCGTTGATTAAAGAGCCTTGCGACTTAATAATTTTGAACCAAAATTTAAGAATTCTTTCCTTACGTACAATATCTAGAGGAACCTTAACCAATTCTCCATAGACTGAAGCATTTGGAGTTTGCGTTCTGACGTGTAGAATTTGTTTAAGAAATTTTAAATATATTCTTTCAATATCAGGAGCCTTATGAAATCCCCATATTTCAGCTCCATAATTTAAAATTGGCATGATCATACAATCAAATAATTTCATCTTTTCACTTATTTTCAAAGGGACAGTATCAAATAAAGAATTCAAAGAATAAGTAGCTCTAAGTGCTTGGTCTGCCAAGGCTTTTTGGGATTGATAACATTTTCCATTTGATGACATAGTAACACCTAAATAAGTGAATTGTTTAACGTTATCTAGTCATAGAATAAATCAACCTTATCCATTCTTGCGCCTAATTTACATACCATAGCTACAGTTTACTAGCATTTACAGTTATATTCCATGCTTTACAATACTCATGTAGTTTATTTAACAAAATGTGTAGCCCATTGACTGAATATGAAAAAAGTACAGTATCATCTGCAAATAACAAAAGAAATATCTGCATTTCATTGAGCGTAATCATATCTGCATCACTATCGTTTATATAAGATGACATGTCATTAATAAATATAATAAATAATAAAGGTGATAAAGTTTCATCTTGTTTTACACCCATGAAGCTATCAAAATAATCTGATATATTGCTATTTGCTTTAACACATATTTTAACTGAAGCATACATAGATTGCAACATTCTAACAAGCTTTGATGATACATTATTACTAAGGAGTTTAAACCAAATTCCATTTCTATAGACTAAATCAAATGCTTTCTTAAAATCAATAAAGGCACAATACAGTTTTTTCCTTTCATGTTGAATAACTTTATTAATTATAGACTGTAAAACAAAGATACAGTCAACTGTACTTTTGCCTTTTCTAAAACCAAATTGACATTCCGATAAAATATTGTTATCTTCTATCCATTTACGTAAACGATTGTCTAACATAACTGAAAATATTTTAGAAAATATGCTAGTTAATATAATACCTCTATCGTTATCAATGTTATTTTTATCACCCTTTTAAGGCACTGGTACCAGCATTCCCTTTGTCCAAGCTTCTGGGTATATGCCATTATTGTATATAAAATTAAAAAGTTTACATAATATTGGTGACAATAACTGTTTGGATTCAATGAAAATTTCAGGAATTAAAAGGTCTATACCGGAACTCTTATTTCTCTTTAGCGCACTAACAGCTTTTAATACTTCGTCAACACTAAAATCCCAATCTAACAGGTCTATAACATGACTATCGAGATATTCCTGTTGTAGTACGTTTTCTGCCTCTTCATTGACAAAAGTATCATTTTCAGAGAATAATTCTTTAAAATGACTATAAAAATCCTGAACAGAAATATTATTAGTGATTTTGCACTTTTTCTTATATTTACGAACAAGATCCCAAAATAGTTTAGGATTATTTTTAGCAGTATCATGTAAAACAGATTTTTGATTGTTTTTATATTTAACTTTAGCACGACGCTTAACTTTCCTAAAAATACGACGTTTACCAATTACCAAATTAAAACATTCCTGTGTCCTAAATCTACGATATCGTTTATTCGCACTTTTTAAATCACGCCTCGCGGCTTCGCATTCTTCCATGTACCACGGGCTTACATGCTTTCGTCTTGGTATATTTCTGTTATTAGTAACATGTTTTTTTACGCCAAATACACTATAAGCACCTGTGTAGAGGACGTCTGCAAAAGAATCAATACTAAAAGCACGTGTTGTCCAAAAACAACTCTATAATACAATACAATACAATACTATAATACAATAGATCACATGGCCATTGTTTGTTAGAACTTGACCCAGGAACAGTAGAGGGAGGAGCTAGAAACTGAATGTCAGAACTGTTAAAAGTTTTAACAATATGTCAGTTCGAGTGAACTGAACAAACTAAAATCCACAAGAAACACGCGACGCTGTCTATTTGTGATACCTAGAAATGAAAGATATTGTCAATGCTGCCACAGTATTGATTTGGAAGATGAATACCATTTTATTTTGATTTGTCCTTGTTACACAAGAATCTGGCCAATTTATATTAAAAAATTTATTCCAATAGACCTAGTACGTTTAAATTCTTAGAATTAATGCAGACACAGGATAAGAATATTGTTATAAAGTTGGCTAAATATATTAGTACAGCTTTAGCTGTAAGGAATACTATCTTTATTAATTAAACAATGTTTAGCTCTCTTGTATTTTCATTCTCATATATCAGTTATTTAATATTATATTGCTCATAGCAAATGTACTTTTGTCTAAATCACTCGACTTATTATGCATGAATATGTATGTATGTATATATAACGATGCACAAGTTAAATAAAATATATGTTTTCATTCTCATATATCAGTTATTTAATATTAATATTGCTCATAGCAAATGTACAAATGATTTGTCTAAATCACTCGACTTATTATGCATGAACATGTATGTATGTATATATAACGATGCACAAGTTAAATAAAATATTTGTTCTGTTCTGTTCTGTTCTATTTGTGATCCTCAAAGTATACTGCTACAACATTGAATTGCAAGTCATAGACACATGACATGGTACCGCACCCACTCTCATTATACTGATATAATTTAGTACTGAACTTTATATGCTCTGCGTTAAGTAAATTACTAGCGCTATTTGCATTACTTTTTGTCACGTCAGTATCACTTCCAATGGTATTCTGTTAAAGGCACGTCATTAACTATCGTTTAACCCTAGACGTATGATGTGATGAACAACTGAGTGTTTTTTTATTTTATAAAAAACGGGTAATAGCGTGTTCAGGGAAATGTTGAACTTGTGCCAATGTCCAATGAACAACAGGGATATGAATACATTAATGAAAAATAGAAAAGATACAAAGAAACAAAGCAAGAAAGAAGGAAAGAAAGAAATATAGAAAGAAACAAAGAAACTCATTCCCTCGGTTAAAACTACTCATCCAATGAAATGACTACTGACCCTCAGCAGTGAACTATTGACCGAGACGCATTCATCCAAGGGAATAACTATTGACCCTGAGGGTCAATAGTCATTCCCTCGTATAAATAGTTTTAACTATTGACATCAACAGAAGTAGATAATGGTATACTGTTACACAAAATTAATACATTCATCAGATATTTGTATCTCCATTATATTCTGTCCTTGTTCCCTTTTTTGTTCTCTCTTCTTTTTCCTATTTATATCTCTGTATCTCTATATCTTACCACTTTTTAAGGCATTTAATATTTGATTAGCAAATTCATTTACGCGGTTGTGAACGCCCGTAGTATATGGCAAATCAAAAAATAAAACGTGTGGTGTTTTTTGTTAAATTTGTCATTTTTCACCAGCCTTCAAAATTGCATAAACCTCAAAACTATGCGAATCAATTAATATATTTACATTACTTGTATTATTTTCCCTTTGTTATACATGAAGTACCGACAATAAAGTGCAGAATAGCCATTTTCTATCAAGGTAAACCGGATGCGTGTATAGTAATCTCCGCCTAGTACACCGGATGTGTGTATAGTAATCTCCGCCTAGTACACCGGATGTGTGTATAGTAATCTCCGCCTAGTACACCGGATGTGTGTATAGTAATCTCCGCCTAGTACACCGGATGCGTGTATAGTAATCTCCGCCTAGTACACCGGATGCGTGTATAGTAATCTCCGCCTAGTACACCGGATGCGTGTATAGTAATCTCCGCCTAGTACACCGGATGTGTGTATAGTAATCTCCGCCTAGTACACCGGATGCGTGTATAGTAATCTCCGCCTAGTACACCGGATGTGTGTATAGTAATCTCCGCCTAGTACACCGGATGTGTGTATAGTAATCTCCGCCTAGTACACCGGATGCGTGTATAGTAATCTCCGCCTAGTACACCGGATGTGTGTATAGTAATCTCCGCCTAGTACACCGGATGCGTGTCCCGCCTTTCAAAAATTGTTTTTTATTCGAAATTAGAGTAAATGGTGCATGCAGATATTTGTCTTTATTTAAGTCATTTGCTGAACATGAACACGTGTATACGACACGACCACTACAGACGTTAGTGTGACACAATTCAAATTGATCTGACACCATTCTTTACATTGTTCAAAGCCATTTAAAGAAGACAAATTATGATTTAAATTATAAAACAAGCACGCACTGTTTGGATTGGTCATTGATTATTCTTTTCTAGTGTGCCATACCACTCCAATAGATGCTTTCAAGAAATGTAGGTTGCTGTAAACTGTGGGGTGTATGAAACCTAACAGTTAGTTATATGGATAGTGACCTTGAGTTATTTATTACCAACGTCTTTAACGACTAGTCTATGAAGGAAAGAGCTCTTAAGTTAATGATAAAAGCGTGGGTAGCTATTGCTCATTATAATACATCTTACAGATCATTATCCTACATTATTATGTTAGATACCGATCATTTGAAAGGGCGCTGTCTCTTATTTTCTACCAAATCGAGTAAATTAATGGTATAGGTTATTGGACAACTATAAATAATGAATACATTTTCTTTTCAAACATAGTAGAGACGCTCCTTTTATTATTTTCATCCAATGAAAGGAACAATGGCGGAGGATATATATGTGGTTTTTTTTGTGATTTTTTTCTTGTGTTTTGTTACAATTAGAATGTGGCAGTGAAAGGCTGCTATTCTCTAAACATTATTCAACGTTTTAACTGTTTTTATTACTACCACGTTTAAAAAGTATTAAAGGAGAAATTGGAAAATCATCGAACACCATAAATACAACAAATATTGCAGTCTCGGTTTGATTGATCGTTCAAGAACGATAGTAAAAGTGCTTGCTACCGTTCATGCCCTCTAGTACCGGGTTGAGCCAGTAGTACATACATTTGAGCCATCCCGAAGATGGTATGCATTTGACGGTGTAATGGAACCTTTAATGAGTTGTTTTCACATCATTCCATGGCCAGCGGCGTATGGTCCCAGTTTCAATAAAACATATATAAGATAGTCAGATCTACAAAATACAGTGAATTTATTACATTTCTATGGATACAAGATTAGGATTTCTCAGCGATGGCATATTCATGATCGCTAATTATTATTAACTAACTCCGAACTCAAAAATAAATGTGACGTTGAGTCATGACGTTAATAAAGTGTTACTGACGTCGACGCCATACGTCAATAAGTTCAGTTACACGACAATTTGGTTAAAAGCATACAAAAACTGATTTAAATTGTAATAAATATATTATTTAACTGCTGGGTTCAATTATTGAAAAATCATTCACTCGATGGTAGGCGTGTTTTTGTTTCACTCACTTACGCTTATTCGTGAACAAAAACACACACAATCCTACCATCTCAAAGGATTTCCATATACTAATCATTTCTTGAGTGAATGAACACATCTGCCGATGGCCGTAAAACTCATTTAAGAATCTAGTCAAATTTGTTTGCAATTTATCTATCTGCAAATTCACTGTTTGAAGTTACTTAAACGCGGCGAAATCAAAATTAAGTGTAGTAATATGGACAAGCATACAACTTCAGAAGAGTTAACAAAACGTTTATGTTTGTAAGACGGATGCAGTTATTTCGACTTTTCGACTTTGCGACTATTCGCCCTGTTAATAACCATTTCCGTAAGGCGAAAAGTCTCAAACACGAACATTTATGTCATTGCTGTATCTAATTTCGCTATCAGTCTGAGCTAAATAAAAATCGGCATTATTCTCACACATCTGACATATTTCAGGTTTTCAAAGGGCGACCCTAACAAATTCTCCGATTTTAGTTGAAGTTTGTTAATACGTTTTTTTTTCTAGTACACGCTAATTAATTATGAATGAAAACATGAAATGTGTAATACATTTAAACTTACTTTGTTGATAGCAAATCGGTGCAGATCCTTACCGGATGTCGTCCAGAATCACTCCCCGGTGTGACATCCTTTCCTAAGGGTCTTGACATCAATCGCAAAACGAGTCACTGAAAGATAACACTTATTTACACTTATAATGAAACACTAGAAATGCTAAACACTCCTGTTTAATTCATCACGGACTGATACGTTTGTGACATAAGTTTTCCTTAAAAGAGATAGGAGGAAGCCATTTTGACAGTCGGAAAGTCAGTATACATTATGGTATTAATTGATTTATACAGTTATTCAACATTAGTTTCGTATTATGGAATATAAGTCGTAGGATCAGTTTACCAGGGCTGCCATTTCTCAGGTTTTGCGCCGGTAATTGCCGGCTTTTTTGTGCGATTACCGGCTTACCGGCTTTTCAGTCGAAATTAGTCTAAATTACCGGCTTTTCCAACGAAAAATCCGTAAAATTTATTTAACATCGTTTTTTTCGCAAAATTTAGCTAACATTTATTCTCTTGATGTTTAATATAACTTTGTCATGTATGCTGTGCTTTTATTATTTGATTAAGAAGACAATGTAATAAATAAAATGTAATCTGTATACCTTCAATAGTATTTTGTCTTCTTTGTCGGCTGCGTACCAATATGTACGCTTTTGAAATTGTCGCTCCGCGCGCTCAATTTCAGCATTTTCAAAAATCTCAGGCTTTTTTATAATTGTATTATGGCAGCCCTGGTTTACACAGAAGAAGATTCTTTATTCGCACTAGGTCTAGTGGGGTCCAGTTTATCGAGACAAACCATACATTGATTTTAACATTTTACAATAAGTCAAAATGACGCATTAGAAAAAGGTTTTAATAATAAATTGTAAATCTATATATTTTACATAATAGTCCAGAATATCATTTACATTTAGACGTGTGCTGATAATGTGTGCTGATTATAGTATTGGACAGGAAAGTATATATGTACTTATATATACATATGCTTAATTAATATGTGCTAGTATATGTATGTTCATATATATATACTGTAACGAAAAGGAAACAAGGAAACGCGTCTGGGGAATTTCCGCTATGTATTGTATGTACAATATGCTGCTGTTAATCGTATGGTATATGGCTTCGTAAGACCTTTCCTTACGGAAAAAATCTAAAACAACACATAACCATGATAACACAGCAAAATAAGTATTCATTCAAAGTGTCATTCTTGACAGAGTACGCGTTTGGTTCAAGCATTGAGCAAACTTACTTACCGAATGGCTCAATTTTTCGAAGAGGAACTTCAACATTTGTGAATTTCACACATGTGTTCTTTCTCTAACTAACTGCAACTTTTGTTTACAAAACATCTTGGGATTTCTTTGGAATATTATGTGGAATTAGGTATTCATTATATACAAATTAAATTAACTACAACACTTTTCTGAACTTTATAAGCATATATTGCTAACATTTTGACATCACGATCATATTTTGATTTAAATAAAAATTGCTTTGATTTCTAGAGTCACATTACATATATCGTACAAAAACCAGCGCCAATTATGCCGATTGAACTGAATTGAATTGAATGTTGTTTAACGGCTCATCAAAAAACTACAGGTTATTTAGAGCCGCCCCAGAGAGAGGGGAAGGATACATAGGAATCCGGGAACCTGCCCTACTCTTATTATCGAATAGATTCCTATGGTTCTTTAACGTGCTCGGAGAATAGACCGATATACGGGACCGCCCGGGTTACGTCCCCATCCGACGGACGAGGCTAAGGGAAAGTGTCTTGCACAAGAACACAACGACGGAACTCATATGCCGATTGAAAAAGTCGTAACACATGTTGAATAAATATTACATTTCGTTAAAAATAAAACCTAGTCTTAACTCTATTTCAGTCCAAAACTATGGTGGCATATAACTGCCGTCGAGATAATTTAGTCGCGATACATTTTTCAGCTATTAAGACTGTTTTTAAGCCCTTATAATTCGACTTATAAGCCCTTATAATTCGACTTATAAGAACAAAGTCTAGATAAATATCACGGCAAACTTTAACCATGAAGTCATGATAATGCTCTGAAGTGACATTCTCGATTAATATGTCTGTCGCTTTAGTTCTTAATGTTCGGATCACTCGGATTTAAGGGAGGTGATAGACTGCTTCACTGAGCAAGTCCCGTTTCACTCAATGCTGTGTAGCAGTCTAACTTGACTGTCATTCCAGAGCATTATCGCGACTTTACGGCGAGTTAGCAAAGACATTTGTCAAGATATTTTTTGGAGTAGTTTTTCTTATAAGTCGACTTACAAGGGCTTACAAGTCGTATTGATCGCTGAAAAAAGTATCGCGACTAAATTATCACGACGGCAGTTATATGCCGCCACACAAAACAAAGCAGCGTAACTAGTAAACATAATACTACATACTCCCACTAAGACATTATTTCCAATAGGAATTTAATTTCTATTTTTCTCGGAAATGTCAAAGCCAGAAATATAATGTGTCATTGATATCTGTTTTCAATTTCAAAGAAACTAGCGAAACCTTAATTGCAGTACAATAGTCCATTGTTGTATAAAGCAAATGTTGCGTTCCAATAACATGTTTGGGTTATTATACTAGAATAACTCCTTGTGATGTTAAGGGATGGGCATGAACTGTAAATTGTGAATAATTATAATCTCGCGTGTACTCTCTCCCTGGTGTGTTTGATGCATACAAATCCATATCAGATAGGGAATTAAACAATACCAGAGGGTAACAATTCTGCAAGATCTAAACATAGTGATTTGTATTTGAATGACATCGACATCGTTGTTCTGTGACAATGGATATATATGACATTCAAGTCCTGGCAAGAAGGTATTGATGCACTCCAGGCAAATATAGTATGTCTTAAAATTGTGTTAAAAATATATACATACCGCTGTTATCTAAGTTTCCGGGTCAACTCGTATTTAAGTCAACTCTTACTCATTTTGGTCAACTCGTACTCATGTATTGGTCAACTCGTACTCATTTTGAAGAAAAAAACGTACTCATTTATTTTTTGGTTGTTTGTTTATAGTTTTTTATAATAAAATTAAAATTTATTATAATGAATGATGTTGTAATATTTAGTTGTACTATTTTTTCAAACATTTGTTCATGATTTTGATTGCAATCTCTATATATTTTCTAGCTTTCATGTGTCTGATAAATACCATGTTCAACGCACCTACCTAGTTGTAAATTTTTTTGATACGCTGGATGCAAATTTAATTACCTAAACATAAGAAATAAATAGTGAGTACGAGATGAGTACGAGTTGACCAATTGAAAAGCTGAAATAAGTACCAGTTGACTAAAATGAGTACGAGTTGACTTAAGTACGAGTTGACCTGTTACCTTATCGGATATATATGTGGAGTTCGTGGTCCAGTGGTAGAGCGCCGAACTCAAGATCGAGAGGTCGTGAGTTCGACCCTCTCCTCGGCAACGCTATTTATCCTCGAGCAAGATTATTAATCCACATTGCTTAGTACCGGTTCTAACCAGGAAGCCATCGAAAGTGATTAATCTAAGTTGCAAATACTTGTTTCGCAATCGATGAAAAATAAATATGTTTAACTAATCTGTCATATCGGAAGGCACTACGAAGTAGTGATAAAAAAACAACTGTAATGGAAAACAAGCATTACAGAAAGATAGCAGCACCAGGCGATAAGGCAAACTCTCTACTGACACCTTATCAATCAGGATCTAGCATTTCAAAAGAATCAACAAGCCGTTTCAAAGCTGAGATAATCCGATAATTAGATTATAAAACATTACGAATGACGAACAACGTCTATTTTCTTAATATAATAACATGTCAAAGTTGTCCATTTGCGGTTGTGGCGTTGTAGATCAATTGTAAATCGATTGATAAAACGATGTACCTCGTTAAACATCTCCTGGCACTTCACATATGTTGCATTTGTTGCTGTATTGTATTTATGTATTTGTCATTCTTTTAGAAACTAACCTAACAATATATAAGTAGCCGTTTTAAGAATCCGTCACGGAATCTGTTACTGACCTCAGTTTACTTATAAGGTGACTTGTTTTTATCAATATGGTCGACAGTGGCTGCCATATCATTATAATGACAGTACCTTGACTTCTATATCAGCTAGGATAATACTGTTTTAATATGACCATACTTTTAGGGCCAACGAATCTATTTTTAATCTGACCTCCGAATGGTGTGATAAATATATGAGATGGGTTCACCCTAAATTGTTCAACAATTTCTCTAAATGAGTTTTTCTGGATGTGTAGTTGTAGTAACGTCAGTGTGGATTTAAATTGAGTAATGTAAATAACATAACTTCTATTTTATACCCACTTAAAAACAAGTGATGAGAAGTTACACGATTGCTACTATCATGACAGACATAACGTATTGCAAACTTTCCGAAGACATTATTTTAAAAAAAGAAAACTACTCGTAGCGTAAATGTTATTGTAAATATTATTAGTAAACCTTAAAAAAGTTGGTATCAAAATCAAACAGGAACTGTCACAGCACACATACACAAACAACGACAATTAAAAGGGAAAATGAAAAGTGTGCTAAACGAAACACAACGAAAATGGTTGACACTAGGGACCCCGCCTTGGAACAGTCAGTGGCAACATTTCACTGTAGGTTCAAACCAAGCAAGTACTCAATGACGCGTTTGCTAGGAACTGTAACGATGTTAGGGACTTGCATGGTGACGTCTACTTAAAGCCCAAAAGGACGGTGACGTTTGATGTTTGTCTGCAATCTTGTCTTGTCGTGCCCTCAGTTCAGATTGTTATCGTTTCCTCTGGCTTCTGCAAAGTCATTGAGTATCTTCTGTGTAGCTTTCTAGACTATTGTTTTTTTGTATTTATATAGACACGAGCATCTTTGTGTTTTACTTATATTGCATATTAAAGCTGTCTTGTTGGTTAGAGAATAGTTCATGGCGGGGTCTTCATTATTTACACTGTCCCGTTTTATTGCAATGACAGTAAGGTAAGTGTAAGGTTTGGGCACCCTAGAACCTGGTTTAAACCCCAAGCGGCCTTTTTTGCCAAATACCATTCCAAGGCGGTAGCCCTATTGTCAACCCTTTTGTGTTTGTGATGTCTTATTTTGCCTTTTATTCATTATTATATATAGTTGTTCTTTGTTTCTTTGTGTGTTTGTGGTTGACTGTCGCCCTTGAATGCTACTTTTCCTGTTCGAGTTTTATATCTATATTCATTAATCAAGTTATAACAAACTATAATTACTACTAGTATTAAACTAATTTAGTAATGTTTTCGCTATCACACTCCATAGATCTTTCTCAAAGTTCTATCGCCGCAACAAAAACATACTGGGGAAGTACAACACCAACCTAAAAACATTACTACGACTAGGAATATCAAAAACGTTATTCTATGGAGATGTGATCTGTAAACTCGTCGGAAAACAATACTGTTCGTTTTAGTTGCAACGTACTTCTTGCTTGATGATTAACGCCTCTACAGTCATTCACCACGCTCCATGTTTCTCTTGTGCGATGACCGGACTCTATGATTTGCACGCACCTTTTGAAACACTGAAAGTGGAGATTGTTGCTGGAGCCTTCGTCTCTCGGGTTTTCTGGTCGTATCCTTGATTGCTTTTCTCTTTGGTAGCAACTGCTGTGTTTGTTCAGTGCAATTCTGAAGTGTATTTCTGAGGTGTTTCTAATTGTGTATTTACAACAACATATACGTGTATGTATCGTTTGCTAATTTCTCTGGATGTGGGCTTTATTGTTAGGGATTCTCTTTTGATGACATGTGCTTTTATTTACACTGTCTTGTCAATTTAGGGGCTGGCGTGGCGCAGTCGGTGGCGCGGCGGATTTGTAACCGGAGGCCCCGGGTTCAACCCTCTGTGGTGCCACTGAGTTCCGTCGGTGTGTTCTTGGGCAAGACACTTTACCTTAGCCTCGTCCGTCGGATGGGGACGTAAACCGGGCGGTCCCGTGTATCGGTCTATCCTCCGAGCACGTTAAAGAACCATAGGAATCTATTCGATAATAAGAGTAGGGCAGGTTCCCGGATTCCTATGTATCCTTCCCCTCTCTCTGGGGCGGCTCTAAATAACCTATACTGTGTTGATGAGCCGTTAAACAACATTCAATTCAATTCTTGTCAATTTGAAGCTAACCAGTTGGAGATATTGCCTACTGACCGTTCCAAGTCGGTAACCCTGTCTTCACCACTCTATGTGCTGTGCATTTTCTTTTGCATTGTGTACTTTGCTGATGGTGCAGTGCGGAACTACGGTATAATTGCGTTTGGTTTGCTGTGATTTCTATTGGACCATTTTTCTTATTTTTGACAAGCGAGAGCAACAAGAGAATAAACCATCAAGGGTACGACGAGACAGATTCGACAAACATTCAAAGTTACCGTCATTTCGGTAGACATCACCATAGTGTCAACAAGATGTCCGGCCATCGCACATTTAATAGGCTAGTACAGCGGCGAACTGTAAATAGGTCAAGCAGAAACATGCAGTAAGTTGGAGAAAAATATGGTCATTTGCAAAGTGGTAAATTGTTTAGATCGTTTGAAAGTGATCATAACGAAGGAGCTTACGCCGTTTGAATATTACATAACTCTAGAAATGGGAAGAGGGAACAACCTGGTTAGCAGGCCCGTTTTTCTTCTCTTTTTTTGTTTTTCGTTTAAGTCAAAGATAACTGTATTAGACATTTACTAGTTTCTCATAACATGTTCTTCTTCCCACAGAGGACACGTGACACCACATACGGGCTTACTGATGATCGTACATATAATACAATTATTCAAATGTATGTGACGGTTAAATAGTATAATAAAATGAGACCATGATATCATATTTGGCCCCACCCTCTGGTGTCATAAGTTATTCATTGATTTATATAGGAAAACCCATAAAAGATATTCTTCTCTGAAACTAGAGTTATACACTTACTTGGCATGAACAGACGATTCAAACCATCGGACCTACATCGACTGCGTGGTCCGTCTCCTGGAAACATAATCCCTAGGTCATTACTTGGAAACCGTTGAGATACCCACCATATGTATGTATGTATGTATGTATATTTATTTATTTTAGGGACAAATACATATTTTACAAATATTACATATATAGGACATATAGGTAACATACAATGTACATATATAAAGCACATAGGCAACATTGAGCAAAACTGGATATACCCAGTCTAACTTGGCTTACTAGTCACCATCTTATAATTGCATTATATAGATAAAGCAATATTTAAATTGATATCTGAAATAAGAAAAATTATGATAATATGAGGATCATTGTTGTCATACCCGGAGTTCTGTTAACTCAGTGAGATATGTATTTAAATAATATGAAAACAAAAACAATGAAGTAATTTAAAAAGTAAAATATTAGTATTGTTCAAGTGCTTATATTATGTCTTTTTCTTTTGGATAAAGTGTCTAACTTAGTTTGTCTACCACAAACTTTAAATAAACAATGACATAGATACCAGTTGTTGAGTGAGGACACGTTTTACCCACCATATAAAATATTTGCGATGGCGTGCCATCGACTGCTTGATATCATTCTGTTTTGAATGTATACGATTGTTTGACAATTATGACATTGCGAAGATCGGCAGGTGAGTGATTAAGTGCACCCAGGACCATTCTAGCCCGCATGGAAGGCTTGAATTCCACCGAGCGTGTACAGCCAGTAAAAGATTTGCGATACAGTCCCTCTTGGGCATCTTGTTTTAGTTATTCGATCCTCGACAGGCTTTTTTGTTATTCGTTCCTTAGTACGCGTTTTTATTTGTTCGTTCCTCATTGTGCTTTTTAGTTATTCTTTTCCCTATGTTTGTATTTAATCGTGAGGTTAGTTATACAAAGTGAAACCTCCTGGTCCAGTGGACACACTGCCTGTCAAACAGAAGGTCGAGTGTTCAAAATCAGCTTGAAGAAAGTCATTCCAGTTCTCATTTCATCAATTCATTGGAATCGTCTCATCATCATTCGACAAAAGTCAAAATTCTCAACGTTAAAAACTGCTTCATGTGTATCAAGTATATAAGTGCTGACTAGAAGGTAGAACGTTTAACCGAAGAAAACCAGGTTCTAGGGTCATAAACCTCACCCTTAACTTATTTATATCACAATAAAACGGGACATATGTTATATTCCTTAACAAATAAGGCATCATTAACAGGCAATATAACACATGTTCATCATTATCGGAACTTCGTCATGTAAGCTACCCAGTAGGATATTATCCTCTTTGACATGTCACAAAGTCAGTCAGACCCAAGCAAAATAACTGAAAGATCGTCACAAAAATTATCGTTTTAATAACACTGAAAATGGCATCCATTGGAAGCAACAAACACAAACAAGTGAGAAAAGTAGCAGACTCGGTTACCGGACAGACTGTGGACACTATGATGACGCCTTCCTAAAACCCATTGGGACGGTGGCGTTTGATGTTTGTGTATGATCTTTCTTGTCGTGCCCTAAATGGTTTATTCTCTTGTTGCTCTGGCTTCTGCCAAGTCATCGAGTACCTTCATTGTGGCTTTCTAGGTTATTGTTTTTTGTATTACATTTACACGAGCATATTTGTGTTTACTTATATTGCCTATTGATGCTGCCTTGTTGGTTAGAGATCATGGCGGGGATTTCTTTATTTACACTGTCCTGTTTTAATTGGATGACAGTAGGGTAAGTGTGAGGTTTGGTGCACCCTAGAACCGGTTTAAACTGGCCTTTGTTGCCACTGACCGTTCCAAGGCGGTAGCCGTATTGTCAACCCTTTTGTGTTTGTGATGTCGTTTGCATTTTTTATTACTTTTGCCTTCTCCTTTGTCTGTTTGCGTGTTTGTTTTTGTGTTTTTTGTTTGACTGTCGTCCTTGAATGCTGCTTTCCCTGTCCGATATTTTTGTCTTTCTTTAATGATTCTGTTCATGGGAGGTAATATAATGTGCAACACTTCTCACGCTCCCTAGTATCGTCTTAAGCGGTATTCTACTTTAAAGCCACAAATATCCTAAAGGATCAGTAAGTTTCAACTATGAAACGATTAATTTTCAACAAAAAAGTCGCTGCCAACCGATTCGCTATAATTATAATCCATCGTGGTGAAATAAGAGACGCCATGACGTCAATGTGGTATTTGTTGTGCAAAGTGTATCACTAAATCAGTAAATAATGGGTGAAACTCAAGTAGGAAATGTAACTATTTACAAATCATATTATAAGAAAGAAGTTAAGATTTGTGACGAAAGAAGAGGAAAATGTAATAATGGACGATTTATCAAAATGACTCATCAATTATTGCCTTTGTCGAAAGTGACATTTCTTTGTTAAAGGTCATTGTTTTCACGAAAATGTAATTATTCATCTTGACTTGTATAACAGACTGATGCTACGAATAAACAATTCATCACATGAAAAAGCCATGAAAGTAAAACACACCATGTGATCATTGCTAGTGTTGGAATATAAATGAGGCATTATTCACTATCATCCTCTCTAAAACGTATCTGTTTTGGAATAGGTTTAGACAAATAATATAGCATCTGTTTCTAATGCAAATAGCAGTGTGAGTTCTATATTGTCACAAACATTATTCTCTTAGAGAAATGGCACTAGGGATTGTGTACTCTTCAAATTAGTGCTCTGGTGATATGTGTAACGTGCCATTTCGAAAAAACTTTGAACAAGATAAACGGAATGGAATTCACGCTGGTTGTATTAACTTACATAGTTAATACAATTAGATATTATATATGATGAGCAGTATAGAAAGGTGGATATATGGAGGGTATGAGTCTGCTTTGAGTGAATATAGGATTCATTTTCATCGAGAGTGAGAAAGCGCTTTAGCACGAGTGAAAATATTTGAGATTTCTCACTTTGAGAATGTTGACTTTTGTCGAATGATGATCAGACGATTCTAATGAATTGATGAAATGAGAACTGTAGTGACTTTCGTCAGGCGGGTTTTGAACACTCGACCTTCAGCTTGACAAGCAGTGTGTCCAGACCACGAGGTTTCACTCTATTCACGACAAACCAACAAATATTCTATTTATTATATAGATCTACTCACACCTTGAAATTTAAGCAGAAAAAACATAATGCGCCAAAACAATGACGTCAATAACGTCAACCGTTGCATGACGTCATTTTGAGTGAAAACTTATATTTTCATATGTGAAATATAAACAATGAAAATATAAGGTTTTATTTTAATAATAAAATCCGATATTTCACTGGAAAGTATATAATAAATTGATATAGCCAATTTTCACTGACCGTGACTTAATTATATTTAAACTAGCATTCAATTAGTGATTGTTAAAAACACTATTGACTACGATCACTATAACTGACGTGATTTGATTGCGTTAACACGTGCTATTATAACTGACCTATTTTACCTAATAATGTTATACTAAAATCTACAAAAAAAGTATACAATACGCATGACGCTAGATTTGCATTTGATCTTTGTGTTGCCTAATGTATCACTGTTGGGACAGAAAACAGCATCGCTCAATTTCGTCAGGTTAACAGCCCGTATAATCAAAAAGTGCTTTTTTCGCACTATGTTTATCTGATATTTAAAGAAACGTCTATTCGATTCAGTAATATAATTGTAATATTGTAGTAAACGCAGGCATAAAAGCGAACAGGAAAATTAGCATTCAAGGACGACAGTCAACCAAAACCACACACAAAGAAAGAACAACTTTAAAGATGAATAAAAGGCAAAATATGACATCACAAACACAAAATGCTTGACAATAGGGCTACCGCTCTGGAACTGTCAGTGGCAAAAAAGGCTTCTGGGGGTTTAAACCAGGTCCTAGGGTGCACCAAACGTCACACTTGACCTACTGTCAACCCAATAAACGGGACAGTGTAAATAAAGATATCCCCGCCAGGTTAAATTCTCAAAAAACAAGGCAGCATCAATAGACAATATAAGTAAAACACATAAATGATCATGTAACACGATGTTTGTCCCTGTGGTTTTTATTTCTCGAGGCACATTTTTAAATTTAAAAACAAAATCAAAATATACAAGAAAACTTGTTTTGTTAATTTCCTAAAATGTATTAAAATTTAGATTAGTAAAACAAAAAACTTAATTGCTTTAATTATCTTTTGTATATAGAACAGTGCCAAAATAAAACAATTCATATTGATGTATTTAGTGCTTCTTAGTTTGTTGAAGGATAACGGGGTTGTTTTTGTTTACACTGTTCCATTAAGTCGGAATGACAATAGGGTGAGAATGGGATTTGATGCACCAGGAACTTAGTTTAAACACCGAGCTGCCGTTTTTGTACTGACCCTTCCAAGAAAGATAAAAATATCGGACAGGGAATGCAGCATTCAAGGACGACAGTCAACCACAAAACAAAAAGCAAACACGCTAAAGGCAAAAGTAATAAAAAAATACAAAGAACATCACAAACACAAAGGGGTTGACAATAGGGCTACCGCCTTGGAACGGTCAGTGGCAACAAAGGCCACTGAGGGTTTAAACCGGTTCTAGGGTGCACCAAACCTCACACTTACCCTACTGCCATCCCATTAAAACAGGACAGTGTAAATAAAGAAATCCCCGCCATGATATAATCTCTAACCAACAAGGCATCAATAGGCAATATAAGTAAAACACAAATTTGCTCGTGTAAATATAATACAAAAAAAGGCGCGTTGATGTTTGTGGTGTCTGTCGCATACATTTCTTCAGTTTTCTTGGTATTTGTGTAAATGTTGTTTGCTTTGAATGCGTGTTCTTGATAATCTGTGTTCTGTGAATGTTTCATTTCCAATATTGACCTGACTGGTTATACACATTTGCCTTGTTTTATGTATTTACTAGATGTATGTTTCATTTCCAATATTGACCTGACTGGTTATACACATTTGCCTTGTTTTATGTATTTACTAGATGTATGTTTTATTTGATCTTCGTGCTAACTGTATGCATTGTTTGATATGCTTTCTCGCCAGAAAGTCTAGTAAGTGTTGATTTCTTTAAAAGATATGGTATCATTTTATTCATTGTAACATATTCTAATAATTTGTGAGATTCCTATGTTGATAACTTTGATGTTTGTGGTTTTCGCCAAATAAACAAAAAACATATACACAGTTGTAAAAGTGATTCCGTAGGAATTATTTTTTATATACGTAGTTAAAATGTTGCTGACGATATCTATTTTAAAAAGGGAAGATGATATAATCTGGAACAACATTAACAGTTGTACAGCAAAGATTAGAGATGTTTTATTAGTTGGTGCGTGCTATGTTCAATCTTAAGAGTGAGGAAGACAGTCTAAGTCTAAGGCGGGCGATGATGCTATTATTTGCTTTCTTCCCATTATGATACAATGACATGTTATAGTATAGCCGAAATTCTGAAAATGCTGATGTTTATTCAGGCCGTTTTATCAATGCACTACCGGACTAATATGCATTATACAATGTTTTGCACTAGTTAACTTAGTGTTTAGATATTGCAAACGTATCTGGACTTTGAAGGGCTTTTGTAGTTGTGCGTACCAGGTAAAGAAAATGTTGGAGCAGGCAGGTCACAAGTTGTCCTGTCGCATGTAAGGGGATTAAACTTATGCAAATATGGTTTCAGATAATTATAGATGTCAATTTAGAAAGTGCAATTAGGGTCATATGAATCATTAAGTACCTAATAATGATTACACTGATATAAGGAATGAGACAGAACCCGGTAACGACACTGGGATATTTTATAGTGATTTAGACATTAATTTTGCAATGTGTTCATTTGTCTATTTCACCGGTGTGTGCCATTGATACATGTAGGTGCATTATGTTTTAAATATGGCAGAGGTTTTAAAACACCTGTTAAATTGAACTTCCTGTTTAGGTGGGATTTTTATTATTCTCATGAGTATGCCATTGATAGGTTCAATGTGTTTTTAAACAGGCTGGAGGTTTTAAACCACGTGTCATATTGAACTTCCGTTTTCGTGGGATGACACTAGGGTAACAGTGACGTCTGGTGCATCCTAGAACATTGTTTAACCATAGCAGCCATTTTACGGCTACTGACCGTTTCAAGGCGTTATCCCTATAGTCAGCAATTTCGTGTCTGTGGTGTCGTCAGCAATGCTTCTAGAGTTCCCTGTATATGCTGTATTCTGTGAATGCTTCCATGCATTTCTACGTTTCTGACCTACTTTAATAGTAAGCGAATGACAACTAGTGACGTCATAGAGCTGACACGTGATTTTAATATGTATCGATAGGTTACTGATCAGGTAAACTCAACCGAGGAGAAGTGATGTAATCTAATAACGTTTTACCTTTCTTCATCGCCGGATGCTGTCAGGTCGGATTTATTTTGATTAATCTTTTGAGATTTGAGTGCTTTTTCAAAAAATATTCGCTAGGGAAAATACTACATTTTTGGCGTTGAAATAACGGCAGTTTAGAAAATTACACTATGTGGACTTTCCAAAATGTTTGTGAAGCACTCATCTTCCTATTAGACAAATTTTCGTCCGGTATGGAACGACCCTTTATAGACAAATTGTTGGTATCCCTATGGGTACGAATTGTGCACCCCTTGTCGCAGATTTGTTTCTATTTTGCTATGAAAGAGTTTTCGTGTTGCGTCATTCACCAGATACCCAGGAAGATGTTATTAAGACCTTTAATGACAACTCTCGGTATCTGGATTACATATTAAACATTGACAACCCTTTCTTTCTTTTCTACTATAGTTAATACTATATACCCTAAAGAACTTCAAATTAACAAAGCTAATATTTCTGATACTTACGCTTCCTTTCTTGATTTACGTCACTCCATTGAAATAATTAGCAAAATATATGACAAGAGGGATGATTTTAATTTCGATATTGTTAATTATCCCCATTTAGCTGTGGATGTTCCCCGCGCAACTTCCTATTGGGTCCATGTGTCTCATCTTATTCATTTTTCTAGAGCTTGTACTCGAGTTGAGGACTTTGATATTCGTAATCTTTGTAAAACTAAAAAGTTACTCCAAATGGGTTACCGTTACCATAAACTTCGTAAAACCTATGCAAAATGTTAATCATCGTAACCCTGATCTTCTTTTTCCAAATATAAAAGTAATTTAAGAACTCTTCTGCGACAAGGACTATCACAACCTGCCTTCTATGGTGACATGATATACAAACTTTTAGAGGGCGTGAGCGGTAGCTAGCATATTTCCCTACCAACTCAATCAATCAATGACAATCAAACCGAGACTGCAATGTTTTGTATGTGTCGTGTTCGGCCGTTTCCAAAGGTCCATTATCATATTCATTTTTCGTAAGATCCTTGGCCATGATCACTTTCATACAATCGTTGTTAAACTTGTTAAAAGGTTTATCAAAAGAGGTTATGACCCTATCATTTTGCAGCGCACTGCATGCTTGGTGGTAGACCAAATTACAGTTCGCCACTATGCTTTCCTCTTTAATTGTGCGATGACTGGACAGGCTGTGGACCCTATGATGACGTCTATCTAAAGCCACAAAGGGCGGTGACGTTTGCTATTTGTCTGCAATATTGTCTTTTCGTGCCCTCAATGGTTTGTTCTCTTGTTGCACTGGCATCTTTGTGTTTTACTTATATTGCCTATTAATGATGCCTTGTTGGTTAGAGAAAAGTTCATGGCGGGGTTTTCTGTATTTACACTGTCCCGTTTTATTGGGATGACAGTAGGGTAAGTGTGATGTTTGATGCACCCTAGAACCTGGTCGAAACCGCCAGCAACCTTTTTTCCACTGACCGTTCCAAGGCGGTAGCCCTATTATTAACCATTTTTTTGTTTGTATCGTCATACTTTCCCTGTCCGAACGTTTTATATTTCTTTATTCCTTATCAACATTGCCATTCATGTTTGTCGTTGTGCGTGTTTTTTGGGGTTTACTGTGGTCTGTGAAAGCTGCATTTCCTGTTCGACTTCATAGTTATTTTTCCTGATTTGAAGAACGGTTTTAATATTTGCTAACCAGCATGTTGCACATACTTGGCAAACGGTAGTGAATGATGTTAGAGTGGATGGTGACATAGAACCAGATAGGGACTTGGATCCACAATCTGAATACCCCTGTTGTCAATCCTTTGGTGTTTGTGATGTCTTATTTGGCCTTTTATTCATCTTTAAATGTGTTCTTTGTTTCTGTGTGTGTTTGTGGTTGGCTGTCGTCAGTTCGGTAAGTGTGAGGTTTGATGCAGTATAGAACCTGGTTTAAACCCTCATCTTCTTTGCCACTTAATGTACTATTCTAAAGAGGTAGCCCTATTGTCAACCCTTGAGAGTTTGTGATGTCTTTTTTTGCCTTTTATTCATTTTTATATATAGTTGTTAAGACGTTTGAAAGCGTATGAATTTCACGGTATACTGAGCACAGGACTGGTATAAAACAGTCAAAATGGCGTCTCCCAGTGCTGTTTTGGCTGTACAGTTATAAAAATGTCAGCACATGGAAGCGCTAATGTTATGGCGTGCACTCTCCATAAAGAATCGATTGTTTAATTATTTGACAAGTTCCACAGACAGGTCGGTAAATGCCCAGAGTTCCAGGCCACCTGTCGTAAGTTTGTTTCTAAAATAGTAATATTAATGTGCATATGTTTACTTGCTTCTCAGCACTAAGCATTGGCATCGACTACTACTGCATTATAACTTCTTGAAGAAGTATGCCGTTCCATAATAATTTTCTGAACTCAACCTCAATATAGGCTCATAATATCTAACATGAGGAATTTATAAATATTTATTACTTTCTGATGTTAGAGAAGTAAGTCAACACTTTTACAAAATATTCAAATGGTCAATTAACATTTGACATTATAACTTTGAATATTTTTTCAGCTGTCTGGGAGGCAAGAACTGCTCTTGGTTACATGTATGTCAACCGCAGAATTTGACTACACCTGTGGGTCCCCCATCCTTCCTGACGGTCATATATTCAGGAAGAGCATGGAAGTCAAGTCACTCATAACATGTCAGGCCACACTGGAGATCACTCTGTATGGAGCTGGACTGATCCCAGCCGACTCATGTACTCATTGCTGTTGGAGCTGACCCTCTTTCTGACTTGCGGAAAACATTTAAAACTGTTTTACCCCTTTGTAATAATTGCAAGTGTTTGGGAAAAGAGCCAGTTGTTACCAGGCCTTTTGGGAAACAATAAAACATACACAATTTCATATTGTTATCTATTGTAGTTTTTAAAATACCATATTTTCCCATTCATCAAAGCTCATCGCCACCTTAAATATAACTTCGCCAACAAATAAAATAAAAAAATAAAATAAAATAACCTACCTACCCTATTTTTTTCAGCAATGTTACAGTAAACACAGGTATAATTTTATTTGGCCTAAGATGGATGTGCTGCACCACTTTTTGTGAAGCACAGTTTGAAGTGTACCTCAGAATTCAAAAAGAAGGTGGTTACTTTCAGTTTGGAAAATATTTTAGAAAAAAAGCAAGTCACGCCATCATCTAAGAACCATTTCTGTGCTGCACTGGGCCTGACTAATACCGCATTAGGATTGGATATTTTCGTGTAGGTATATATTAACTGACCTATGTAAAAATAATCGTGGTCTAGGTCTGTCTGGTATAGTTCTTGAAAATAAAGTAGACTAAATGGTTTATTTGGATGTGTGTTATTTATTAAATGCCAATACAGCTTTAATGTAACCCTATGAAAATGCAATAAACAAAATAACCCCCATTCTCAACATCTGGTACACTGCTTCGCAGCAATATTCGAATGTAAATCGAAGGTTTCCATATTGGTTACGTCATCGCGCCTTAGATTCCCGCCAAAACAAATTTGCATTCAAAATCGAAGTTATCATCCAAATTTTGTAATGCCCAGTGTTTTTTTTTATAAGTTTTGTGAATGCAGCCTGCGCCTGTGCCATTGTGAAAAATAGCAGCTTTTTTCTAGAAATTGTGAAAATTGTGAAATATTATAACAAAAGAAAAAGAATCTTTTTTCACTTTTATTTTCACAGTTTAATATCCCTTGGTTTTAAGTTTTGTTTTTGGTAAATACAGACTAGTTTTGACACCAGCTTATATTAAGACTAGTATCCTTACTGCCTGTTTTTTTTATGTTTTTTTTTTCAGATTGTGAATTTTTTGGATATAATTGTGAAAAAAGTATACTTTTTGGCATTGTGAAGGGGCCGAATAACGGCCCCAAATTAGGCATAAAAAAACACTGATGCCGTTTAGCTAATTGCTCCATATATAGTATAATATGTACATGAAAGCAGTGATAAAACATTAATCAGTATCGTAAATAACAAACATGCAATGCAAATCATCAACGACAAGAGTCATATTGTTTATATAGGAACAAACAGCTTAGCAACAGTGCACTATTTTCTGTGCCGTTGCCTTCCGGTTAACAAAACTTCAATATTTTTAACATATCGAAGCGTCGTGATACACACGGGATTGGCCGAGAGTTCACTATTGATTAACTCCAAATGGTGACGAATGCGACGTCGTCGTATTTTGGTTCCTATGGCAACCATTTACCAACGTTGCGTTTTGAGTGGACTTTATTTTTGAAAAGTAAATTGAAAGGCCTTACAAATGGTACATATGTTCTTGATAACAATTTCAACCGTTACTGAGATACAGATGGTTATTGGCGATCGATAGAAGATGATGAAAACATGATTGTGATAAAGTTTCAAAATTTGAAGATTTTTTCCACTTTTTAAGCGTCTGGCGTCTCTGACGCCATCACGTTATGACGTCATGACCCCGCATGACCTTCTTGCACAACTAGACCATGACCTTTACAATCTGTGAAAGTTTCATTCAAATCCGACCATAAATGTCTGAGATCTAGCGATAACAAGATGTTCATCATGACGTCACTGGCGGCCATCTTGGATGATGTCATGACCCCAAAAGCTTCACGGCACTTTTCCAGAATGAGCTCTATCACTGTGTAAACTTTACAGGCCCTGCGACCAGTCTTACTATGAAAAGTGGCGGTGAGAAAAATAAAGTTAAAATGTTGCCGAACAATAACAATAGGTCTTTCCACTGGAAGGTGGAAAGCCCTAATTATGGCAATTTGACGACGTTGTTTGATGAGCAAAGAGACTATCGACGCATGTCGTAATGATTAGGTGTGCATTTGTTTTTATTTCAAAATGACATATTTGTTATAAAAAAAATTAATGCGAGATCAATTACGGAATGGCGTGTTATTGCTTGGACCTTGGCTAATTTCGATAATTATTCGAAGAATTGGCATCTCAAAAAGATCTCAAAAAGATCTCAAAAAGATCTCAAAAAGATAAATAACAGATGAAAAAAACTACATACCAGTTAGATTTAGGCATAAACCGTGCTAATAATTTCCAACACAGAAAAATGAGCTTGCTGATTTATCTATGTGAAGATTCAAGTCTATAACGAAAGTGAAAGTAGGAAAAATGAATGCATTTTACTTTTTTTAGCTGGTGTAGTCTATAACAAAAGTAAAACTAGAAAAACGTTTTGTTCGACCTAATGCATTTTTTTTTACCTGCCTGGGGAGTGCCCTTTTGTAATTACTGCACTAGGAGCATCATGTACGTCTAATTCCATAGGGTCTAACAATATTTAATATTACCTTGTTGGCACCCGGTTCATCTAATTCCCTACCCCATGTTCTTCAGTGATGTCTTATCCTCAGGGTATCTCCGTCGACAAACCCTTCCCACCGGTGGAGGAAAACACTGATATGTGCATCATAATGGTAACAATCTACAGCTCTGATGCTTCCTAATTTAAGGGCGAGAGCTGTAATTTAAGGGAGAGGGCTGGCGTGGCGCAGTCGGTAGCGCTGTGGATTTGTAACCGGAAGCCCCGGTTTCAATCCTCCGTGGTGCCACTGAGTTCCGTCGGTGTGTTCTTGGGCAAGACACTTTTCCTTAGCCTCGTCTGTCAGATGCGGACGTAAACTGGGCGGTCCCGTGTATCAGCTATCCTCCGAATACGTTAAAAAACCATAGGAATCTATTCGATAATAAGAGTAGAGCAGGTTCCCGGATTCCTATGTATCCTTCCCCTCTCTCTGGGGCGGCTCTAAATAACCTGTGGATTTTGTGGATTTTCCAGAGTCTCAAGGTTATGTTTTTCCTCAGAGTGTTTTTAGACAGGAAAAATCCAGGGGGGTATTTTTTTGATTTTTTTAGGGGGTGTGGTAAAGGAAGTTTTTTTTTAGATTTTTCTAGGTGTGGGAGTAAGGAAGGGATTTCCAGGGTGTGGGGTTGGATTTGAGAAGAAAAACTTACTAAGAGCACGGCAGGGGGAGTATACTTCAAAATTTCCGGCGTGGGTGGTAAAAGAAACGGTTTATATCATGGGGGTGGTATTTTGAAGAGAAAAAATCCTGGGGGTTGGGCGTAGGCTAAGGTGGAGTACGCCAAAAGGACACACATTAAATTATATATAAATCCAGGGGGGTATTTTTTTGAATTTTTTAAGGGGTGTGGTCAAGGAAGTTTTTTCTAGAATTTTCTAGTGGGGGGAGTAAGGAAGGGATTTCCAGGGTGTGGGGTTGGATTTGAGAAGAAAAACTTACTAAGAGTGCGGCGGGGGAGTATACTGCAGAATGGCAGGGGGAGTATACTGCAAAATTTCCGGCGTGGTTGGTAAAAGAAACGGTTTTCATCATGGGGGTGGTATTTTGAAGAGAAAAAATCCTGGGGGTTGGGCGTAGGCTAAGGTGGAGTACGGATACAATCGCCAAAAGGACACACATTAAATTATATATAAAACATTAAATGCAGTACATAGTAAAAACATTAAAATTAAATGGAGTGTCAGACATGTTGTTTTCAAATTTCAGAAATGATTAATACCTCTTGCACTCGTAGAAAATTGGCGGTAAAACAAAACTTTCGCTTTCCGAATCCCATCGGCAACTCAAATAATTTCCACCACACTTCATCTAGACTCGATAAATGACAATAAAAGTTCAAATATGTCCGTTTTAGTAGAAGGTAGTACATTTACTGCCACACCGTTTAAATATTTTTAATATCTCGTCAAATCACGCGAAGTTTCATTGACAGAAAACATACATTGGTAAAAAAATATATACATACCTCAGTAGACAGCACATTTATGAATTAAAACATATTTTCACAGCGTCAAACAGCATATGTTCTTGAAGTCAAAGAATTGTTACAGTGGGATCTCCTCGTATTTTAGTCAGTTGTTAACGATAAGGCACTTTAAATCTTTGCACAACGGCTGTTGTGCAAAAATCCCGGGTTTTTCCTATTGGCTGGATCGTGACGTTGTGTGGAGGAAAGCACGAACGATAACTCTACGTCACGTGACGGGACTAGAGTAGAACGTGTTGTTCGCCAACCTAATTGGATACTATTGGTATATCAAGGGAGGTAAAAACAAACACCCAAAGTATTGAGCAAAAGTGCCTCAGACCCAATCGTGTAGACAACTGCGACCTCGCGCCAAGGAAAGAACGTACAAAACAACAGTTTGGACTCACCCTACCCTTGTCATGTCTTGACTTGTCTTCCAAGCTGTGGCCGTGATCGTCTACAGTCGCCTTGATGGATCAGAGGGTGGTACACAATTCTAAAATAATAAGTAGAGATTTAGGATATCATAATAAAGATAACTTATTGATTCTTTCCCTCCGTAGTCGCCCAAAATCCCACTACTCTGAAAACCAGCTGTCGCAGGATGACCCTAGTGGTTGGGGCTAACTCAGGAAAGAATCAAAGACGGTGAATGCATTTACATAAGTTTAATGCAACTTTTAAAATATGATAAATATATATACAATTATCTAAAAAAACAAGCGAATACACAGATGACAAATGTGTCGACTGATTATATACGACACTAAAGTTATAACAATGTTGATCTATGATCTAGCGCGATAACTGTGATTCGCGAGAGCTCATGAAGATGATGATGCGCGAATCCAATGAGTGATTGTCATCAAATGCCTTCTATAAGTGTTGATGACGCGATATGTATGATGATTAACCTCCACTGAAGCTGTGGATGATGTTCCTCCAGTCAGGACTGATAACGGGCCCACCTCGTGTCGCGGGGGTTGTCGCTACTAGAACCTGGCCATGCTGCGCAGGTACGGGGACCGTCTCCACCGCTACTAACGTTATGCGTGGAAGCTTAGCTCCACTCCGGAAGGCATATATCCAAACCTGGATGGCTTATATCCAACCCTGGATGGCTTAGGCTGTAATTATACATAGGTTTTAGATGTCGGTTGATAAACATAACAATCTTGCTTAATTATCATTACCCAAACAAATCATTATTTAATAAATATATGTAAGCTGTACTAATGATGAGTAGCAATGTATACATATTCTACAACGCCATGTATACGACATGTACGTCGCTGTTAACCAATGCCCCTAATACATGTAATATACAACGTTATCAAATCACTCGTATATTACACTCACTGAGTTATGCATGCACACATGTATGTCAACTAATGCCCATATTATACAACGCTATGCATACGCGTCAAACATTTATACTAGTCACTCATCTCATTGTTAACTTATGTTAACAATCGTGTATTACAATCACCGAGTAATACGCCAACGTTAACTAATGCACCTATTATCCACTGTTATCAAATTAATATTGTTTTAAATTAATAATCAATGATCAATTACAATAATTACATCTAATAAAGTAACTTAAAAATCATATGCTAGTGTCAAGTTAATGGTTGAGAAACATCAAAGCTAACCGGATGTCATAACCTCGCCAAACAAGATGGCGCCGCCCACTGAATAGAAATGTACGATAAAAGTTAATGAAATAAATACTGACCACATATTGCCTGTGAATTTCGCCGTCCAACTCCTGCTCCAAACAAAGCAACTATCAAGCAATCCCGGCCAGAACTAGAAGACAATGGATTTTATAGCAAACGTTACGCCCAAACCATTATTTCCCCCGTTCAGTCCGTGACATATGTGGCTAAGTTCGCAGTATTAAATTCTAGACGAAAGGACCTTTACACAATTTTGCCTTTCAAGGAAATAGACCTATACTTTTACATGCATTAGCACAAAATAAACTTATTAAACGGCCCTTCCGGACGTCCTATGGCGGCCACTTAAAATGTGCACGGTTTTCCGTGTTACTTGAATATATCATGAACATTGTGAATTTGGTTCAACTAAACAATGAATTAGGGTGTAACTAACAGCTGATTACAAGAGCTATGTGCGACCAATACGCTCTACCCGTGACATTTTGTGACGAAGACGAAGATGTTAGTTTATTTTCAAGAACATAGGTAATAGAGGATCTTACATGAGAGCTGACAGAGCTTAAAGTGATCCCTAAGTGGCTGCCATGTCCACTGGCACAGATATATATATTATAGGGAGGTCAAGTGTAGTTTAAATGTTGGATATACTCAGGTCATTCAACTGAACATATAATACATAATCCAGATTGCTGTGTGTCCCTTTAAGGTCCATAATTAATATGTTAATAAAATAATTTACAACCCTATGCTGTTTTTTTGTTAAAGTTGTGTCACAGGTTTTGAACATAGTTCAGCATCAACACGTATTCTCCGTTATATGTACATGTAACAGTCAGTTCAATAAAACTATGTACTTCAACGTCTCAAATGGAATGATGAGTGTTTTTTTTATTGAGTATGAAATAAGCAAAACTACTTTTTAACATCACTCTCATTGGCATGGATGACAGCGCTAAATGCATGTGGGAGGAAACCAGCATGCACAGATCCTTGTGAAAAGCTTGAGTGTCAATTAGTGTTGAGAACAAGAACTGTAGATGTAGTTCAAGATAATCCATTCAATTTATTGTTTAATATTTGGATCCATAACAGTTGTATACCATAACCTTGTGATTTGTGAAAATGGCAGCAACTTGTCTGAAAAATAAAGAAAATGCAAACACTGAGTAGTACAACTTAAATATCTGCTGTACATGAAATACTAAAACTTGATCACTTTTAATAATATACAAAATATGTATTTTATATAGAACCTATACAGGCAAATAAAATAAAAATTAAACCTGTGTTTACATATCATTGTCAATAAAAGTGGGCCGGTATATTTATTTGGTATCAAATATTTACTCGTTATCATTTTTTTACTCAATGAATTATATTTAGACCACAAGAACATTAAATAAGAAAAATCTGACTGACTGCAGGCTTAAACATATTAAAACAGATTATATTATTTTTTACCTCAGAATAACTGATTATTATTTTATTCCCAATAAAAAGAGCAGTCAGCAGTGTATTAAGGGAGTTGGTCTGGTTTAATACAATAAACACAGACCTGTATATTTAATTCGGTCTCAGTCAATATAAAATTTACTGAAAAAGATTACCAAATGTTTGTTTTTTTAATACTGAGAACGTATGTATTGTTTAAGATCCTTTTCATGCTTTAATACTGTCTCTCAGTTTCACCTTTCAAGGCAAGGTTTCCAGGTGTTTTAACTAGATTTATCTAAAAAAAATAATATTATTTGTTTGGCATTGATGTGAATGCTTCCCCACCATACAAATAAGTTCTGCTTACAAACCTCTATGAAATCCATCTTCTTTTTGTGAGCTCCTCCAACCTCACTTCATCCAACCAAGAGTCGCATTTCAGATCCGAATATGTAAGATGCAGGCATCATGTCTAATGTCTCCCTATGAAAAAAAAAAATGAAACAGTGTATAAACGCAATTGCCAAATTTTCATTTGGATCTGAACATTTCGCTGAAATTAAATAATAGATAGATAGATCTATGTATTCATTTCTTATTTCTATGTACTGTTACTTAGAAAATGTGTTCATCAGGGCTTTTTTCCATAAAATTGGGAAGAGGCCCAGGCCTGTCCATTTTGGGAAAAAAAGACGAGCTTATTTCTCATTTTGGGAAAGATGTAAGATTTTACCAATTAATTAAATATGACAATACTATGCTTTATTTATATTTTCAGCCAACAATTATTATAATTACTGTTTCTCAGTCAGAACTGACTCCACAGACTTTTCTCAAATTCTGAGACACTGATGCTTTCTGATTGGCAAAATTTTCTGCCACAATTGGGGAAAAAACAGTCAAGTTCTCAATTGGGAAAGAGGCCTTTTAGAGGTCTCTGTTACATAAGGTAAAAAAGCCCTGTTCATGGTACACAGATCACTTTAGCGGAGTCAATCACATAAAATAGAACTGGGATGTAGTGTATATTTTGATTTTAATTGAAAACCAAGCGTTGCAGTATTTAGCATATCATTCTAAGTAGGGTTGTAGATAAATATGCGGGAGGGACGTAGAAGTGAGGGGAAGGGGGTTGGGGATAGTGGTGGGGGAAGCATGGCCTTTTTACCAGTTTTGGGGAAGGGGCCTTTTGCTCTTAATTGGGGGTGGAATCCATAAATGGGGAATAAAATTTCCAAGGTCAGTTTAAAAAGTGGGAAAGTCTGCATGATTTTAAAAGCAATGAGAGTGGGGAATGGGCCTTTTACAGGCCGCTGCAAATAAGGGTAAAATGTCCATGGGGAGGGTATGCGTCAGCTGCCTGTGGGTAAATGTCGATAAGGGGGTGGCAGGGGTGTGGTTTAAGAATTGCTGTGTCCCATGGCCATGCAGCATATGTGGGGTTTGACACTGTACCCCTTCACATGGTTTAGGGCTGAGGGTCTCCCAGCGGTTTTGGGGAACAAGGAAACATGACCATTTATTTTTGGGAAACAATGGAACATTGTATGTTATTGGTAATATTTTTGAGGAACATTGGAAACATATTTTTGGGGAACAAAGCAAAATGTTTTGTATTGTCAGGGAACAAGGGAATATGGACCACCCCTGGGAAGGCCTCAGGTCTATGACTACAGGTCTTGTTATACAAACAAGAATGATTCTGAGAGAGGAATCATATGAATAAGGCAATGAAATCAACATCTGTCACGGCTGATCCAGTTCTGTTTACTATTTACTGTTTGCTCTCAGAATCATATGAATAATTCAATGAAATCAACATCTGTCACGGCTGATCCAGTTCTGTTTACTATTTACAGTGTGTCAACATTAACACCATCGACGACGATGTGCTTGGCAAATGTCAAGAAAACACTGCATAAACAAACGAAAAAAAGAGTTGTACATGTACACATTTGAACTCACGTGTTATTTGCCTGCAGAGTTCTAAGACAGTCAACTGTTTCCTTCATTACGTTAACCTGTGTATATTTCCAATTGTTTATCCCAGCGTGAACACCCTGCATCAGATATCGCTATCAAAACTCAGTGGATTCAACGTTTACTAACGTGTAAACACATTCTACGTATTGATGACGTATTCCAAAACTGACATTTTACAAAAAGTGTTCACTCCTGTGAACTAGGTACGCGTAAAATTGATAACTGCGGTTTGAATCGACGTTTTTACAAAAAGAAAATGGCGGCGTTTTGTGATTTTTTAATGAAATAGTCCGGCAACACTAAAAAAATAATCCCTGTCGCGGAGTATCAAAATGATCAAAAAAGCTGAATAATTAGTTCCTGGCGTTCCCACAGACTCTTGTACGTTTATTTACAACATGACGTAACGCAAACGTCGACTTTAAGCGCGTGAAAAAACGCGCGAATAAATGTGCTAATCGCCAGTCATGCTAGTGGGCGCTTTAATTGGCCTAATCTGCCCAGACCGATATCTGCAAGTAAGACATATGCATAATACGGTCTAGCTGGCCGAGACTAACCATTCAATGGCCAGCGGCTTATGATCCCAGTTTCAATAAAATATATATATGATAGTCAGATCTACAAAATACAGTTAATTTATTACATTTCTATGGATACAAGATTGAGATTTCTCAGCGATGGCATATTCATGATCGTTAATTATTAGTAACTCCGAACTCAAAAATAAATGTGACGTTGAGCCAAGACGTTAATAAAGTGTTGCTGACGTCCACATCATCCGTCGATAAGTTCAGTTACACGACAATTAGGTTAAAAGCATACAAACACTGATTTAAATTGTGACAAATATATTATTCAACTGCTGGGTTTAATTGAAAAATCATTCACTCGATGGTAGGCGTGTTTTTTTCACTCACGCTTGTTCGTGAATAAAAACACACACACAATTCTACCATCTCAAAGGATTTCCATTATTCATTTCTTCAGTGAATGAACACATCTGCCAAAGGCCGTAAAACTCATTTAAGAATCTAGTCAAATTCGCTATCAGTCTGAGCTAAATAAAATCGGCATTACTCTCACACATCTCTGACATATTTCATGTTTTTAAAGGGGCGATCCTGACGAATTCTCCGATTTTAGTTGACATTTGTTAATATAATATTGTTCTAGTACACCTTTAATTAATTATGAATGAAAACATGAAATGTGTAATAAATTTAAACTTTCTTTGTTGATAACAATTTGGCGCAGATCCTTACCGGATGTCGTCCAGAATCACTCCCCAGTGTGACGTCCTTTCCTGAGTGACTTGACAGTAATCGCAAAACGAATCATGATAACTAAAAACAGCTTAAAAAGCTCGTAGTTGGATCTCGGGTCCAGGCTTGCGGTCCGCCTCGCGGCGGTTACTGCTCGTCCTGACCTACCTCCCGGTGTGTCCCTTGGTGCTCTTGATTGAGTGTCTCGGGCGGCCGGAACGTTTACTTTGATGTACACTTATCATGCTTAAAATGAAACACTAGAAATGCTAAACATTCCTGTTTAATGTATCACGGACTGATACGTATGTGACACGCTAAGTTATACGTTTTCCATAAAAGAGATAGGAGGAAGCCATTTTGACAGTCGGAGAGGTCAATATACTTTATGGTATTAATTGATAATACAGTTCAATCAACATTAGTTTCGTATTATGGAATATAATTCGTAGGGCCAGTTTACACAGAAGATTCTTTATTCGCACTAGGTCTAGTGGGGTCGAGTTTATCCCGACATATACATTCATTTTAACATTTTACAATAAGTCATAATGACGCATGAGCAAAACGTTTAAATAATAAATTGTAAATCAGTGTAACTATATATTTTACAATTTTCAACTAACATAATAGTCTAGAATATCACTTACATATAGATGTGTGCTGATAATGTGTGATGATTATAGTATTGGACAGGAAAGTATATAATGATGTACTTATATATACATATGCTTAATATGTACTAGTATATGTATGTTCATAAAAGGAGACGCATTTGAAGAATTTCCACTATGTATTGTATGTACAATATGCTGCTGTTAATCGAATGGTATATGGCTACGTAAGACCTTTCCTTTCGGAAAAAAAGCTAAAACAATACATAACCATGATAACACAGCAAATAAATATTCCTTCAAAGTGTCATTCTTGACAGAGTACGCGTTTGCTTCAAGCATTGAGCAAATTTAGGATGCAATATCTTGCAAAGTCTTTACGTTAAGAACAGTACTTACTGAATGGCTCAGTTTTTCGAAGAGGAACTTCAACATTTGTGAATTTCTTGTTACAATGTGTGCTGTGATTAAAACGTCTACAACATCACAGATGTGTCCTTTCTCTAACTAACTGCAACTTTTTTTTACAAAACATCTTGGGATTTCTTTGGAATATTATGTGGAATTAAGTGTGCATTATATACAAATTAATATATAGCGGATATTCCCGATTTGCGTTTCTCTACAGTATACATTTAAAACTACAACACTTTTCTGAACTTTATAAGCATATATTGCCAACATTTTGACATTATGATCATGTTTTGATTTAAGTAAAAATTACTTTGATTCCTAGAGTCCCATTACATATATCGTACAAAAGCCAGCGCCAATTATGCCGATTGAAAAAGTCGTAACACATGTTGAATAAATATTACAATTCGTTGACAGAGTTAAAATTAAAACCTAGTCTTAACTCCATTTCAATCCAAAACTGTGGTGGCATATAACTGCCGTCGAGATAATTTAGTCGCGATACTTTTTTCAGCCATTAAGACGACTTTTAAGCCCTAATAATTCGACTTATAAGAACAAAGTCTAGATAATTATCACTACAAACGTTTAACCATGAAGTCATGATAATGCGCTAAAGTGATATGCTTGATTAATATGTCACGTCTTCGGATCACTCGGATTTGAAGGGAGAGGATAGACTGCCTCACTGCGCAAGTCCCGTTTCACTCACGACTTAACGGCGAGTTAGCAAATGTCGTATTAATAGCTGAAAAAAGTATCGCGACTAATTTACCACGACGGCAGTTATATGCCACCATACAAAACAAAGCAGCATTACTAGTAAACATAATATTACATACGCCCACTAAGACATTATTTACAATAGGAATTTAATTTCTATTTTTCTCGGAAATGTCAAAGCCAGAAATATAATATGTCATTAATATCTGTTTTCCATTTCAAAACGCAAAAAAAATAGCGAAACCTTAATTGCAGTACAGCACAATATTGTCCATTGTTGTATAAAGCAAATGTTGCGTTCCAGTAACATGTTTGGGTTATTATACTAGGATGTAGCTGCGATATAACTCCTTGTGATGTTAAGGGATGGGCATTTGATGCATAAAAATCCATATCAGAAAGGGAATTAAACATTACCAGAGGGTAACAATTCTGAAAGATCTAAACATAGTGATTTGGATTTGAATGACATCGTTGTTCTGTGACAATGAATATATATGACATTCAAGTCCGGGCAAGAAGGTCTTGATGCATTCCCGGGAAATATAGTATGTTTTTAAATTGTGTTAGAAATGTATACATACCGCTGTTATCTGATATATAGGTGGAGTTCGTGGTCCAGTGGTAGAGCGCCGAACTCAAGATCGAGAGGTCGTGGGTTCGATCCTCTCCTCGGCAACGTTATTTATCCTTGAGCAAGATAATCAATCCACATTGCTTAGTACTGGTTCTACCAAGGAAGCCATGGAGAGTGATTAATCTAAGTTGCAATAACTTGTTTCGCAATCGATGTAAAATAATTATGTTTAAACTAATCTGTTATATCAGAAAGCACTGCGAAGTAGTGATAAAAAAACCGACTGTAATTGAAAACAAGCATTACAGAAAGATAGCAGCACCATGCGATAAGACAAACTCTCTACTGACACCTAATCAATCAGGATCTAGCATTTCACATGGATGAACAAGCCGTTTTAAAGCTGAGATAATCCGATAATTAGATTATAAAACATTACAAATGACGAACAACGTCTATTTTCTTAATTTAAGAACACGTCAAAGTTGTCCATTTGCGGTTGTGGCGTTGTAAATCAATTGTAAATCAATTGATTAAACGATGTACCTCGTTAAACATCTCCTGGCACTTCACATATGTTGCATTTGTTGCTGTATTTTATTTATGTATTTGACATTCATTTAGAAACTTACCTAACAATATATAAGTAGCCGCTTTAAGAATCCGTCACGGAATCTGTTACTGACCTCAGTTTACTGATAAGGTGACTTGTTTTTATCAATATGGTCGACAGTGGCTGCCATATCATTATAATGACAGTACCTTGACTTCTATATCAGCTAGGATAATACTGTTTTAATATGACCATACGTTAAGGGCCAACGAATCTTTTTCTAATCTGACCTCCGAATGGTGCGATAAATATATCAGATGGGTTCAACCTAAATTGTTCAACAATTTCTCTAAATCAGTTTTTCTGGATGTGTAGTTGAAGTAATGTCAGTGTGGATTTAAATGGAGTAATGTAAATAACTTAACTTCTATTTTCTACCCACTTAAAAACAAGTGATGAGAAGTTACACGATTGCTACTATCATGACAGACATAACGTATTGCAAACTTTCCGAAGACATTATTTTAAAAAAAGAAAACTACTCGTAGCGTAAATGTTATTGTAAATATTATTAGTAAACCTTAAAAAAGTTGGTATCAAAATCAAACAGGAACTGTCACAGCACACATACACAAACAACGACAATTAAAAGGGAGAATGAAAAGTGTGCTAAACCAAACACAACGAAAATGGTTGACACTAGGGACACCGCATTGGAACAGTCAGTGGCAAGATTTCACTGTAGTGTCAAACCAAGCAAGTATTCAATGACGCGTTTGCTAGGAACTGTAACGATGTTAGGTCTCACACCTCTATTATCTCCCCTGAAAGCTCACGGACCTAGAGACAAAAGGAAAACAGAAAATAATTCTATTTTTTCTCAATTTTAGGCAATTTTTAATTTGAAAAATAGGCTTTTCTTTGCTTTAGCATACATCTGCAGTGTAAAAGACAGATGATACAGAAAATCCCATGTTGATATGAGGTTTCATTCAAATTTCAGAATTGTTTGACCGAAGCACCACATATTCAGCTAGATAGTGTATGAATTTTGTATTTTCCATAGGGTTCACAAAACATGAGCGAGGAAAAAAACCAACCTGGCTAACTTATATATTTTATTGTTTTAAATTACTGGTCTTGGCTATACTGAAGATATTAAACCAACAACAATGTCTGCTGCCCTGCTTTGAAGCTCAGATGTTGGAAAAGGCTGTACAGTAACCCTATGGGAAAATTAATTGTGGTGTGAGACCTGAAGAGTAGCTAATTTTTCATCATAGTCCCACAGACGTCTTTTTTTTAAAGCCCGTTATACACCTTGATTCAATTGATTTGTGTTTTAGTTTCAAAGTAATGATTTGTCAGACAATTTCAACTAGTTGTTGGTACAGATGAAGAATTTTTTTGGCTCATATTGTGTCCAGTATATGCCCATATCAGGTATTTGATATAAATCTCATAATAACATTTTCGAGCAATTTTTGTGCATGTATGTATACTTTTTTGACAGCTGTGTAATCATGACAACTCATGGGATAAATAAAAACATGATGTTTTCTGGTGTATACATGTGCATTGTGTCAGAAGCCACATGTTTCTGTAAGGAAATATCACAGAGACAGCAGATATCTAATTTGATATATCTGATATCTCCCATATTGTTGATGTCTCAAATTTAAAGTTGTCAACAACTCATCTTTGTATGCCATACTGGACAGTGATCACATAAGTGATTGTTGTTGCTGCTACTGTTGTTGTTGTTGTTGTATCTTCCAACTATCAAGTTTCTGTTGGTGTTCTCCATATTTATTACAGAGACAAATAATGTTGCTGTTCTGTTTAGGTGGAATTTCTCATTATTGTAATTCTGTTATCTAGTCGAAATAGGTGCATTTCTTGATTTTTTTATTTTTTTACCGAAACAGTTACAGTTACAGCTTCAATTATTTTTTATTCTATATGGGGTATTTATGTATTGTGTTGCATTTCCTGAAAGCAGGTGACACAGATCATGTTTGGGGAAATTTTCATGCAGATTGAGAGAAAAATGGCAGATATATTACAGAAATACTACATTTGGTGGCATTTCTTGTGTATTTTTATGTTAAAGGCACAATACCGCCAAAATTCAAGTGATACTCAGACTTTCATATCTTTTCATATACTCAGACCTAAGCTTATTTGGGTGTAAATTTGACATGTAGAATCTAAATGCATAGCTATTGACTGGTATACTTTAGACTTTTATCTTGTTACCATGGATACAGAAAGAAATGATATTTTTCCTATTAAAATTTCAGCAGTTGATCATTGAATACATATGTTTGATACCATGATATGAACTGATATTATTTTAATCATAATTATAAGATAGCAGATGACAAAAGGGGATTGTGGTAAAAATCTCATGAAGATTGAGGCACAAATGGTGTAGTTATTACCCAAATGCTACATATTATGAAAACATGTTTTGGACTTTTATTTCACAGCGGGAACTTGTCGAATCCACGCGTTACTCTCAGTCACATAATCCTGAATCAATTCACTTGTAAATATGATAGAAGCATGCTTATGGTCTTATTTTATAGGTACTGCACATAGCTACTAAATGTTATGTTATGGATGATGTTGCTAAAAATATTTACTCTCTTCAGGTCTCACACCTCTATTATCTCCCCTGAAAGCTCACGGACCTAGAGACAAAAGGAAAACAGAAAATAATTCTATTTTTTCTCAATTTTAGGCAATTTTTAATTTGAAAAATAGGCTTTTCTTTGCTTTAGCATACATCTGCAGTGTAAAAGACAGATGATACAGAAAATCCCATGTTGATATGAGGTTTCATTCAAATTTCAGAATTGTTTGACCGAAGCACCACATATTCAGCTAGATAGTGTATGAATTTTGTATTTTCCATAGGGTTCACAAAACATGAGCGAGGAAAAAAACCAACCTGGCTAACTTATATATTTTATTGTTTTAAATTACTGGTCTTGGCTATACTGAAGATATTAAACCAACAACAATGTCTGCTGCCCTGCTTTGAAGCTCAGATGTTGGAAAAGGCTGTACAGTAACCCTATGGGAAAATTAATTGTGGTGTGAGACCGTTAGGGACTTGTATGATGACGTCTACCTAAAGCCCGAAAGGACGATGACGTTTGATGTTTGTCTGCAATATTGTCTTGTCGTGCCCTCAATTCAGTTTGTTATCGTTTCCTCTGGCTTCTGCAAAGTCATTGAGTATCTTCTTTGTAGCTTTCTAGACTATTGTTTTTTATATAGACACGAGCATCTTTGTGTTTTACTTATATTGCATATTAAAGCTGTCTTGTTGGTTAGAGAATAGTTCATGGCTGGGTCTTCATTATTTACACTGTGCCGTTTTATTGCAATGACAGTAAGGTAAGTGTAAGGTTTGGGCACCCTAGAACCTGGTTTAAACCCCAAGCGGCCTTTTTTGACACAGACCATTCCAAGGCGGTAGCCCTATTGCCAAGCCTTTTGTGTTTGTGATGTCTTATTTTGCCTTTTTTTCATTATTATATATAGTTGTTCTTTCTTTCTTTGTGTGTTTGTGTGTTTGTGGTTGACTGTCGCCCTTGAATGCTACTTTTCCTGTTCGATTTTTATATTTATATTCAGTAATCAAGGTATAACAAACTATAATTACTACTAGTATTAAACTAATTTAGTAATGTTTTCGCTATCACACTCCATAGATCGTTCTCAAAGTTCTATCGCCGCAACAAAAACATACTGGGGAAGTACAACACCAACCTAAAAACATTACTACGACTAGGAATATCAAACATTACTACGACTAGGAATATCAAACATTACTACGATCAAACATTACTACGACTAGGAATATCAAACATTACTACGACTAGGAATATCAAAAACATTACTACGACTAGGAATATCAAACATTACTACGACTAGGAATATCAAACATTACTACGACTAGGAATATCAAAAACATTACTACGACTAGGAATATCAAACACATTACTACGACTAGGAATATCAAACATTACTACGACTAGGAATATCAAACATTACTACGACTAGGAATATCAAACATTACTACGACTAGGAATATCAACAACATTACTACGACTAGGAATATCAACAACATTACTACGACTAGGAATATCAAAAACAATACTACGACTAGGAATATCAAAAACATTACTACGACTAGGAATATCAAAAACGTTATTCTATGGAGATGTCATCTGTAAACTTCAAAAATCAAAGAAGTGCGTCGGAAAACGATACTGTTCGTTTTAGTTGCAACGTACTTCTTGCTTGATGATTGACGCCTCTACAGTCATTCACTACGCTCCATGTTTCTCTTGTGCGATGACCGGACTCTATGATTGCACGCATCTTTTGAAACACTGAAAGTGGAGATTGTTGCTGGAGCCTTCGTCTCTCGGGTTTTCTGGTCGTATCCTTGATTGTTTTTCTCTTTGGTAGCAACTGCTGTGTATGTTCAGTGCATTTCTGAGGTGTTTCTAATTATGTATTTACAACAACATATACGTGTATGTATCGTTTGCTAATTTCTCTGGATGTGGGCTTTATTGTTAGGGATTCTCTTTTGATGACATGTGCTTTTATTTACACTGTCTTGTCAATTTGAAGCTAACCAGTTGGAGATATTGCCTACTGACCGTTCCAAGTCGGTAACCCTGTCTTCACCACTCTATGTGCTGTGCATTTTCGTCTGCATTGTGTACTTTGCTGACGGTGCAGTGCGGACCTACGGTATAATTGCGTTTGGGTGCTGTGATTTCTATTGGACCATTTTTCTTATTTTTGACAAGCGAGAGCAACAAGAGAATAAACCATCAAGGGTACGACGAGACAGATTCGACAAACATTCAAAGTTACCGTCATTTCGATAGACATCACTATAGTGTCAACAAGATGTCCGGCCATCGCACATTTAATAGGCTAGTACAGCGGCGAACTGTAAATAGGTCAAGCATAAACATGCAGTAAGTTGGAGAATAATATGGTCATTTGCAAAGTGGTAAATTGTTTAGATCGTTTGAAAGTGATCATAACAAAGAAGCTTACGACGTTTGTATATTAAATAACTCTAGAAATGGGAAGAGGGAACAACCTGTTTAGCAGGCCCGTTTTTCTTCTCTTTGTTTTTATTTCATTTAAGTCAAAGATAACTGTTTTAGACATTTACTAGTTTCTCATAACATGTTCTTCTTCCCACAGAGGACATGTGACACCACATACGGGCTTACTGATGATCGTACATATAATACAATTATTCAAATGTATGTGACGGTTAAATAGTACAATAAAATGAGACCATGATATCATATTTGGCCCCACCCCCTGGTGTCATAAGTTGTTCATTGATTTATATAGGAAAACCCATAAAAGATATTCTTCTCTGAAACTAGAGTTATACACTTACTAGGCATGAACAGACGATTCAAACCATCGAACCTACATCGACTGCGTGGTCCGTCGCCACTCCTGGAAACATAATCCCTAGGTCATTACTTGGAAACCGTTGAGATATCCACCATATGTATGTATGTATGTATGTATATTTATTTATTTCAGTGACAAATACATATTTTACAAATATTACATATATAGGACATATAGGTAACATAAAATGTAAATATATAAAGCACATAGGCAACATTGAGCAAAACTGGATATACCCAGCCTAACTTGGCTTACTAGTCACCATCTTATAATTGCATTATATAGATAAAGCAATATTTAAATTGATATCTGAAATAAGAAAAATTATGATAATATAAGGATCATGTTGTCATACCCGGAGTTCTGTTAACTCAGTGAGATATGTATTTAAATAATATTAAAAAGTATATATTATTTCTATTTCTTTTGGATAAAGTGTCTAACTTAGTTTGTCTACCACAAACTTTAAATAAACAATGACATAGATACCAGTTGTTGAGTGAGGACACGTTTTACCCACCATATAAAATATTTGCGATGGCGTGCCATCGACTGCTTGATCTCATTCTGTTTTGAAAGTATACGATTGTTTGACAATTATGACATTGCGAAGATCGGCAGGTGAGTGATTAAGTGCACCCAGGACCATTCTAGCCCGCATGGAAGGCTTGAATTCCACCGAGCGTGTACAGCCAGTAAAAGATTTGCGATACAGTCCCTCTTGGGCATCTTGTTTTAGTTATTCGATCCTCGACAGGCTTTTTTGTTATTCGTTCCTCAGTACGCGTTTTTATTTGTTCGTTCCTCATTGTGCTTTTTAGTTATTCTTTTCCCTATGTTTGTATTTAATCGTGAGGTTAGTTATACAAAGTGAAACCTCCTGGTCCAGTGGACACACTGCCTGTCAAACAGAAGGTCGAGTGTTCAAAATCAGCTTGAAGAAAGTCATTCCAGTTCTCATTTCATCAATTCATTGGAATCGTCTCATCATCATTCGACAAAAGTCAAAATTCTCAACGTTAAAAACTGCTTCATGTGTATCAAGTATATAAGTGCTGACTAGAAGGTAGAACGTTTTAACCGAAGAAAACCAGGTTCTAGGGTCATAAACCTCACCCTTAACTTATTTATATCACAATAAAACGGGACATATGTTATATTCCTTAACAAATAAGGCATCATTAACAGGCAATATAACACATGTTCATCATTATCAAAACTTCGTCATGTAAGCTACCCAGTAGGATATTATCCTCTTTGACATGTCACAAAGTCAGTCAGACCCAAGCAAAATAACTGAAAGATCGTCACAAAAATTATCGTTTTAATAACACTGAAAATGGCATCCATTGGAAGCAACAAACACAAACAAGTGAGAAAAGTAGCAGACTCGGTTACCGGACAGACTGTGGACCCTATGATGACGCCTTCCTAAAACCCATTGGGACGGTGGCGTTTGATGTTTGTGTATGATCTTTCTTGTCGTGCCCTAAATGGTTTATTCTCTTGTTGCTCTGGCTTCTGCCAAGTCATCGAGTACCTTCATTGTGGTTTCTAGGTTATTGTTTTTTGTATTACATTTACACGAGCATATTTGTGTTTACTTATATTGCCTATTGATGCTGCCTTGTTGGTTAGAGATCATGGCGGGGATTTCTTTATTTACACTGTCCTGTTTTAATTGGATGACAGTAGGGTAAGTGTGAGGTTTGGTGCACCCTAGAACCGGTTTAAACTGGCCTTTGTTGCCACTGACCGTTCCAAGGCGGTAGCCCTATTGTCAACCCTTTTGTGTTTGTGATGTCGTTTGCATTTTTTATTACTTTTGCCTTCTCGTTTGTCTGTTTGCGTGTTTGTTTTTGTGTTTTTTGTTTGACTGTCGTCCTTGAATGCTGCTTTCCCTGTCCGATATTTTTGTCTTTCTTTAATGATTCTGTTCATTGGAGGTAATATAATGTGCAACACTTCTCACGCTCCCTAGTATCGTCTTAAGCGGTATTCTACTTTAAAGCCACAAATATCCTAAAGGATCAGTAAGTTTCAACTATGAAACGATTAATTTTCAACAAAAAAGTCGATGCTAACCGATTCGCTATAATTATAATCCATCGTGGTGAAATAAGAGACGCCATGACGTCAATGTGGTATCTGTTGTGCAAAGTGTATCACTAAATCAGTAAATAATGGGTGAAACTCAAGTAGGAAATGTAACTATTTACAAATCATATTATAAGAAAGAAGTTCAGATTTGTGACGAAAGAAGAGGAAAATGTAATAATGGACGATTTATCAAAATGACTCATCAATTATTGCCTTTGTCGAAAGTGACATTTCTTTGTTAAAGGTCATTGTTTTCACGAAAATGTAATTATTCATCTTGACTTGTATAACAGACTGATGCTATGAATAAACAATTCATCACATGAAAAAGCCATGAAAGTAAAACACACCATGTGATCATTGCTAGTGTTGGAATATAAATGAGGCATTATTCACTATCATCCTCTCTAACACGTATCTGTTTTGGAATAGGTTTAGACAAATAATATAGCATCTGTTTCTAATGCAAATAGCAGTGTGAGTTCTATATTGTCACAAACATTATTCTCTTAGAGAAATGGCACTAGGGATTGTGTACTCTTCAAATTAGTGCTCTGGTGATGTGTGTAACGTGCCATTTCGACAAAACTTTGAACAAGATAAACGGAATGGAATTCACGCTGGTTGTATTAACTTACATAGTTAATACAATTAGATATTATATATGATAAGCAGTATAGAAAGGTGGATATACGGAGGAAATGTGTCTGCTTTGAGTGAATATAGGATTCATTTTAATCGAGAGTGAGAAAGCGCTTTAGCACGAGTGAAAATATTTGAGTTTTCTCACTTTGAGAATGTTGACTTTTGTCGAATGATGATCAGACGATTCTAATGAATTGATGAAATGAGAACTGGAGTGACTTTCGTCAGGCGGGTTTTGAACACTCGACCTTCAGCTTGACAAGCAGTGTGTCCAGACCACGAGGTTTCACTATATTCACGACAAACCAACATATATTCTATTTATTATATAGATCTACTCACACCTTGAAATTTATTCAGAAAAAACATAATGCGCCAAAACAATGACGTCAATAACGTCAACCGTTGCATGACGTCATTTTGAGTGAAAACTTATATTTTCATATGTGAAATATAAACAATGAAAATATAAGGTTTTATTTTAATAATAAAATCCGATATTTCACTGGAAAGTATATAATAAATTGATATAGCCAATTTTCACTGACCGTGACTTAATTATATTTAAACTAGCATTCAATTAGTGATTGTTAAAAACACTATTGACTACGATCACTATAACTGACGTGATTTGATTGCGTTAACACGTGCTATTATAACTGACCTATTTTACCTAATAATGTTATACTAAAATCTACAAAAAAGTATACAATACGCATGACGCTAGATTTGCATTTGATCTTTGTGTTGCCTAATGTATCACTGTTGGGACAGAAAACAGCATCGCTCAATTTCGTCAGGTTAACAGCCCGTATAATCAAAAGTGCTTTTTTCGCACTATGTTTATCTGATATTTAAAGAAACGTCTATTCGATTCAGTAATATAATTGTAATATTGTAGTAAACGCAGGCATAAAAGCGAACAGGAAAATTAGCATTCAAGGATGACAGTCAACCAAAACCACACACAAAGAAAGAACAACTTTAAAGATGAATAAAAGGCAAAATAAGACATCACAAACACAAAATGCTTGACAATAGGGCTACCGCTCTGGAACTGTCAGTGGCAAAAAAGGCTTCTGGGGGTTTAAACCAGGCCCTAGGGTGCACCAAACGTCACACTTAACCTACTGTCAACCCAATAAACGGGACAGTGTAAATAAAGATATCCCCGCCAGGTTAAATTCTCAAAAAACAAGGCAGCATCAATAGACAGTATAAGTAAAACACATAAATGATCATGTAACACGATGTTTGTCCCTGTGGTTTTTATTTCTCCAGGCACATTTTTAAATTTAAAAACAAAATCAAAATATACAAGAAAACTTTTTGTTAATTTCATAAAATGTATTAAAATTTAGATTAGTAAAACAAAAAACTTAATTGCTTTAATTATCTTTTGTATATAGAACAGTGCCAAAATAAAACAATTCATATTGATGTATTTAGTGCTTCTTAGTTTGTTGAAGGATAACGGGGTTGTTTTTGTTTACACTGTTCCATTACGTCGGAATGACAATAGGGTGAGAATGGGATTTGATGCACCAGGAACTTAGTTTAAACACCGAGCTGCCGTTTTTGTACTGACCCTTCCAAGAAAGATAAAATTATCGGACAGGAAAAGCAGCATTCAAGGACGACAGTCAACCACAAAACAAAAAGCAAACACGCTAAAGGCAAAAGTAATAAAAAAATGCAAAGAACATCACAAACACAAAGGGGTTGACAATAGGGCTACCGCCTTGGAACGGTCAGTGGCAACAAAGGCCACTGGGGGTTTAAACCGGTTCTAGGGTGCACCAAACCTCACACTTACCCTACTGCCATCCCATTAAAACAGGACAGTGTAAATAAAGAAATCCCCGCCATGATATAATCTCTAACCAACGAGGCAGCATCAATAGGCAATATAAGTAAAACACAAATATGCTCGTGTAAATATAATACAAAAAAAGGCGCGTTGATGTTTGTGGTGTCGCATACATTTCTTCAGTTTTCTTGGTATTTGTGTAAATGTTGTTTGCTTTGAATGCGTGTTCTTGGTAGTCTGTGTTCTGTGAATGTTTCATTTCCAATATTGACCTGACTGGTTATACTCATTTGCCTTGTTTTATGTATTTACTATATGTATGTTTTATTTGATCTTCGTGCTAACTGTATGCATTGTTTGATATGCTTTCTCGCCAGAAAGTCTAGTAAGTGTTGATTTCTTTAAAAGATATGGTATCATTTTATTCATTGTAACATGTTCTAATAATTTGTGAGATTTCTATGTTGATAACTTTGATGTTTGTGGTTTTCGCCGAATAAACAAAAAACATATACACAGTTGTAAAAGTGATTCCGTAGGAATTATTTTTTATATACGTAGTTAAAATGTTGCTGACGATATCTATTTTAAAAAGGGAAGATGATATAATCCGGAACAACATTAACAGTTGTACAGCAAAGATTAGAGATGTTTTATTAGTTGATGCGTGCTATGTTCAATCTTAAGAGTGAGGAAGACAGTCTAAGTCTAAGGCGGGCGATGATGCTATTATTTGCTTTCTTCCCATTATGATACAATGACATGTTATAGTATAGCCGAAATTCTGAAAATGCTGATGTTTATTCAGGCCGTTTTATCAATGCACTACCGGATTAGTATGCATTATACAATGTTTTGCACTAGTTAACTAAATGTTTAGATATTGCAAACGTATCTGGACTTTGAAGGGCTTTTGTAGTTGTGCGTACCAGGTAAAGAAAATGTTGGAGCAGGCAGGTCACAAGTTGTCGTCTCGCATGTAAGGGGATTAAACTTATGTAAATATGGTTTAAGATAATTATAGATGTCAATTTAGAAAATGCAATTAGGGTCATATGAATCATTAAGTACCTAATAATGATTACACTGATATAAGGAATGAGACAGAACCCGGTAACGACACTGGGATATTTTATAGTGATTTAGACATTAATTTTGCAATGTGTTCATTTGTCTATTTCACCGGTGTGTGCCATTGATACATACATGTAGGTGCATTATGTTTTAAATATGGCAGAGGTTTTAAAACACCTGTTAAATTGAACTTCCTGTTTAGGTGGGATTTTTATTATTCTCATGAGTATGCTATTGATAGGTTCAATGTGTTTTTAAACCGGGTGGAGGTTTTAAACCACGTGTCATATTGAACTTCCGTTTTCGTGGGATGACACTAGGGTAACAGTGACGTCTGGTGCATCCTAGAACATTGTTTAACAATAGCAGCCATTTTACGGCTACTGACCGTTTCAAGGCGTTATCCCTATAGTCAGCAATTTCGTGTCTGTGGTGTCGTCAGCAATGATTCTAGAGTTCCCTGTATATGCTGTATTCTGTGAATGCTTCCATGCATTTCTACGTTTCTGACCTACTTTAATAGTAAGCGAATGACAACTAGTGACGTCATAGAGCTGACACGTGATTTTAATATGTATCGATAGGTTACTGATCAGGTAAACTCAACCGAGGAGAAGTGATGTAATCTAATAACGTTTTACCTTTCTTCATCGCCGGATGCTGTCAGGTCGGATTTATTTTGATTAATCCTTTGAGATTTGAGTGCTTTTTCAAAAAATATTCGCTAGGGAAAATACTACATTTTTGGCGTTGAAATAACGGCAGTTTAGAAAATTACACTATGTGGACTTTCCAAAATGTTTGTGAAGCACTCATCTTCCTATTAGACAAATTTTCGTCCGGTATGGAACGACCCTTTATAGACAAATTGTTGGTATCCCTATGGGTACGAATTGTGCACCCCTTGTCGCAGATTTGTTTCTATTTTGCTATGAAAGAGTTTTCGTGTTGCGTCTTTCACCAGATACCCAGGAAGATGTTATTAAGACCTTTAATGACAACTCTCGGTATCTGGATTACATATTAAACATTGACAACCCTTTCTTTCTTTTCTACTATAGTTAATACTATATACCCTAAAGAACTTCAAATTAACAAAGCTAATATTTCTGATACTTACGCTTCCTATTTTGATTTACGTCACTCCATTGAAATAATTAGCAAAATATATGACAAGAGGGATGATTTTAATTTCGATATTGTTAATTATCCCCATTTATCTGGGGATGTTCCCCGAGCAACTTCCTATGGGGTCCATGTGTCTCATCTTATTCATTTTTCTAGAGCTTGTACTCGAGTTGAGGACTTTGATATTCGTAATCTTTGTAAAACTAAAAAGTTACTCCATATGGGTTACCGTTACCATAAACTTCGTAAAACCTATGCAAAATGTTAATCATCGTAACCCTGATCTTCTTTTTCCAAATATAAAAGTAATTTAAGAACTCTTCTGCGACAAGGACTATCACAACCTGACTTCTATGGTGACATGATATACAAACTTTTAGAGGGCGTGAGCGGTAGCTAGCATATTTCCCTACCAACTCAATCAATCAATGACAATCAAACCGAGACTGCAATGTTTTGTATGTGTCGTGTTCGGCCGTTTCCAAAGGTCCATTATCATATTCTTTTTTCGTAAGATCCTTGGCCATGATCACTTTCATACAATCTTTGTTAAACTTGTTAAAAGGTTTATCAAAAGAGGTTATGACCCTATCATTTTGCAGCGCACTGCATGCTTGGTGGTAGACCAAATTACAGTTCGCCACTATGCTTTCCTCTTTCATTGTGCGATGACTGGACAGGCTGTGGACCCTATGATGACGTCTATCTAAAGCCACAAAGGGCGGTGACGTTTGATATTTGTCTGCAATATTGTCTTTTCGTGCCCTCAATGGTTTGTTCTCTTGTTGCACTGGCATCTTTGTGTTTTACTTATATTGCCTATTAATGATAGAGAAAAGTTCATGGCGGGGTTTTGTGTATTTACACTGTCCCGTTTTATTGGGATGACAGTAGGGTAAGTGTGATGTTTGATGCACCCTAGAACCTGGTCGAAACCGCCAGCGACCTTTTTTCCACTGACCGTTCCAAGGCGGTAGCCATATTGTTAACCAATTTTGTGTTTGTATCGTCATACTTTCCCTGTCCGAACTTTTTATATTTCCTTTTTCCTTATCAACATTGCCATTCATGTCTGTCGTTTTGCGTGTTTTTTGGGGTTTACTGTGGTCTGTGAAAGCTGCATTTCCTGTTCGACTTTATAGTTATTTTACTGATTTGAAGAACGGTTTTAATATGTGCTAATCAGCATGTTGCACATACTTGGCAAACGGTAGTGAATGATGTTAGACTGGATGGTGACATAGCACCAGATAGGGACTTGGATCCACAATCTGAATACCCCTGTTGTCAATCCTTTGGTGTTTGTGATGTCTTATTTAGCCTTTTATTCATCTTTAAATGTGTTCTTTGTTTCTGTGTGTGTTTGTGGTTGACTGTCGTCAGTTTGGTAAGTGTGAGGTTTGGTGCAGTCTAGAACCTGGTTTAAACCCTCATTGGCTTTTTGGCCACTTAATGTACTATTCTAAGGCGGTAGCCCTATTGTCAACCCTTGTGAGTTTGTGATGTCTTATTTTGCCTTTTATTCATTTTTATATATAGTTGTTCTTTGTTTATTTATTTTTTATTTTATTTTTTTTATTTTTTTTTATATTTTTTTTTATTTTCGATGTACTTAGTACAACCTCACGTTCAATATATGTTTGTATATCTTTTTCTTATAAATCATGTTTTGCTCATTGCCTTTATGTCTATGCCCATACTTATCATGACTGACTGTTGTATATACTATTATTCATTGTATCACGTACTAACAAGAAACATTGTAATGTTTACGTTACTTAATAAAGAATCTTTTTGTTTCTGTGTGTGTTTGTGGTTGACTGTCATCCTTGAATACTACGTTTCCTGTTCGATCTTATATCTATATTAAATGCCAGATACAAGTTGCAAACTTGTATTCTATCTTTAAGTGTAATTAAATTCCAATTTAATCCCACACATGGAATTTAATGACATTTCAGTAAATTTAAGTTTTGGTTCAATCCGTTATTTCATGCAATGTGTAACTCACAAAGCTTCATATTGCACACAAAATATTAAAATGTACAGGATACAAAACATATATAATTATAAAATTAAAAAATTAAAGAAATTCTAATGGATCAAGGCCGGCCAAATGATTCCTGCTAAAAAGACGTATTGACCTAAGATATGTATATTGACTTTTCGTATTGACTCAAAGGCGTGGCTAAAAAAAAAATGCGCGAGCGAACCTGAATAGGTACGAATGTACAATAGAATGACGTCATCCGGATCAACAAAATGTCAGCCGACAGCTTTGTTTTTTGACAGCTGATGAAAAAAAGAAAATAATAGAAAATGGAGAAAGAAATATAAAAAGATCGCGGACAGGGAAAGTAGCATTCAAGGAGGACAGTCAACCACAAAACATAGAAACAAACACGCAAACAGACAAACAAAAAGGCAAAAGCAATAATAAATGCAAAGGACATCACAAACACAAAAGGGTTGACAATAGGGCTACCGCCTTGGAACGGTCAGTGGCAAAGTAGGCCACTAGGGGGTTTAAACCGGTTCTAGGGTGCACCAAACCTCACACCTACCCTACTGTCATCCGATTAAAACAGGACAGTGTAAATAAAGAAATCCCCGCCATGATCGAATCTCTAACCAACAAGGCAGCATCAATAGGCAACATAAGTAAAACACAAATATGCTCGTGTAAATATAATACAAAAAAACAATAGCCTAGAAAGCCACAATGAAGGTACTCAATGACTTAGCAGAAGCCAGAGCAGTAAGAGAATAAACCATTAAGGGCACGACAAGAAAGATCATGGACAAACATCAAACGCCACCGTCCCAATCGGCTTTAGGTAGGCGTCATCATAGGGTCCACAGCCTGTCCGGTCATCGTACAATTAAAGAGGAAGTCATAGTGGCGAACTGTAAAAGGGTCCACCACCAAGCATGCAGTACGTTGCAAAATGATAGGGTCATAACCTCTTTTGATAAACTGTTTAACAAGTTTAACAAAGATAGTATGAAAGTGGTCATGACCAAGAATCTTACGAAGTTTATAAATCACATCACCATAGAAGTCAGGTTGTGATAGTCCTTGTCGCAGAAGAGTCGTTAAATTACTTTTATATTTGGAAAGAAGATCAGGGTTACGATAATAACATTTTGCAAAGGTTTTACGAAGTTTATGGTAACGGTAACCCTGATTGAGTAACTTTTTAATTATACAAAGATTACGAATATTAAAGTCCTCAACTCGAGTACAAGCTTAAGAAAAACGAATAAGTTGAGACACATACACCCCATAAGAAGTTACTCGGGGAACATCCCCATCCAATTGGGGATAATTAACAATGTCAAAATTAAAATCATCTCTCTTGTCATAGATTTTGCTAATTATTTTACCATTTTCAATCGAAAGATCTAAATCAAGAAAAGAAGTGTTATTATCGGATATATTAGCTTTGTTAAGCTGAAGTTCTTTAGGATAAATACAATTAACCATAGTTGGAAGGAAATGGTTGTCAATGTTCAATATGTCATCCTGATTCCGAGAGGTGTCGTTAAAGGCTTTAATAACATCTGCCTGGGTATCTGGTGAAAGACTCAACATGAAATCCCTTTCATAGCAAAATAAGAACAAATCTGCGACAAATGGTGCACAGTTCGTACCCATAGGGATACCAACAATTTGTCTATAAACGGTGGTTCCATACCTGACGAAAATATTATCTAATAGGAAGATGAGTGCTTCACTAACTTCATAGCAAGTCCACATAGTATAATTGTCTAAACTACCGTTAGTAAAAAACGCTTTTATATTATTACATGCCAAAAATGTAGTATTTTCTCTAGCGAATGTTTTTTGAATAAGAGAAATTAGCTTGTCTTTAATAAGGTGATGTGGTAAGGTTGTATATAGTGTAGAGAAGTCATAAGTGCTTATTGATGAAACTTGACCTTTATTGAAAATTTTATCAAGAACGTCTCCTGAATTTTTTATAGACCAAAATAAACTAATCCCAGAGTTTTCATAAGTTTTATCACAATATAGTTTCACGTAATCTTTAACGGCAGTAAGACAAGAAGTTAACAGTTTGGAGATGTTTGTTGTGGTGCAGGCACTAGAATTCGAAATAAAGCGAGCCATATATGGATTTTTATGTAATTTAGGAATCCAGTACACAGTAGGCAGTTTATTTTGCTTATCGTTTACACCAGCCTTGAAAGTAGTGCACCGAGTGATATGTGCGGAAACAACATCATCCTCAGTAGAATTATCTGGAGTATAGGAATTGGTGCTGCCGAGTTCCAGAGATAAAAAAATTGACGTAATGTAGGCGTCAAACAATAATTACATTATTAGCTGCTTTATCTGCAGGAACTAAAACAAATTTATTATGAAATTCCTGAATTCCCGATTTTAAATTACGAAAGGAAAACCTAGGTCTCGGAGGAAGTAAAGTGGGGTTAGCATTATAAAAGTTAATACGTGTATCTATAATTTTCTGAATTGACTTTTTCCAAGTAGAAAGTGAGTTTGGGTCCGCATGTTCTCTACGACACCATTTGATACTAAAAGCCGATAATACTAAAAGGGCAACATTTACGGCGGTAAATTTCTTTTATTTTTTGATTTTATAAAAAACTAGTGTTGCCTTTTGCATTCGGTCTATACATGGTTTTATCGACCCGAGAGAAGGCATATTGACCTCGGACTACGTCCTCGGTCAATATGCCTTTTCTTGGATAAAACCATGTATCGAACTCATCAAAAGGCACTAACTGTATATTATTATCCTAAAGTCTAAATTCCCTTTCCCTAGCCTGTTCGTCTTTAACAAAGGTCCTAAGCCCCTCTCCAGCATACCCTAACTCCTTACCCATATCCGTAAGTTCCTTTATGGACGTCATGGTTATAGACATCGTGGAATACTCACTACAATAACTACAATACACAAGTCACTAATAATTCTACTCTACTATCTACTAATGGTAAGTCACTGTGTCCTCAGTAAATACCTGGGCATCATCATAGGACAAGTTAGATACACATTTGCACTAGCGCTAACTACTAACGGTTATGTATAGATAGTATCTAGCTTCCACAAAACATATACACTACATAAATTATCTGTATTTGATATTGGACATAAACCTTAAACAATCATAGAAATGTGTATAGCATGTACATGTATATTTACTTCTCCCATCAATATAAGTATACTCGAGTGTCACAACATGAGTAGAACTAGTTCAGCATTTGAACGTTGTTACAGTTGACGTCTCCGACTGACTGTACAACGTTCAGCGCAAGCGTACAGTAAAAATCCAGGATTATCGATAGGTTTTCATTTTGATGCGTAATATCAATAGTAATTTATATATTCTGTTAAAATTATGAACTATAATCACTCAAAAACAGATTTATTAAACATAATATGTGCAAAACGTTGTACGATATACAGTATAAATGTATTAAATTGATAGTTTTGTTTTCATATATTTACTTTTGTTATCAAATCTCGACATCAATATCACGTGACTTAACGGTGTTAATTGTGTAATTTGGCAACTCCCCAACAGTTCATACCGCCCCGACTGCAAAACGCTCTCCGGGATATACCACTGCCGTAATAGTGTGCGTTACCCTTCGATTTTTGCATTAAGTTGTGTATGAAATAATATTGGCATTCATATCTCGGCCAAATAAAAAAACAAACTTACATTATCATCACAAATGGCGTATTATCATATGCTGCCAACAAATCCACTGCACAGAAAAGTGGAGGTCATGTAGTACATGTATCTTCTTAATCCAAGCCTTCACTGACTAAAAGCTTTTTTCTTTTTTTCTTTTTTTTGGAGGGGGTACACAGCCAGATAAAACATCAAATTCGTAAAAGGGCTGGTAAGGTCAGAGAAGACTCGGATTAGTATAAGAAAGAACTTGTCTCATGAATGAATGCTCCCTTTAAAAACATAAATACTGAGATGCCAAAATATTGTATTCATACACTCATTTCAATATAATCAACAACAAAAAAATCATAATTTTAACATGACAATGCTTGAAATATGTAACAAACAGATCAACAATGTTTTATAAATAAAAAAATGGCACTTTAAACCCTAGACGTTGCTACTTAAGAAAAATATTTATGTTGGAAATTAGTAGATCTATAGATATAATAAGGATATTATTATTAAAGGGACAAATGACAAGCTTGCTGTCTGACACATTTTCTTTCCCACATGTAAACAAATGAAAATGTGTGTCTTCATAAAGATCACATTTTATTATATGTTTAGTTACACATGTATTGAGTCCCAATCACTGTTATGTTTCACTCCTGGTACTACAATGTGCATCATTAGATTACTTTAAACTTATTTATTTTACATTGATTGTAACGAAAGCTCTCTGAACTTATTTTAATCACCCTAGATGTATTCCTGGGTAAAACCAGTATGAAGCAATGCAAATAAGGTGTCTTGCTCAGGGACACAACACATACATGTATTTTCAATCATGGGTCCAAAGCTCTACCACTAGACCACAGTGCTCCAAATTGACTAAGAAATAATTGGAAAAAGAGTATGAAAGGAGACATTTGGGTAGTTTTGAAAAATCTGTCAGTGAATTAAGCTTCTTACCATAATTCACTGAATCTGTCAATTATCATGAATTGTGATCATTTTAACATGTCCTAATTTTTTCAAAAGCCTTTTTTATATCATTGAATTGCAAATCTATTAACAAAGATAATGAGTTAGAGGTCCATCAAGTATTTTAAAAATTATAGTGAGTTACAGTGAATTGTTCTTCATGAACTATTAAAATTCACAAATTATTCATGAACAACATGCAAAACGGCCACCTTCAAAATTGCTAAAGTTCAGGAACAGCTATATCCATGAAAACAAAAGCTCACAAAAGTTTAGATTGATCCCACTTACCAAGGGTATTTAAAAAAGAGAGCTTATTTGTTACTTTTCCACCGCCATTTACAAAAGCTCACAAAAGGTTAGATTGATTCCCACCTACTGTATATTATCACACTTTAATTGCAATTCAAAAAGGGATGATTGCTGTAGAAGCCACTGAGAATGCCAATTATCTTTTCAGTAGGGCTGCACTAAATTCCTGCTGGGATCAGGTGGAATCCCACTGCGACAATTGTGAATCCTGCCAAAAATCACGCTGGGGCAAACTGGTGTCCCACACAAAAATCCCACTGGGACCAAGTAGGAATCCACTGTAAATCCCACTGGAATATAGTGTTGTTGACATTGCCTAAAAAATATTTTTTCTGCATGAGTTTCCAGGTTGCGGGTATATAATAAAAAGAATATGTGTGTTTGTCTTGAAGTGAGAATTTAAAACTTAGTGATGAAATTAAATCCTATGTTCACTACAAACCAACAAATATTCTTCATATATCTTTTCATTGTGTGTATGGTATATGTGTGTAAAGAACAAAAACACGTTACATTTAAAGAAACTAAGGCCAGTTTTTTTATTTATTTGTTTACTGGAAATGTTTCAAAAATTTGCAGTAGTAAGGACAAAATAAAAATAAAATTAACACCAGCGTTTATATATACTCTGTAAAAAAGGTTTTGGACCATGGCTGTGTTTGAACCCGTACAATGATCGCTGAACCTTGACATTCGACCATAACCCTTATTATCTCAGTTGATATGTCACAATAGATCAACAATCACCGATAATTATAGTTTACAATGAAAATTATTAATCTTTTTATTGGTTACTCGAATGTGTCCTTAACTGTTACTTTTTATGGACTTTGCAACATTTTTTACAGACCCTTTGTATGTTCGCGATATTTTGTTAAAATCAAATCTTGTTTGGAATTTAATGTTTCTGGTACCAAATGAACCGGGTAGGGTAGACCTTGGTTACTAAAAAAAGGTACTTAAATTCTGTCCACTAGTTTTATTTTTATATGACTTTATATACCCTGCTCCAAACCTTTTTTTACCGAGTATATATAATGAGTCTATAATAAAATTAAAAATAAAAGTAACTTTTTGAGACATTTTTGTTGGAAAGCAACAACAGAAGAACTCTTGATGTTTTTTTCAAAGTGAATAATTATATCAAAACTGTGTGAATAAAGTATAAAGTTTAAAACGGTTTGGTTAACTTATCTTCTGATTTGCTAACAGTCTATTAAATCATTTTAGAATTATTTTATTCTTAGAATTTTGTGATTCTTGGTTTCAAGAAACTTATTACTCAATACTTAATCTGTTTGTCACAGCAATTAAAAGGTCATTCAGTTCTGAGAACACACTGAGTTGCATCATAATAGCATGACGTGATGTCATAATACCAGGGTGTGATGTCATAATACCAGAAAGTGATGTCGTGATAGAAACAACCAAATCAAAATATGAATGTTGTTGAATGTTGTTTAACTGCTCATCAACACAGTATAGGTTATTTAGAGCCGCCCCAGAGAGAGGGGAAGGATACATAGGAATCCTGGAACCTGCCCTATTCTTATTATCAAATAGATTCCTATGGTTCTTTAACGTGCTCGGAGGATAGACCGATACACGGGACCGCCCTGTTTACGTCCCCATCCGACGGACGAGGCTAAGGGAAAGTGTCTTGCCCAAGAACACTCCGACGGAACTCAGTGGCACCACAGAGGATTGAACCCGGGGCCTCCGGTTATAAATCCGACTGCGCCACACCAGCCCTCAAATCAAAATATGAATGAAGCATTCTGATTGGTTCAGTGATTGAAACTGGACCAATGAAACCAGTTAATTTAAAGCTCATTACATTCTCAGAACAAACTGAGTTTTACTGGACATTGAGTAATGAGGTTCTTGCAACCCAGAAACACAAAATTCTAAAAATAAAATAATTCTAAAATGATTTAATAGACTGTTTTTAATGGTACGAAAATATATGGGTAACAAACTTCCCTGAACAAATTCTTCACTATGATTACACTCGAAGTCGGAAAGGCAATAAAAATAAAATCAGGCTTTTAATTTTGGCAAAAATAGGGCAGGCTCTCCCGTAAACCAACAAATAAAAAACTCTGGCCTAACCCGCCAAATAATGACAACATTACACTACAAAACCGTTTATCAAAACTCGATCTATTCAGGTGTTCAGTCATATAATAATGTATGTGCCAATTAAAAGTATAGGTTCATTCACAGTAGGGCTGTCATTGATGGAAACAATATCAATGAATCATCGATTCTTTTCAGATGATCGATATATGGATACACTTTTCAGGAATTGAACAGAAAAATGTACAACAAAAATAAACACAGTTTTATTTTGGGGTTTCCTCACCATGCTCACGAAAACTAGTTAAACCGGAAATAGGTCGCTGTGAAGTGTTTTTCCCTTAACATGTCCGACAAAACTTTTAACCTGAATTGAAACCGCGATTGCTTTGCTGACACAAGCAAATAAGTTTACGTAAAAAAGGGTAATTTATTGTTATTTTGACCAATTAACAATTTTAAATGCCTAGTGTTAGGTAGAAAAGATCAAGCAAACTACCATAGATATACCGATACAAAATAGTTTAGCAAGTAAATAAATATAAATCCTGTTGACAAGATTCTAGGATATGTGTAGAAGCAGTCATGGGCAATATAACTTACATAATTATCAGTTGTATTAAGTGAATAAGTCTCAAAAGAAATATGCGAAAACAATAGCAACATGCGGTAATCTACATGTTTTACAGAAATTATGATTTCACTCGTTTTCAATGTAAAGGGAGGTAATTTCACAAATGCTAAACTTTGGTTCCTTACATGTATATCTTTATAATGGCAAGGAAAGTGTCGATTGTATAACTTGATAACAGTTACTTTGTATTATTATATCTCACGTTTACACTCCTGTATAAATTGCCCATACCCTTAGCATGAAGCATTTTTTACTGTTCACCGGTAAACAAATTTTACTGATACACGATTGTGACGTCACGGGAAGTATAACAAGAGGTCAATGACCGTGAAGCTCTACTGATAGGCTTTTGATAGCTAGATCAGCATTCCTGTGAAGCTTTCATTATAAAACTATATGTAAACAAAGATGGCGGCCATGTTTAACGTCGCATCAAAAGAAAATTCAACAAGGATCAACATCTTTCCATACTGATCATTTTAGAAAAAGTCCCATATCAATATCACTTATAGTTTTCAAGAAGTACTCGCTACAAACTTGTTTTTTGAAAATCTATTTTTAGCTGTGGTGGCCATCTTGAATTTCTGACCAACCTGAAATGTTGCTAGGATCATTTAGACATCAAGAGCAACATTCCTGTGAAGTTTCATGGAAATCCGTTGAGGAGTTTCAGAGGAGTAGTCGCTTCAAGTTTTTACTAAATAACTCAATGTAAACAAAGATGGCTGCTGGCAGCCATGTTTAACGTCGAATCAAAACGATTTTTGACAAGGACTAACATCATGTCTTGCTGATCATTTTAGAAAAAGTCCCATATCAATATCACAGAGTTTTCAAGAAGTAGTCGCTACAAACTTGTTTTTTGAAAATCTATTTTTAGATTTGGTGGCCATCTTGCATTTCACATCAACATGAATTTTTGCTAGGGTCAACTAGACTTCATGCGCAACATTTCTGTAAAGTTTCATGAAATTCCATTCAGTAGTCTCAGAGGAATAGTCGCTACAAAAAAAAGTTTACGGACAGACAGACGGACGGACAACGGACACCGCACCACGGCATAAGCTCTGCTGATCTCTGATCAGTAGAGCTAAAAATAGATTTTGGGTTTTTCCAATTACGACACGCTTTGCGCAATTGGAAATCAGTGGACGCTTATTAAAATACTGTTGAAGTTATGTCAATCGTAAGACGATGGTAAGATATGTTGCTTATATTGTTAACATGTCGATATAATGTTTGAAAAAAGATATTAATCTTGTTTTTTGTTACTTTAAATCAAAAATGGTATACACATATAAATTTAAAAAAAAAACAACATTTTTTATCGGGATTTATTTTCCCTCGTTTATTTAAATTTTAATCAAAATATTTTTTTTTCTCGGTATAATAAAATAAATATTGCATCCCAGTGAGGGCGACATTGGATATTGTCAACCTTCGGAAACATAATGTCAACCTCGGCTTCACCTCGGTTGACATTGTTTTCCTCAGGTTGACAATATACAGTCACCCTTACTGGGATTCAATATTTATATAATGTTTAATCTTGCTCTGTATTTAAATGTGAAATAGTATGTTTAATGGGAGATAACTCTGATACTTACAATACATTGGAATACAAAAAGTAGGTGAAAAAGAAGATCAACCTAAGTCATGCCGATGATTTAAAATACTTCACCATATAAAGTTACATTACATTTATTTCAGCTAGATGTAAGGCTTGCTAAACTTTATTTTTTCAGTATATATAGATTTGTCTCAAACAGTACATGTTCTGATATGTTACAACACCCTGGGATTTAAAAGCAGTACATACATGTTTCATCGCTTTTCCTTCAATATATCGATATGGTGGATACGTTTCACATCCTTTAATTACATCTCTAATTCACCGGTTCTTAACATACCCATGAGGCCAAATACAATTATGTGCATGGCTCCAGTTTCACGACCCCACCGGGCACGACCATTTTTGACCCTGGTGACTTCATTTGAACAAAATTGATAGTCTAGCCAGGGGCGGTCATTTTAAAAGAACAACTGTCAAAATCTGTCTAGCGGTTCTTGACAAAAAAAATTAAGGTTTCGACGATGTTTGGTAATGGCAGCCATCTTGGATGTCGCGCAGACCTAATTTTAGCAAATCTAAAAAGTATTCATCTAAGGATCATCCATCTGTATTTGTATTTATCACATAGTGACACACCTAAACGAGAAACACAGTCCTTCGGGACAGAAGCTCAACTTTCGAGGCCGTGTCTATCTACTGGCAAACTAATTTGAAAGGCGTAATCGTCAATCTCATTAAAATCAAATCCTAATTACACCTTGATACTATCCGCTTCTAGTGTAGAGTATCGTAGCGTGATAAAGGGTCTGATATGAATGAGACTGGCAGATACTTGTTATATATACCGGGTAATGAACAATTGAAATTTAAAAAAGACATAAGCTTACATACAAAACTGTAGCCTATTTTTAAAAAATAAAAGTGGCCATAATTCTGTTAAAATAAAAGCAAGAGTTGTAGAACCTGACTGTATGATGTTGTCTAATGATGCTGAATACATTTGTGAAGTTTGAAATATATGAAATTTACAAATAATAACAAAGTTTGAAAACTCTAGTGCATGCAGTTCCTGAGAAAGTGACCGGAATGAAAAACTTTAAGCTAGTTTAAGGTAAAACTTAAGTTACAGTATCAGCCCTTTGCTTGGAAATTTGCATTTTCTATGTATTGTAATGTTGCGATGTACTACAGTACAGTACCCAAAACATAAACATAACCAAAATTTTAAAGGTGTACTGGTCGGGGGCAACTTTCCGTCACTTATGTAAACATAAACTAATTTTTCAGTATGTATCTTGACAATTTTTACTCTACTTTCTATTAGGGTACCTCTTACTGGAAATTTGACACCAAACTATTTGGTTTTTATATAAACAAGAGCATCAAGAATTGCAGGGCAATCCAAAGTCCCCCACCGGCCAAGACAAACAAATTCCTGACATTTTCTATGATGGAGGTCAAAGATCAAGGTCAAGGTCTGTCGTCACAATGACCTTATTTTGGTACGCGACACACCGCTATCTCAAGATGTATTCACATACCAAGTTTGGTATCTCTAAGTGTTATAATATTGAAAAAACGGTCCGGACAAGCATTTTCTATGACAGAGGTCAAAGGTCAAGGTCACAGTGACCTTATTTTGGTACGCGACACACCACTATCTCAAGATGTATCTACAAACCAAGTTTGGTATCTCAAAGTCTTATAGTATTAAAAATATGGCCCGGACAGCATTTCGGAAAGACGGACAAGGTGCAAACACTTCGGAGAAAGCCCTTTCATTTTTGTAACGCTTACATGTATTTACATTTTGGTTGTTTCTTCTGTTTACAATCTTCAGTGCTAAACGACTGTCAATAAATAACAGTATGTAAGTAATTTGCAGTGTAAAAACTGTTTTTAAATGAGAATGACTAAAACTGGGCATGGATGGAAACTGGCCCCTAACCAGTAGTGCATACTGTTTGTGGGAAAGTGTCCTAAACGCAAAACTTAAATGTTGACACTGCCATCACCGCTGCCTCGGAAAAACAACACCTTCAAAAAAAAAAACAAGTGAGATAATTCAGTTTCATCGACTTATTAATATGTACATGTAAGTTATAGCTATTTTAGAAATGTTTGTCCTCCCATGTTTACAAGCCAAACACAACATCGGACAGTTTTGCTGTCAGATGTTCAATTATTTCATTTATATAAAAACATAATGTATGTACAGCTCAGTATGTGCGCTAGGATCTCCACCAGGACGTGAACCTGAATCTCTTTTCTCGAAAGAAAAGCAAGCTTGCTTGCACTATAGGGATGTGTCCCTAACCGCATAAACCAAGTATACAACAAGAGGCCCAAGAGGGCCTGTATCGCTCTACTTGCTATATGGAGTCTTTGATCATGTTATCATCTTGACTTTCTGGCCGACCTGAAATTCAAGTGCAACATTCCTGTCAAGTTTCATAAAAATCTGTCGGGTAGTTTTAGAGTAGTCGTTACAACTTTTTACTATATAATTCTTATAAACAAAGATGACTGCTGGCACCCATGTTTAACGTCGAATCGCAACAATTTTCAACAATGACCAACATCATGTCATGCTGATCATTTTAGAAAAATTCCCATAGCAATATCACTTAGGCCAAATAAATTTATATGTGTGGTTCCGGTTTCCTGACCGACCCCAAACATTTTATGCCAAAAAAAAATACTAATACTAATAATAAACAAGAGGCCCAAGAGGGCCTGTGGACGCTCTACTTGCTAACACGGCTCTTATAACATCAATGAAGCGAGTTACTGCCATTTACGTTTTTTTGAAAGTTTCGGGCAAAAAACAGCTTTTTAACTAAATCAAGGGCCGTAACTAAAGAATCTAGTAAAGATCAGATGAAAAATGAAGGCCCTACCGTATTAACGAGGGAAAATATAGCATTTATAACTAAATCAAGAGCCATAACTCCTCTGTAACTGGTCCGACTGGTCCAACATAGAGCTAAAAAAAAAAATAAAAAAAAAAAAAAAAGGAAAAAAAAATTAAAAAAAATAAAATATTGAAAAAAACAACAACAAATAATAATATAAAAAAGAAAGTCATACAATCTGCTAAAGTTTGGCAAAGATCAGATGTAAAATGAAGTCCCTATCGTATGACGAGGCAAATTATAACATTTTTAACAAAATCGAGGGCCATAACTCCTCTGTTACTGGTCCGACTTGTCCAACATAGAGCTAAAAAAATTAAAAATAAAAAAAATATTAAAAAAAATTAAAAAAAATTAAAAAATAATAATAAAAAAAAAAATAATAATTCAAAAAATAATGATTTAAAAAAATAAATATTAAAGGGAATGTAGCGACACAACCAAACCATCTTGATTATTGAGAGTTCTGAAATACTTGAATAAGGGTGAAATAATTATCAAAATCGGATGATAAACAAAGAAGATATGATCATTTGAAGTTTCTGTTGAAACGGATATGGAAGAGGCCATTTTGAGAGCTATGACATTATGGTTCTAAATGACCATATATGGAATATTTATAAATATGAAAATTTAATGATTTATTGGGAAAAAATTACCGCAACTGTTTGAAAAATATGCAATACTTAATGGCAATAATGCTTTATATGACCAATAAAAAAAATCATTCATTTGCCGTGATTTTCTTCGTTTTTAATGATATTTATCAATATTCCATATATGGTAATATGGAACTATGATGTCATAGTTCTTAAAATGGCGGCTCCCATAATCGTTTTAGAACAACCTTTCTATGGTCATACCTTTTTTGCTTATCATCCGATTTTGATAATTCTTTCACCATTTTCCAAGATTTTCAGAACTCTCAATTACAGAGCTTGTTTGGCTGTGTCGCTATATTCCCTTTAAAAACAAAAATAATAATAATATTATAAAAAAGTAATTCATAAAATCTGCTAAAGTTTGGCAAAGATCAGATGCAAAATGAAGGCCCTATCGTATGACGAGGCAAATTATAGCATTTTTAACAAAATCAAGGACCATAACTCCGCTGTTACTGGCTCGATCTGGCTGGTTTTCGAACTTGACCAAGCTTTCATAGACATTAACAATCGGATAAAGTTTGGTAAAGATCGGATAAAAAAATGAAGGCCCTATCGTCTTAACGAGGCAAAATATATCATTTTGAACTAAATCAAGGGCCATAACTCCGCTGTTACTTGTCCGATATGAATGGTTTTCGAACCTTTTCGAGTTTTCATTAATATTAACAATCTGATAAAGTTTGGTAAAGATCGGATGAACAATGAAGCCCCTATCGTCTTAACAAGGCAAAATATAGCATTTTTAACTAAATCAAGGGCCATAACTCAGTTGTTGCTAGTCCAATATATCTGGTTTTCAAACTTGTCCAAGCTTTCAACGACATTAACAATCTGATAAAGTTTAGTAAAGATCGGATAAACAATGAAGCCCCTATCGTCTTAACTAGGCAAAATATAACATTTTTAACTAAATCAAGGGCAATAACTCCATTTTTACTAATCCGATATGACTGATTTTCAAATTTATCCGAGCTTTCATTGATATTAACAATCTGATTAAGTCTGGTAAAGATCGGATGAACAATGAAGCCCCTATCTTCTTAACGTGGCAAAATATAGCATTTTTAACTAAATCAAGGGCCACAACTCCGCTTTTACTAGTCCGATATGGCTGGTTTTCAAACTTGTTCCCGCTTGCAACGACACTAACAATCTGATAAAGATTGGTAAAGATCGGATGAACAATAAAGCCCTATCGTCTTAACGATGCAAAATATAGCATTTTTAACTAAATCAAGGGCCATAACTCCGCTGTGACTAGTCTGATATGGCTGGTTTTCGAACTTGTCCGAGCTTTTATTGATATTAACAATGTGGTAAAGTTTAGTAAAGAGAGGATAAAAAATGAAGGCCCTATCGTCTTAACGAGGCAAAATATAGCAATATAGAATTTTTAACTAAATCAAGGACCATAACTCCGCTGTTACTGGTGCGAACTGGCTGGTTTTCAAACTTGTCCGAGCTTTCATTAATACTAACAATGTGGTAAAGGTTGGTAAAGATAGGATGAAAAATTAAGGACCTATCGTCTTAACGAGGCAAAATATAGCAATATAGCATTTTTAACTAAATCAATGGCCATAACTCCGTTGTTACTTGTCCGATCTGGCTTGTTTTCGAACTCATCTGAGCTTTCATTGATATTAACAACCTGTTAAAGATTGTAAAGATTGGATGAAAAATGAAGGCCCTATCGTCTTAACGAGATAAAAGTTAACGCCGACGACGGACGGACGACGGACAACTCGGCATCCCATAAGCTCTGCGAAAATCACATGAAAAAATCAAAACGAGATTGTTAACTTGTAAACTTCCGGTTCGCTTTTGATTCGCGGACGCAGCGGTGTCAAAGTAAATAGATTGATTATGAATAAACCAGGGATCACTCTAAATAATCTATATTGTGTTGATGAGCCGTTAAAAAAAATCAATTAATTATCAGCCAATGAAGCCACTCCCATTCACATCCACTTGGTAAAGTGAAACAATGGTGATTCAATCAAACGAATTTGTAAACAAGTAGGGCAATTAAACAACTAGATTTTGATCAGAACCGGATCAAACGGACTTTCCTGTCTTAATGACGTCATGACGTCACAACTGTCAATGTTGTCTAAGATGTGATTTATAACGAAAACAAAGTTCTTCGAGCATGCAATCAGTTGAAAAATCGAATTTCTTAATATTGTGACGTCAATGACGTCATGACGTCAGGATAGTGTATGCCGTTCTTGTTTAACCAGACTCAGAACTCTACAATCTATGAAAGTTTTGTTCAAATCCGATCATAAATGGAGAAGATATAGCCATAAGTATGGGTGGAACTTCAAAAGTAGTCCTAGGTAAACTATTGAGTAAGTTACTGTGTAGCATAGGAGTGGTGAAAGACACAGGGCTGGTATGTATTGAATGTTGTTTCCCTTTATTCCTGAAACATTTATCTTGCTTCTAGTGAAAACCACATCAAAATTGAAGGTAAGGCCAAATAAAATTATGCCTGAGTTTACTATAACCCGACCGACCCTCTGAAAACACCCCCGACTCCTTTTTATTTTATTGAAAAAAAAATTTAAAAAATTTAAAAAAAATAAAAATAAAAAAAAAAGGAAAAAATAATAATGTTCATGAGATCACGGTGCAATTTTCAATTTCGCGGTGCGGTTTTGAAAGCGTATGAATTTCACGGTATACTGTGCACAGGACTAGTATAAAACAGTCAAAATGGCGTCTCCCAGTGCTGTTTTGGCTGTACAGTTTCAAAAATGTCAGCACATGGAAGCGCTAATGTTATGGCGTGCACTCTCCATAAAGAATCGATTGTTTAATTATTTGACAAGTTCCACAGACAGGTCGGTAAATGCCCAGGGTTCCAGGCCACCTGTCGTAAGTTTGTTTCTAAAATAGTAATATTAATGTGCATATGTTTACTTGCTTCTCAGCACTAAGCATTGGCATCGACTACTACTGCATTATAACTTCTTGAAGAAGTATGCCGTTCCATAATAATTTTCTGAACTCAACCTCAATATAGGCTCATAATAACTAACATGAGCAATTTATAAATATTTATTACTTTCTGATGTTAGAGAAGTAATATACATGTATGTCAACACTTTTACAAAACTATTCAAATGGTCAATTAACATTTTACATTATAACTTGGGAGGGAAGAGCTGCTCTTGGTTACATGTATGTCAACCGCAGAATTTAACTACACCTGTGGGTCCCCCATCCTTCCTGACGGTCGTATATTCAGGAAGAGCATGGAAGTCAAGTCACTCATAACATGTCAGGCCTCACTGGAGATCACACTGTATGGAGCTGGACTGATCCCAGCCGACTCATGTACTCATTGCTGTTGGAGCTGACCCTCTTTCTGACTTGCGGAAAACATTTAAAACTGTTTTACCCCTTTGTAATAATTACAAGTGTTTGGGAAAAGAGCCAGTTGTTACCAGGCCTTTTGGGAAACAATAAAACATACACAATTTCATATTGTTATCTATTGTAGTTTTTAAAATACCACATTTTCCCATTCATCAAAGCTCATCGCCACCTTAAATATAACTTCGCAAAAAAATAAAATAAAAAAATAAAATAAAATAAAATGCCTACCTACCTACCCTATTTTCTTCAGCAATGTTACAGTAAACACAGGTATAATTTTATTTGGCCTAAGATGGATATGCTGCACTACTTTTTGTGAAGCACAGTTTGAAGTGTACCTCAGAATTCAAAAAGAAGGTGGTTACTTTCAGTTTGGAAAATATTTTATTTATAAAAAAAGCAAGTCACGCCATCATCTAAGGCCCATTTTTGTGCTGCACTGGGCCTGATTAATACCACATTAGGATTGGATATTTTCGTGTAGGTATATATTAACTGACCTATGTAAAAATAATCGTGGTCTAGGTCTGTCTGGTATAGTTCTTGAAAATAAAGTAGACTAAATGGTTTATTTGGATGTGTGTTATTTATTAAATGCCAATACAGCTTTAATGTAACCCTATGAAAATGCAATAAACAAAATAACCCCCATTCTCAACATTTGGTACACTGCTTCGCAGCAATATTCGAATGTAAATCGAAGGTTTTCATATTGGTTACGTCATCGTGCCTTAGATTCCCGCCAAAACAAATTTGCATTCAAAATCGAAGTTATCATTCAAATTTTGTAATGCTCAGTGTGTTTTTTTTATGTGTTTTGTGAATGCAGCCTGCGCCTGTGCCATTGTGAAAAAAAACGGCATTTTTCTAGAAATTGTGAAAATTGTGAAATATTATAACAAAAGAAAAAGAAACTTTTTTCACTTTTATTTTCACAGTTTAATATCCCATGGTTTTAAGTTTTGTTTTTGGTAAATACAGACTAGTTTTGACACCAGCTTATATTAAGACTAGTATCCTTACTGCCTGTTGTTTTTTTTTGTTGTTTTTTTCAGATTGTGATTTTTTTGGATATAATTGTGAAAAAAGTATACTTTTTGTCATTGTGAAGGGGCCGAATAACGGCCCCAAATTAGGCATAAAAAAAACACTGATTGCCGTTTAGCTAATTGCTCCATCTATAGTATAATTTATACATGAAAGCAGTGAACAAACATTCATCTGTATCGTAAATAACAAACATGCAATGCAAATCATCAACGACAAGTGTCATATTGTTTATATAGGAACAAACAGCTTAGCAACAGTGCACTATTTTCTGTGCCGTTGCCTTCCGGTTAACAAAACTTCAATATTTTGAACATATCGAAGCGTCGTGATACACACGGGATTGGCCGAGAGTTCACTATTGAATAACTCCAAATGGTGACGAATGCGACGTCGTCGTATTTTGGTTCCTATGGCAACCATTTACCAACGTTGCGTTTTGAGTGGACTTTATTTTTGAAAAGTAAATTGAAAGGCCTTACAAATGGTACATATGTTCTTGATAACAATTTCAACCGTTACTGAGATATAGTTGGTTATTGGCGATCGATAGAAGATGATGAAAACATGATTGTGATAAAGTTTCAAAATGGTCATGCAATAAATGTATTTTTGAAGATTTTTTTCCAGTTTTTAAGCGTTATGACGTCATGTTTTCATCATCTTCTATCGATCGCCAATGTCATGACCTTCTTGCACAACTAGACCATGACCTTTACAATCTGTGAAAGTTTCATTCAAATCCGACCATAAATGTCTGAGATCTAGCGATAACAAGATTTTCATCATGACGTCACTGGCGGCCATCTTGGATGATGTCATGACCCCAAAAGCTTCACGGCACTATTCCAGAATGAGCTCTATCACTTTGTAAACTTTAGAGGCCGTGCGACCAGTCTTACTATGAAAAGTGGCGGTGAGAAAAATAAAGTTAAAATGTTGCCGAACAACAATAGATCTTTCCACTGGAAGGTGGAAAGCCCTAATTATGGCAATTTGATGACATTGTTTGATGAGCAAAGAGACTATCGACGCATGTCGTAATGATTAGGTGTACATCTGTTTTTATTTCAAAATGACATATTTGTTATAAAAAAAATTAATGCGAGATCAATTACGGAATGGCGTGTTATTGCTTCGACCTTGGCTAATTTCGATAATTATTCGAAGAATTGGCATCTCAAAAAGATCACAAAAAGATAAATAACAGATGAAAAAACTACATACCAGTTAGATTTAGGCATAAACCGTGCTAATAATTTTCAACACAGAAAAATGAGCTTGCTGATTTATCTCTGTGAAGATTCAAGTCTATAACGAAAGTGAAAGTAGGAAAAATTAATGCATCTTACTTTTTTTAGCTGGTGTAGTCTATAACAAAAGTAAAACTAGAAAAACGTTTTGTTCGACCTAATGCATTTTTTTATCTGCCTGGGGAGTGCCCTTTTGTAATTACTGCACTAGGAGCATCATGTACGTCTAATTCCATAGGGTCTACCAATATTTAAGATTACCTTGTTGGCACCGGTTCATCTAATTCCCTACCCCATGTTCTTCAGTGATGTCTTATCCTCGGGGTATCTTCGTCGACAACCACCTCCCACCGGTGGAGGAAAACACTGATATGTGCATCATAATGGTAACAATCTACAGCTCTGATGCTTCCTAATTTAAGGGAGAGAGCTGTAATTTAAGGGAGAGTTCTAGCGTGGCGCAGTCGGTAGCGCGGTGGATTTGTAACCGGAAGCCTCGGTTTCAATCCTCCGTGGTGCCACTGAGTTCCGTCGGTGTGTTCTTGGGCAAGACACTTTTCCTTAGCCTCGTCTGTCGGATGGGGACGTAAACCGGGCGGTACCGTGTATCAACTATCCTCCGAATACGTTAAAGAACTACAGGAATCTATTCGATAATAAGAGTAGGGCAGGTTCCCGGATTCCTATGTATCCTTCCCCTCTCTCTGGGGCGGCTCTAAATAACCTGTGGATTTTGTGGATTTGCCAGTTCTCAAGGTTATGTTTTTCCTCAGAGTGTTTTTCGACAGCAAACATCCAGGGGGGTATGTTTTTGGGGTGTGGTCAAGGAAGTTTGTTTTAGGTTTTTCTAGTGGGGGGAGTAAGGAAGGGATTTCCAGGGTGTGGGGTTGGATTTGAGAAGAAAAACTTACTAAGAGTGCGGCGGGGGAGTATACTGCAGAATGGCAGGGGGAGTATACTGCAAAATTTCTGGCGTGGGTGGTAAAAGAAACGGTTTTCATCATGGGGGTGGTATTTTGAAGAGAAAAAATCCTGGGGGTTGGGCGTAGGCTAAGGTGGAGTACGGATACAATCGCCAAAAGGACACACATTAAATTATATATAAAACATTAAATGCAGTACATAGTAAAAACATTAAAATTAAATGGAGTGTCAGACATGTTGTTTTCAAATTTCAGAAATGACTAATTCCTCTTGCACTCGTAGAAAATTGGCGGTAAAACAAAACATTCGCTTTCCGAATCCCGTCCGCAACTCAAATCATTTCCACCACACTTCATCTAGACTCTATAAATGACAATACAAGTTCAAATATGTCCGTTTTTGTAGAAGGTAGTACATTTACTGCCACACCGTTTAAATATTTTTAATATCTCGTCAAATCACGCGAAGTTTCATTGACAGAAAACATTCATTGGTAAAGAAATATATACATACCTCAGTAGACAGCACATTTATGAATTAAAACATATTTTCACAGCGTCAAACAGCATAATTATGTTCTTGAAGTCAAAGAATTGTTACAGTGGGATCTCCTCGTATTTTGGTCAGTTGTTAACGATAAGGCACTTTAAATCTTTGCACAACGGCTGTTGTGCAAAAATCCCGGGTTTTTCCTATGGGCTGGATGGTGACGTTGTGTGGAGGAAGGCACGAACGATAACTCTACGTCACGTGACGGGACTAGAGTAGAACGTGTTGTTCGCCAACCTAATTGGATACTATTGGTACAAGGGAGGTAAAAACAAACACCCAAAGTATTGAGCAAAAGTGCCTCAGACCCAATCGTGTAGACCACTGCGACCTCGCGCCAAGGAAAGAAAGTACAAAACAACAGTTTGGACTCACCCTACCCTTGTCATGTCTTGACTTGTCTTCCAAGCTGTGGCCGTGATCGTCTACAGTCGCCTTGATGGATCAGAGGGTGGTACACCATTCTAAAATAATAAGTAGAGATTTAGGATATCATAATAAAGATAACTTATTGATTCTTTTCCTCCGTAGTCGCCCAAAATCCCACTACTCTGAAAACCAGTTGTCGCAGGATGACCCTAGTGGTTGGGGCTGACTCAGGAAAGAATCAATGACGGTGAATGCATTTATACAAGTTTAATGCAACTTTTAAAATATGATAAATATATATACAATTAAATAAAAAAAACAAGCGAATACACAGATGATAACGGTCAGTGGCAAAGTAGGCCACTGGGGGTTTAAACCCGTTCTAGGGTGCACCAAACCTCACACTTATGCGTGTTCTTGATAGTCTGTGTTCTGTGAATGTTTCATTTCCAATATTGACCTGACTGGTTATACACATTGACCTGACTGGTTATACACATTGACCTGACTGGTTATACACATTGACCTGACTGGTTATACACATTGACCTGACTGGTTATACACATTTGCCTTGTTTTATGTATTTACTAGATGTATGTTTTATTTGATCTTCGTGCTAACTGTATGCATTGTTTGATATACTTTCTCGCCAGAAAGTCTAGAAAGTGTTGATTTCTTTAAAAGATATGGTATCATTTTATTCACTGTAACATGTTCTAATAATTTGTGAGATTTCTATGTTGATAACTTTGATGTTTGTCGTTTTCGCCGAATAAACAAAAAACATATACACAGTTGTAAAAGTGATTCCGTAGGAATTATTTTTTATATACGTAGTTAAAATGTTGCTGACGATATCTATTTTAAAAAGGAAAGATGATATAATCTGGAACAACATTAACAGTTGTACAGCAAAGATTAGAGATGTTTTATTAGTTGGTGCGTGCTATGTTCAATCTTAAGAGTGAGGAAGACTAAGTCTAAGGCGGGCGATGTTGCTATTATTTGCTTTCTTCCCATTATGATACAATGACATGTTATTGTATAGCCGAAATTCTGAAAATGCTGATGTTTATTCAGGCCAGTTTATCAATGCACTATCGGGTTAGTATGCATTATAAAATGTTTTGGACTAGTTAACTAAGTGTTTAGATATTGCAAACGAAGGGCTTTTGTAGTCGTGCGTACCGGGCAAAGGAAATGTTCGAGCAGGCAGGTCACAAGTTGTTCTCTCGCATGTAAGGGAATTAAACTTATGCAAATATGATTTCAGATAATTATAGATGTCATTTTATAAAGTGCAATTAGGGTCATATGAATCATTAAGTACCTATCGATGTTTTACCCCAACGGTGGGGCGGCGGGCATTCCCTGGGGATTAAACATCAATGATTACACTGAGATAAGGAATGAGACAGAACCGGGTAACGACACTGGGATATTGTATAGTGATTTAGACATTAATTTTGCAATGTGTTCATTTGTCTATTTCACCGGGGTGTGCCATTGATACATGTAGGTGCATTATGTTTTAAATATGACAGGTTTCAAAACACCTGTTAAATTGAACTTCCTGTTTAGGTGGGATTGTTATTGTTCTCATGGGTATGCCATTGATAGGTTGAATGTGTTTTAAACCGGGCAGAGGTTTTAAACCACCTGTCATATTGAACTTCCGTTTTCGTGGGATGACACTAGTGTAATAGTGACGTTTGGTGCATCCTAGAACATTGTTTAACCCTAGCAGTCATTTTACGGCTACTGACCGTTTCAAGGCGTTATCCCTATAGTCAGCCATTTCGTGTCTGTGGTGTCGTCAGCAATGCTTCTAGAGTTCCCTGTAAATGCTGTATTCTGTCAATGCTTCCATGCATTTCTACGTTTATGACCTACTTTAATAGTAAGCGAATGACAACTAGTGACGTCATAGAGCTGACACGATATTTTAATATGTATCGATAGGTTACTGATCAGGTAAACTCAACCGAGGAGAAGTGATGTAATCTAATACCGTTTTACCTTTCTTCATCGCCGGATGCTGTCATGTCGGATTTATTTTGATTAGTCTTTTGAGATTTGAGTGCTTATTCAAAAAACATTCGCTAGGGAAAATACTACATTGTTGGCGTTGAAATAACGGCAGTTTAGACAATTACACTATGTGGAATTTCCAAAAAGTTTGTGAAGCACTCATCTTCCTATTAGACAATATTTTCGTCAGGTATGGAACGACCGTTTATATTGTATATTAAATTGTTGGTATCCCTATGGGTACGAATTGTGCACCCCTTGTCACAGATTTGCTTCTATTTTGCTATGAAAGAGTTTTCGTGTTGAGTCTTTCACCAGATACCCAGGAAGATGTTATTAAGACCTGTAATGACAACTCTCGATATCTGGATGACATATTAAACACTGACAACTCTTTCTTTTCTACTATGGTTAATAAGATATACCCTAAAGAACTTCAAATTAACAAAGCTAATATTTCTGATACATTTAGATGGGGATGTTCCCCGAGCAACTTCGTATGGGGTGCATGTGTCTCATCTTATTCATTTTTCTAGAACTTGTACTCGAGTTGAGGACTTTAATATTCGTAATCTTTGTAAAACTAAAAAGTTACTCCATCTGGGTTACCGTTACCATAAACTTCGTAAAACCTATGCAAAATTGTATCATCGTAACCCTGATCTTCTTTCCAAATATAAAAGTAATTGAAGAACGCTTCTACGACAAGGACTATCACAACCTGACTTCTATGGTGACATGATATACAAACTTCTAGAGGGCTTGAGCGGTAGCTAGCATAATTCACTAGCAACTCAATCGATCAATGACAGTCAAACCGAGAGTGTAATATTGTGTATGTGTCGTGTTCGGCCGTTTACAAAGGTCCATTATCATACTCTTTATTCGTAAGTTCCTCGGCCATGATCACTTTCATACAATCTTTGTTAAACTTGTTAAAAGGTTTATCAAACGATGTTATGACCCGACCATTTTGCCACTGTATGCTTGGTGGTAAACCAAATTACAGTTCGCCACTATGATTTCCTCTTTAAGTGTGCGATGACTGGACAGACTGTGGACCCTATGAGATGTCTATCTAAAACCACTAAGGGCGGTGACGTTTGATATTTGTCTGCAATATTGTCTTTTCGTGCCCTCAATAGTTTCTTTTCTTGTTGCTCTGGCATCTTTGTGTTTTACTTATATTGCCTATTAATGCTGATTTCTGTATTTACACTGTCCCGTTTTATTGGGATGTCAGTAGGGTAAGTGTGAGGTTTGATGCACCCTAGAACCTGGTCTAAAACCCAGCGGCCTTTTTTCCACTGACCGTTCCAAGGCGGTAGCCCTATTGTTAACCATTTTTGTGTTTGTATCGTCATACTTTCCCTGTCCTTTTTTTTTATATTTCGTTATACCTTATCAACATTGCCATTCAAGTTTGTCGTTTTGCGTGGTTTTTTGGGGGGTTACTGTGGTCTGTGAAAGCTGCATTTCCTGTTCGACTTTATACTTATTTTACTGATTAGAAGAACGGTTTTAATATTTGCTAACCAGCATGTTGCACATACTCATCGGCCTTCTTTGTCACTTAACATACCAAGGCGGTAGCCCTATTGTCAGCCCTTGTGAGCTTGTGATGTCTTATCTTGCCTTTTATTCATTTTTATATAAACTCTGTAAAAAAAAGTTTTGGACCATGGCAGTGTTCGAACTCGTACAATGATCGCTGAACCATGACTTTCGACCATAACCCTTATAATCTCAGTTGATAATTCACAATAGATCAACAATCAACAATAAGTATCGTTTACAATGAAAGTTTGCGAAAAAATAATAATCTTTTTATTGGTTACTCGAATGTGTCCGTAACTGTTACTTTTTATGGACTTTCCAACAATTTTTACAGACCATTTGTGTGTTCGCGATATTTTTTAAAATCAAATCTTGTTTGGAATTTAATGTTTCTGGTACCAAATTAACCGGGTAGGGTAGACCTTGGTTACTTAAAAAAGATACTTAAATTCTGTCCACTAGTTTTATTTTTATATGACTTTATATACCCTGGTCCAAAACTTTTTTTCCGAGTATATATATAGTTGTTCTTTGTTTCTGTGTGCGTTTGTGGTTGTCTGTCGTCCTTGAATACTGCTTTTCCTGTTCGATCTTATATCTATATTAAATGCCAAATACAAGTTGCAAACTTGTATTCTATCTTTAAGTGAAATTAAATTCCAAATTAATCCCGCACATGGAATTTAATGACATTTCAATAAATTTAGGTTTTGAGTAAATCCGTTATTTCATGCAATGTGTAACTCACAAAGCTTCGTATTGCACACGAAATATTCAAATGTATAGGATACATAACATATATTATTATCCAATTCCTAGATATATTATATCATTCTTTTTTCTTTTTTTTTCTTCTTTTTTTTATTATTCTAATTATTATATTATTATTATTATTATTACTACTATTATTATTATTATTTTAGTATAATTATTATTATTATTACTATTATTATTATTATTATTATTTATTATTATTATTATTATTATTTATTATTATAGAATTAGTAGTAGTATTTCTTTTGTGTATAACTTATTGTTGATTATACTATACATAATTAAATATATATTTAAAGCTTTGGAAAAACATTGATATAATTCTTCAACCCTACACTGGGCAAGACACTTTCCCTTAGCCTCGTCCGTCGGATGCGGACGTAAACTGGGCGGTCCCGTGTATCGGTCTATCCTCCGAGCACGTTAAAAAAAAAGGAATCTATTAGATAATAAGAGTAGGGCACGGTTCCCGGATTCCTATGTAACCTTCCCCTCTCTCTGGGGCGGCTCTAAATAACTTATTCTGTGTTGATGAGCCGTTAACCAACATTCAATCAATTCAACCCTACACAGTATAAGTATTAGTATTAATATTAGTAGTATTAATAGTAGTATGATAATGCTATTTTAAATTATGTTTTTAATGTTTTAGACAACCAACAATAAAATCTTTCATTTGTGAACCTTTTCAAGATATTTCGTTCTTTCGCACCAGTGTTCTAGGTTAATGTACACTAACTGGGACATACTAACACGGTTATTTGTTCATTATCTGATTAGATTAACATCGGCAACGGCAATGAGACTTTCTCCGTAAAACAACATTATAAAGCCTAATTTCTGATTCCTGATTAGATTTGTTAAATGTTATTACTTCCCAATCACATATGATTAATAAGGGCGACGAGTAGCTTCTAACAAAATAACGATACCATGTCTCCAAGTTCATAATTAGAAAAAAAAACGATTACGCTCCTGTCTGTTTTTTGGTTTCTTTCTCGTATTTACTCTCTATATTCGCCCGATGACCTTAAATCCTAAATACAAATATCTAGTATGTGGACAGGATGATAAAGAATTGTATGATAGAGAAAAGATGGACATATTCTTTCTATCTTTCAGCAAAGTTCAAAATGTTTTATATTGTTTTATGATTTGCTGGCATCAGTTATAGCTTTGTTTCCTGCTCGGTTTTTGGTTACTTAAAGCGAATAAAGAGACAACTCTATGTTGTAATACCATATGAACCTAGTAGAATGTTAAATGTGTATCTAAGTTTTTATTGACGTACATCTCACGTCACTTAGGTTTTGACTTGAAATGCACCACGTTGTGGTATACAATATTTTGGACAAACAGGTCGATCGTTTAAATACTGAAAAGGAGATTCCTTGGAAGCAATAAAAACAAACAAACAAGAGGTTATTTTGAGTCTGTTCATGAGAGGTAATGTCGAGTGCAACACATCTCACGCCACCTAGCACCGGCTTAAGCGATATTCTACTTAAACCCACATATATTGGGCTTGATGATCGAATAAAATAAGTAATAATTTTATTAAAATTACAATAATAATTGTAATTATTACACTAAGTGTAAGTAATAACACTACTGATTTGTAGGTGGGGCGACGTGTTAAGGCCGTTCACACAGCACTAAACAGACGGTGGTGTGAATGATAATAAATACTGAAAAGAGAATCCCTTGGAAGCGACACACACAAACAAGAGATAAATGTAGCAGACTCGGTTTTATTGAGTGTCGAGTGTAACACCCCTCACGCCTTCTAACGCCGGCTTAAGCGATATTCTACTTTAAAGTCACACAGGTTCGATTACCTGAACATAAATATAATTCCCAAAATTTAAAAAATTGCTTGTATCAAAACTTTTGTCAGTCATGCTATAGATTCAGTAACGTCATTGTTCAACCTGTTGAATATATCATTTATGATAACGCGGCTACTGAAAAATTAAAATAAAAGCTAGACATGTTGCAGAACTACACTGGATGTAAAACGGTTAGGATTGTCAATACAGCAAGATGGATGTATCTTTAAACAGTCTTGAAAACACTCTTCAGGAAAGATTTCACGTATCACCTCTCACTTATTCACTTAAGTTCACTTCGACGAAAAAGCAGGCAAATATTTCATTCGTTCCTTTCTATAAAACTGCTTCCATAATTCAAAGCTACCCTCAACCTATACTGACGTCTTCTAAAAAATAATATATCTTAATAATTATATTGCTTTCATTAGCACGCCAAGTATATTTTGAGGTGATCGTGTTGTTGATTTTATTCCTAATTATTTAAAAAATTCAGAAAGTTCTATAATTTGCTATAAAAGCCAGTTAATAATAATAATTTAAACTATAACAAAATAGTCTCTGACCTTGGTAAAGAAAAAACACTCCTACGGAATGTGAGTGCAAAACAGCAATTGTTTGTGATTCTGCAGCTGGTCATGTCATCACTGGTAATTTAACATGTTCGGCAATTGCGTTCAACTATTGATTTTAATGTCGTGCTCAGATATTGCCTCTTCCGAGGATTTTAGTATATATAAAATGGTGTCGGAGTGAACATGCGGAACCGAACTTCCTATCTACTTGGAAAAGATCAATTAAAAATTATGCATACCGTATCAACTTTTATAGTGCTAATATAGATATAAAACTCGAACAGCTAACCCTTCTTTTCTTCCTCCGAGACCTGTTTTTTTCGTAATTCAGTGTTTATCTCTGGAACTCGGGGGAAATAATTCATACGCTCCATGTTAATCTGCTGAGGAAGATTTGTTTCGACGCACATCGCTCGGTGTACCACGTGCAAGGCTAGTGTAGACGAAAAGCGAAACAAACTTCAAATATGTACTGGATTCCCAAATTACACGAACAGTGTTATAAATCCCGCTTTATTTCTAAATCTAGTGCCAGCACCACTACAAACATCTCCAAACGTTCAACCTCTTGTCTTACTTTCATTATCACGTATACGAATAGTGTGATTATGATAACTCTGGGATTAATAGTGTTATTATGATAACTCTGGGGGTCAATTAAACATTTAGGAGAGTTATTGATACCATTTGCAATAGACATCGAGGTGCTTCTATAAGTACGTATGGCTTTTCTACACTACATGCAATCTAACCCCCCCCCCCCCCCCCACCCCCACTCCCCACCCCCTATACAATAAAAGCTTATTGATCTCATTCAAACAACTTTCGCTAAAGAACAAACTACAGTTTTGGGGCCTGTAAATATATTAAATAGTTTTTTACTAACGGCATTTAAGATAAATGCATTATGTGGACTTTTCGTGAATTATTGAAATACCACTTATAGACAAATTGTCGTTATCGCTATGGTAGGAACTGTGCACCAAATTGTCGTTATCGCTATGGTAGGAACTGTGCACCTTTAGTCGCGATTTGTTTGTGATACTTTGATTACGTCTCCCTAAATTCACAATGGACGGTAGATTTTGAAGTTTGTCTTAAATATGCTCCTGTAGTACCCTTAACGGTTTGTTCTCGTGTTGCTCTGGGAAGTCATTGCGTACTTGCTGCCTTGTTTGTCATATACAATGTGGGGTATATCTTTATTTCCTTTGTATCGTTTTTGACACTGTATTTGTACGGTATCTTTTTATTGGGATGACAATAGGGTAAGGGTGGGGTTTGGTGCAGCCTAGTACCTGGTTTAAACCGCTAGAGATTCTTTTTTGCCACTGACCGTTCCAGTGCCTATTAGATCTATTGTCAACTCTTTTATTTTTGTGATGTCATATCTCTATTGTCTTTTATTCATCTTTGTAGCACTATTGTCAACCCATTATGTTTGTGATGTCATATCTGTATTGCCTGCTCGACTTTATATCTACTTTTATTCGCAAGTAGTCCCTAAGCAAATGTTAAACAATATACACTCGGATATGTTCCATGTGTCTGCGACATACAAGCTAACACAAACTAAAACACCACGAGACAGTGTTATGTTAAAGATTAAAAATAAAAATATTCAGGTTGAAGCCGTATTACAAAGCCCTACAATTACACTCTGAGGATATTCAACGACTTCATATAAAGCTAAACAAGACTGATTCAAGAGACCCAATTTAAACCAATTCAGATTTAATAGTAGACTTAGTCTTAAACGGTAGAAGACCGTCTTTTGACCAAAAGGGTCTACAAATAATTACAGAAAGGACAACTCTGTCATGTAGTAGACCTTTTAATCAAAGTATACTTAGTAACACAAAAAAAATAATCATAAATGTTGAAGTTTCGCTTGAAAAAGTCAAGCCATTTCAGTAGTGAGTTTAATGTTAAGATGGCAACGTTTAAAGCCTAAGTTTGCTCACCTGCTTGAGCCAAATGGGCAATCTGTCGATAATGAAACTTTAAAGGGGTAACCATTGGTGTGTTCGGTGCTGTTTAAACCTTCTTTCCGAAAAGACAGGCCTAATGTCGCCCTGTACCATTGGATTAGCAGTAGCATATTAAACATACAATATATAGCGGAAATATCCATTATGCGTTTCTTTTTCTTTTCAGTATACATGTACATGTCATGTATGTAAGCGGATCTAACCGGCTTTACATACTTAGTTTGGAACAAATGCGTTTGCTTCCCGCCACACACCGCGTCACACCGCGTTACATCAGTAACACCAAAAAGTCACGTGTTGATGCGATTACTCCATACGTGAAATTATTTTATGCTGACACATTCGTGACCAAGCTACAAGGTTGTTTTACTTGAACTTGTGCTAACGGCTAGTAACATGAACACAAACTCAATCTTATCCAGGCAAAACAAAGTAAAATGCAATTGTTGTTTCCTCGGCTTAGACGGATTGATTTATTATCCGCTAATGGGAAATGTCGCCTTTTGTAAACGATCCACAACACTCTATATGGCAGTTCCCTGATATAGTACATCTGAACCTGATCATTATATTCGTTTAAGCGTTTTCAGATCATCTCAGCTATACAATTATCGAATACAATATAGGGCCTGTACCGGTAATCAGTCAGGCCAAACAGGCTAAACGTTCCATAATCGAATTTTCTTAAAGCTACACACGTTATACTTATATCGTATAACGCTTCATAGACTTGTCCTTATCTGCAATAGCATGTCCACCAGCTCATGGCTCATGTCAAAAACGGGCATTTAAGGTAGCATTATAATTGACTGAAAAGTCTCGAACCAACAACTTTCTAATTACCAGTACATCTTTAAAACCACTGAAGTATAGGGTCTTCCTGAGAACACGGTATATTTGGTACCATTATTATGATGAAAAATAACATATATGAACGCACCTGTGTTTATCCGTATATCGGCCATTATATCGCATATATGAATTAGCCTAAGAACTACTACGTCGCACATATCAATTAGCCTAAGTAATACTACGTCGCACATATGAATTATCCTAAATACTATTACTACTAATAATAATTAAAACTAGGATTCCGTCTCAATGTTATTATTATTATTATTGTACCATATTTATATAGCACTCTTTTCATATTTAACATACGTTCAAAAGTGCTTTACAAGTAAAACAATAATACAATTCACATACAGTCAAAACTAAAAAAAAAAGAAAAAAAAAAAAGAAAAAAAAAAAAAGAAAAAGAACAATACATGTATTAACTATAAGATATGAAGATATTAAGTGGTAAAATATAAAACAACATATAGATTATATTGCTAAGATAAAGTTAAGACATTATTATTATACTGACTAAAATTAAAATCCGTGTTATCTCGATTATAAGCGTGTGTACACGTGAGTGACCTAGTCATTGCGTAATACCTATTCAATCTCAAAACATAATACAACATGTTCCTGGTCTAGTCGTTATACCTAGAGGTATAACAGAACAAACGTAGGTATAACAGAACAAATAGAGGTATAACAGAACAAACAGAGGTATAACATAACAAATAGAGGTATAAAAGAACAAATGAAGGCATAACAGAACAAAGAGAGGTAGAAATAGAGGTATAACATAACAAATAGAGGTATAACAAAAGAAATAGAGGTACAACAGAACAAATAGAGGTATAACATAACAAATAGAGGTATACCAAAACAAATAGAGGTATAACAGAACAGATAGATGTATAACAAAACAAATAGAAGTATAACCAAAACAAATAGAGGTATAACAGAACAAATAGAGTTATAACATAACAAATAGAGGTATAACAGAACAAAATTGTGGTATAACATAACAAATAGAGGTATAACAAAACAAATAGAGGTACAACATAACAAACAGAGGTATAACAAAACAAATAGACTTATAACAGAACAAGTAGATGTATAACATAACAAATAGAGGTATAACAAAACAAATACAGGTATAACAGAACAAATACAAGTTCCGGGTAAATTCCGGGCAACGTTTATTTCTATGAAATATAGCCTGTACTTATAAATATGAAAATAAAAGGTATGTTAAGAACCAGTCGCTTTGCCATTGCACTGAACGAAAATGGAAGAACATGAGATGGTCACTAAATATTCATGTTCAGGCATTATACTATGTTTGGTTGAATATGATGATTTTTAGGGATTTGTGTGTGAACGATGTGTGTGCTCTGTACCGTCGTCCTAAGCCTATTAGTCTAAATACTGAAAAGGGGATCCCTTAGAAGCAACAAACACAAACAATAGAAAAAAGTAGCAGACTCGGTTTTATCGAGTCTGTTCATGGCGTTTCAAGAATGATATATATGCCCTGACAGTGGGCAATGAACCTCCAATCCTATTAATGGTACACGTTTTATTCAACAACACTAACATTGTATCCTAATGACACACGTGCTTGAGTTAACGGTATTAGACATAATTTTCTGTACAAAAGTCAAGGACAACGATTGAAAAATAGTAAATGCTACCATCATTTTTCATCAGATTGCGAGCTTGTTTTGAATTTTTATTTATATATTGGTGCTATAATTAAATTGTCCATTAATTAGTTTTTGGAGAATAAAGCATGGCTGGGAACTCATTTTATACACTACACTCAAGAGATATGAAAACGCAACACGGGAATTTCCGCTATATATTGTATGTGTAGTATGCTGCTGATATGGTACATGGCTACCCTAGACCATTCTGTTTGGAAAAAAGACTAAAACAACACATAACACAGCTATTAGTATTCCTTCAACGTTTCATTATTGACAGAGTACGCGTTTGGCTCAAGCATGTGAGCAAACTTAGGATGCAAAGTTTTGCAAACTCTTTACATTGAATACCTGAATACAGTACTGAACTGGCTCAGTTTTTCAAAGAGCAACTTCAACATTTATGAAGTTCTTGTTACAAGGTGTAGTGTGATTATAAGAATCTTTCATGGGTATCCGGTGAAGATATGGAATCCCAACCCGAGGTATGTGTTTTTATCGGAACCGAGGCTCTGCCGAGGTTCCGATTAAAACACTAATACCGAGGGTGTGAATTCCCCAACTGAACCGAATACCCATGATAGATTCTTTTTCTTGCATATCAGAGACATGTTGAGCGTTGACGCCGCCAGCTACTAACGTTTTGCATGTTTTCCTGCATACCGGATACCGGATGTTGGTGCGCGCGTGAATTTTATCTCGACCCTAGGGTGAGATGGAAATATCTAGCCCCGGTAAAATGACGGATATCCTTGTTCGGTATGCAAGAATAAAACGTCTACAACATCACAGTTGTGTCATTTCTCTAACTGCAACTTTTTATGTGGAATTAAGTGTGCAGTATATACAATATATAGCGGAAATTCCCCGTGTTGCATTTTCATATCTCTTGAGTGTATTTATATATATATATACTGTTTCGTTTTATTTGGATAACACTATGGAAAGAGTGAGGTTTGATGCACCTTTGAATCTGGTTTAACCTCCAGAGGCCATATTGCCAATGACAGTTTTAATGCGTTGACCCTCGTGTCTTTCCCTTTTATGTTTGGGATGTTGAAAACCTTTTATGTTAGATACTATAACCTGGCGGTGACATCCGTATTCGCACTGTCCTGTTTATTGTGTTTATAATAGGGTAAGAGTGTGGTTTGAGTAGTATAGAAACGAGGGGTACCAGGCCAGTTTTCCATCACGGGGCACGAGAAAAACTAGTGAAATATGCCAGTGGGGAGGATTCAGGCGTAACTCTCATTCACACCACTAAGATCTAAATGTAAGTCACGCCTAATTCAACATCCCAACATATTTCAACAGTTTTCTCAAGCAACCCCGCTCTGGAGAACTCGCCTGATACCCCTCGTTTCTATACTACTAATCAATCCGGTTTGTCATTTTAATAACATAACATTTGCAACTCATTAAGCAAAGTCAGACGGAACCGGGAAGTAGTCTTCATCATCGCTCTGCATATCATTTTTTTACCATGGAGTATTTTATTTTTCTACACTTTGCTATTTTGTATTTCAGTTCAAGAAGCTCTTCTCTGTTTCTATCCAGCTCGCGCTGATAATTATCCATTTCGACCAGCAGTCGTCTTTTTTTGGAGTCCATAAAATCACCACGAACTACTTCATATTCTACGAGTTGCTTGCTTGTCATTATTTTTTTTCTATATTTATCTTTTAAATTGTTAAGTTTTCTGCAACCCTTTTCTAATCTTTCTTGTTCCATTATATAATAATACTATATATAATTATTTTTAAACCCTTATTTAATATTTTCATTATCCTTGAATGGAACCCAACTATTGAAATCTTCATTGTAACCCTTCCATATAATCAATGCTTGTTTCTTTTTGCTATCAAGTCGTATAACTTTTTCAATCCTGAATATTTCTTGCTTTGCTTTTATCATTTCTAACTCATAAAAGCTTCCATCAAAGTTTTCGTTGTTTAAATCTTTTATTTTGTATATTACAGGATTTGTGTTCTGAATTTCATCAGCAATAAATATTTCTTCATAGTGGGGCAGATTGGTGAAAAAAATGTGCATTGTTTGATAAAAGCACCAAACTTTGCACATAGCTAGACAATACCATACTGAAAAAAAATGGCTATGGACCCACGCAAGATTTTTCAAAATGGCTGCCATTTTCAAAATGGCCGCCAAATATGTAATAAATAATCAGTTGATCCTATATGTATCAGGTTTTAACAACATATATTATGGCAATCGCAACAAATTCCGCAAAATAATAGACAAAGGGTCATGCAATACAATCTGGGTATATTTTAAGTTCAAAATGGCTACCATTTTCAAAATGGCCGCCAAAATGTGTTGAAAATAGTAAAATTTATAATTCGTTTAATAGTTGTTTGTAAGGAAGTAATTAATATGTTGAATTTGTACACTCAGTTGTCCTGGCATATTATTCGTTTGTTAATATTGTTATAAAGAGTTATTTAGAAGCACCCTATGGTTAATGTGTTGAGGGATTTACAAGTTTAAATCACATTTCACTTCCGATTGACTCTAGGTTTTCTCCAGCCTTTGGAATTTCTGAAGGGTACTAAACTAATTTTCTTATCAGAAACTTCATTATAAAATATATTTATAAAACCCTAAAATACATTGACTTGGTAAACCTTATTTACAAGACAAAACATAAACAAAATCTAAACGTGAAGACATCTTATTCTAACGGATTAACTGCGTCAAAACTATATAGTTGCCGAGCAGAAATGAAATTGGCCTGAACCCCAATGTTAAGATCATAATGGCATTTTGCGTTGAAACCTTCGTATTTAAAATGGAGGTACTTAAACAATCTGAGACTTGTTTGAAGACTATAGATGGACCAGTGCCCATGAGGCAATTATGACATTGCATATTCATTATGTGATAACCATACTTATGGTAAACCGGGTTTACGCATTAAACCATTGCATATTGCACATGACGATCATAAAGAGAAACCAAAAGTTCGCAATTGCAGTACTGTTCAGTTACCGGTACACTTTAAATCTTAAAATTAGTCATCTCTGTGTGTGAGATAAACTTCATTAGTGTTGTCTCATCAATACCCAATAAACTAGCTCACAAGCAGAAATACAAGATTGTGGAAGAAGATGCAGGTGCAGTGGGTGCTGTATACACATCGCAGCTTCCACACTGGATGATCTCTGAACCAGATATGGTTAGAGTTATCTGTTAATTTCAGTTATCGCAATAATTCATCAGGTGCTGCCTATGAAAATACTCTGATCTTTTCCATCATGAACAAGTTAAAGATATTCGTAAGACAGTTTGAGTGACACAGTAGAGGAGTTAGAAAATATATTTAAGGACAATATTGAGGTTTTACTGGCACTTGACTTACGTTACATAGACGACTCTCGTGTGACAGAAGTTGCAACAAATAGGTAAATTATGTAATGCAAAGCATTACACATTTGTAACAGAGCTTATAGATGACATAACCAAGTCTGTCTATGCATGCCATCTTTGGGATGGTTAAAATTGTGTACTGTTGATTTTATGAATATTGAGTTCTGCTCAACCCGGGGCTAGAGGGCGTGAGCGGTAGCCAGCATATTTCACTACCGCTCATGGACAGTCTCAATCAAACGGAGACTGCAATATTTCGTATGTGTCGTGCTCGGCCGTTTCCAAAGGTCCATTATCATACTTTTTTTAAACAGATAAACCAGAACATGTTTTCTTTCCTCAGTGGTCACCTACAACAGATGCTATAACTTGCTTTCTTTTCTCGCATATATATGTATCATATTAGGTTCCAATTAACGGCAGATTAGGGTGTCTCACCAGCCTTTTCTAACTTTGGAAAACTTTTTTGGATTTTAATCAAACTATGCGAGCTGCCTTAAAATGCATTTTAATGCTTGGAAAACATTAGTAAGTATGATCAACAAGATCCTTTACACATTTTTGAATGTCACTTGCAGAATGTTTAGTATGTGACGGCTATCATGCAAAACAAAATCAGAGCTCTGGCTAACTGGCATAACAATCGGTTGCGGCTAGAAGAGAAACTAAAAATACGTTCATTAAAACAGAGATGAACATGTGCCTTGTATCAGACAACGAGAATCTAGGACTGATCTCGATCATTTCATTAAGATGATATGATACAATGCGTGTGATGCATGTGGCAGGTGGCAAACAATACTTCATTAAACTTATGCTATATACAGTAGACACAGACGTTGTATTACTTGTTATAGCAGTGGTAATGTAAATACAGTTAGATGAGCTATGTGTTAGTTTTAGGAGCTAGGAATCACTTTAGGTGATTCGTTGCACACTGTATTGCCTATTCATTAGTTCATATAAAATAAGACGAATAGTTGCTTTTCACACTTACTAGATGCAATGAAATATCTTCATTTGCTGAAAAAGGTAAAACCTGTTCTTGGAGAATCTGGCAATACTATGTTGAGGTTGAACAAGCTTTCCAATTCCAAAATGTGTTCTTGTTGGAAAATGTATGACAAGAGGAAGTGCATGTTCGACAAGAGGAAGTGCTGTTGATGTCGCAAAGAATGGTTGACATTCAATGGTTCCAAGATACAACAAGTCCATGTCACCAATTGATGTAGCTCTTTTCAAGGACACCTACAGAGTTGTTTACAGGTTGTAATTGGACATTGTTGGAGACATGGCCTTTAGGTCCACCTTTGAAATGCCTACATCCGGTGACTGCGGTTGGAAGAGGGTATGTTGAAGCCATTCTCGATAACACTACCACAGGCATCATCGTTTGCAAGGGATTTATTAAATGTAGATGTCAAAGAGACAAGTGTGTTGCAATTTAAAACGAAGTGTTAAAGCAGAAATGATGTTTACAGTCTTTTAAAAATGGGATGTTGGGTACTGTGACTGTGATTAAGAAAATTTATACCATTCAGATCATAGATAGTAAGATAAGATTACATTTATGTTAGCTCTCATATTGAAAATGTTCAAATGATATGACCACTTATTACATTTGAATTTGTGTATATAACAAACTTCTTTTTGATTTTGTTTTCTGATAGTGTCTTGTTAATATTGTTTATATCAACAAATGTAATTTAAGGTCGTAATTAAATCTTAATTCCGATAAATTGGAGATGAAAAATATTGTTTAAGCATCCTTTCCGATATGTTTTCTCCAAGAGTTTAGAAGACTCGGCAAGCTTGATTTTTTTATAACCTGCGGCGTCCCATTAGTTTTGTTACTTTATATGCATGTTTTAAAATCAGTTTTTATAATTATGTAAATAGTTCAAAGCAAATTAGTTTTACATATTACTCATTGGGGAATATATTGCACCAATACAATATTAAAACTTGTAAGACAATAACCACAAACAATTAAAAATTCTGCATTGTATTTAAGTATATGCAAGAAGTTTTAAAGTTAACCTGATATTGGATTAATCAATTTGGATGCTTGATAAATGATTCAAGATTGTTGCGTATACCTTTAATAGTGTTTTACCAAGTCACTGGATGTATACTTACGAGTTATTATATACTAAAAGCCGCCAATAGAGATGAGACTGAAACTTAAACACACTTCAGAAATGCTTAAGGCTAAAGACAACTGAGACAAAACTAGAGTCAAAGTTGCATAGTATGTATACATGTGTAAAACCCCTAACCCCTGAAGTATAGGGGTGTATCTAACAACTATTTATTGAAGTCTAGACATACACATAAATATATCAAGACAACACCCTTTGTAAAACACATCAACATTTTGATTGCTTTATAAAAAAATAAACTTTAAAAAAAAGCGGTTTTGGCGGGCATTTTGAAGAAAAAAATGACCCAAATTATATGGCATATTTTATTGTCTATCAATGTTCTGAATTTAGTGTATTTACGATAACAAGTTTTGATGAAATCAATTAATTATGGGCTTCATTAAATCTTTATGGAATATTTGGCGGCCATTTTGAAAATGGCGGCCATTTTTCAAAATCTGACGTTGGTCCATAGCCAGAAACGTTTAGCAGAGTATTGTCTAGCTATGTGTCAAGTTTGGTGCTTTTATCACAAAATGCACAATTTTACCAATATATGTCACCAATCTGCCCCACTATCAGTCCAATTTGGGGTAAAACCTTTCTCAAACGTTCTTTTATTATTGCTGATTCTAACAGTATCCCCTGTTTTAAACTTTGGCTTAATTTGATTACTTTTCATCTTTCCATACAAGTTGAAATATACCGTTCCTTTATTCTTTTCATTACTAGCTTCAGTTGGTGTCATTTTAATACTCCTATGTTTTGTATTATTATACTTATCAACCATAATCTGTAGCACATCTAAATATGTGTTTGTATTGTTAGCTGTAAAATATTTCCACATCTTTTCTTTTAATGTCCTGTTAAATCGTTCAATTACAACAGCTTTTCCGAAATTAAAAGTGTGATACATTTCGATATTATTATCATCAAGAAATTGCTTAAACATCTGTTGTAAAATTCCACACCTTGATCAACCCACAACAATTTACACTGTCTTCCTGTTTGAACGCTTTCGTAATTTCTAAACCAGTTTTATTTGGAACGGGTACAACCCGAGCAAATTAACTAAATAAATCAATAACAGTAAGCAAGTATTTAGTACCTTTATTATACTTGAAAACGAGTGCATGTCAACCAAGTCAGCAGACCATATTTTATCAATTTCATTAACAATCACACGGTGTTGAGTGAACTTTCTTCGTATAGGCTTATGAAGTTCATCTGCTAACTTGTCAGTCCACTTCAACGCCTGTTCTCGTGTTTTGAGTTTTCAAGACCAAGTTTATATTTTGTACTATTAACTGGTTTTACTATCAGATTTTTAGCAATCTTTTCTCCAATAGTTTTAGACTTACCAGATTTCAAACCAGTAAGCATGTTTGTATCACACATGTATTTATAACTAGGACTTTCATCATAACAAATATTGTGACCTTGCAAACAGCATCTAACTCATTTACCGGCTCTCCGCTATCAAGCGGATTACCCGGACCGCAATATTTATAACCAGGAATTGTTAGCCCCTTTTTAGGTAATAAAGGAAGTAACACTTTGTAAATATCAATATTTCCACCTTCTGTGTTATTAACAAACTTTGTTTTAGTAATACAACAAGATACACAAGTTGCTCTTAACATTCTTCTGCCATTTTTTGCTACAACATACTGAGAATTAATATTTTCAGATTAGACTAAACTTCGTTTAGAAAATATGATTTTATGATGTTTTCATTTTCTACTGGTTTGTATGGTTTTAATATTTTATGAAGAATATTGTACACATTATTTCCTTCTTGTAACTTTTTAATGAAGAATAGACAGAAATATTCACATAGAAAACTTGTTTTATCTTGATACTGGATAGTGTTGTATTTTATATTAGGTATATGCGCTAAACTTTCTTTTGGTGGACTCAGACCAAACGGCTCGAAATAAAACTCATTACAGTAACAAGTCCAGTGTGTACCAGGTCCAATATAATCATCAAGATTAATAATACCGCATTCTTGTTTATTGTGTGTTGTTGGTAATTTGTTCTTGCTAAACACTCCCCTGAATTTTTGTATACCTAACTGCTTAACCCACTTTATTATATCTAAGTTAGAGATAGGTCCGTTTTGGAAAATTAACTTTTTTTTACGATTGGGATACTTCTGTACGGTCTAATTTGTGAGTCTACTTGCAAACCTTTTCCACGATCAACTCTTAGTCCTTTTCCTTTTCTACCTACTTGCAAACCTTTTCCAGTCAAACCACTAATAAGAGATCCAATCAATGGAATTCCAAATGACGCAAGCAGTCCGGGAAATCCCCCGTCTTGTTGTTGTTGCCTTGTCAGTTTAATATGACAGCAACCTTTTGACTTTATTATCTTGTTTCTTTGTGGTAGTGTTAATGCATTATTTGATTCAAGTAGTAGTGCTTGGTTTTTGTCACTAGGAATAGTTACCATTCCATTTCCAAATAGTTTGCTAATTCCAGTACTTGCTAAGCCGCTTAGTGCTCCTGTTGCTAGTGGTGCTAATACTTTTGGAACAAATTTTGCAACTGTTGGTAATATAGTTTTAGTCAACAAACCAGCTAATGCACCTAAAATGCCTCCATTCTCATTTGCGATTTTGATATATTTATGTCTAATCCCCGTCCACAAGATTTAGCTTTTTAATATTGTTAATCTGAGTAGCTGTTAGTAGCAAAGGAAAATTCCCAGTTAGCTGGTAATTTTTTAACTTGAGCGTTAATTCACTCTTATACTCATAAGCCCTCGCTAAACTCTGTTTTTGGCCATCTGTCAAATTTACTGAATAATTTACGTAAGTCATATATATTATAAGTTAGATTAAACAATAATTAGTTCATTTCCAACAGTATCAATAACGACATCTTCCTCATAGAGAACCAGAGCATAAGCTTTATAAGGATCTTCTGGAGCTATATTTAATTTATATCTAAAATTCAGTTGTTTTGGATCAACACTGACCTCATTTCCCTTGTAACTTAAATCGAAATATATCATACCAAAGAGATTTTTAAAATTACCCACATTGAGTAAAGTTCCAGTGTTTTTATCATTTTGTTTGTAAGAATAATTAATAACATCTCTGAATATTCTGATACTATTATCATGGCTATATTCAGTTTCTGGATAATATACACCATTTCCAACTTCCAGTCTGGCTGTTTGCAAAAAGGAACCAGCATCACCAACATTTAGACGAAAAGTATCCAAAAGGTGAGGATTTTGCTCTTGGTGTGAACTCTTGTTTGATCTTTGCAAATACACAAAAACATGTTCGGGATTTTTAACACCAGTCGTTATTCTAAATACGGATTCGGTTGCTAGAGAACTTCCATTTTCTTGTATCATCTCACGGAGGTAAGTCCACTTTGTTGATGTCATGTGATTTGACATAACATAAGCCAAACCATCCAAGTTAAATATCATTTTAGGTATCCGCAAAACTAATTTATTAATAACCACTCGACCATTATCCCAACACCAACATCTTCGAAAATTAACACATTATCATCTGTCAGTTGCAAGCTGATTTGAATCTGACTAGGAGGCAGCATGTTTGTTTCCAAACCCTCAAAGAAGGAACATTTATTTAATGGAATTACAGAGTCAACTTTTTGATTAGTTATGATTAAAGCATGTTGAGCCGAAAATCCTAGGTTATAACCAGCTTGATCACGTTGAAGTACTGTAGCAGTCGTATCATCCAAATAAAAGTATTCGTTTGTTCCGGTTGTCTTCGCATAATCGCCAGACATTTCAAGCAAACTTAACAAATCTGTAAAGATTATTTCCATCATAAACTGTTTTTCCATTTTGCTTTACTTGCATTTGATCAATCAATGAAGCTGCATCGTTAATTAAAGCAATTCTGTTAGCGTCTGCAAAACCAGTTCCGTCAGCAAGCTTGTTTACTTTAAAACCTATTTCAAAAAATGCGTTATACCAATCAAAGTAAGAACTTCTATCATTTAATGTAAATTGGTAGCCACTTGTTATTTGTCTAGTATTAGCTCCAGGTAAAGTTATGGGGGTATCTAACTGAATAGGTACATGTTCATATTTAGAATTATATTTATCACTTCGAAACATCTATATATACAATTAATTAGATTATTTTCTATTAATTAATCGATTAATTCTCACATGAATATGTTTGGTTCCTCTTCCGGATAGTAATCTGTTAATTTTTGTATTTACATGTTCTTCAATTATATTATCAGCCGCAACTTTAGCTACATTTTTGTAAGTTCTTTTAAAAATATCTCACCTTTTGTTTAGGTTTAATAACTTGAACTAATTTATCAACAGCCATTTTACCTACTTCATCTCCAAGTTTTTTAGAACCACTCTCTACGATTTGTTTAGCAGCAGTTTCTAATGCTTTTTTGCCTGCTGTTTTCACAGACTCACTAAATATTTTTGATCCGATTTTTGATAAAATGTCAAATATACCAGCTCCAGTTAATCGATCAACTTAAGTATATGTTCCCGTACTAGTGTCATACACTTTTTTTAAAAGTGCCATATAACTTATGTAACATTAATTCCTTCAAAACAAATCGAAATGATGTGTGGTCACCATTAAGATTATTAATTTTACCGGAGAAATCGGTAATGTAAATATTAATACTGTTAATGATTGTTTTGTTTACTTCACAGAACCCGACTCTTATCGGTTCATCTTTGAAAGGATATGATCTCGTAAGGTCAGCTGTACTTATTTCATAAATAACATCCCCGTATGATCCATCAACAATAGAATTACTTATCAAATCACAGTGAATATACAATGTATCGATAGAATTTGTAATGTTTTGTGTCACAGTTCCAAATTTAGTTTCTCTAATAACTGCATCTTTGTCAAACCCGAACAAGGTGTGAAAGTTTGATTCTCTTAAATCAAGTACGAACGTATTATGAATGGTAACTAAACATTTAAAACTTGATAAATCAAACTCAATTCTTATCGGGACAGGCGAATCATCGGTTAAATCATTGTTTACAGTTAATGCTTCTTTTGTGTTATTATCAATATCAGCATAACTGTAATTTCCATTTGCAAAATTAATAGTTTTCCAATCTGTTCCATTGTGATACCTTATCACTTTATTATTAAAATCTTCACTAATATTATACCATGAGTAAGTCATAGAATTAATCTTATCACGTCCAATACCATACTGTTTGTTCTTACCTAATACTAATGGTCTGACAAATACAGTTGTAAAATTACTCGGTGTATTTGAGCTATTAATTATTGAAGCTTTTTCTGATGATAATACAATTTTTTGTTCCATTATACATATTAGTAGATAAAATTAATCACCTAAATAAAATAGTTTATAACTTGATTTTTCAAAATTGTAAACTTGTGTAATGCCTTCTGCTGCAAATATAGAGAAAAAATAATAGATGGTGGTTTGAGATATAATTCACATGTTTCTTTTAACACAGACCTGCCATTTATCTCCGCCGTGTCAAGATGCTTTCTATCCCCACCTGTTGTAAACATTATGAATTGTCCTACATCTACTCCTGTGGAAGTAAAATCTATCTCAAACACATAACGACCCTCCTTAAGAATTTGTAATTCATTTGGATAAGGCTTTCTTTCATAATATTCTTCACCTTTTATAAGTGGATTGGCCGTAAAAGTAAACGCCCGGAGAAAATCTTGTGAACGCCTGGATCTTTCAAGTGTTTTTTGTGTCGGGTGTGACACAAAACTATTATTACCATTAACGTAATCTTGAATAATACTTATTCCATATATCGTATATTCAAAAAGTAGAATCAGACTTAAATAGTCTACTTTTACTTTTAACCCATCAATTATACCAAGAAGTGCTGTGTGCCGGCTATCAGACTTTTGATAATGTTCTTTAAGAAAAGCTATTTCACCATCAAAAGCTTTGCTTCTTTCATCCTGAACAGCTTTCAATTGCTTTGAAGCATCATCAATAGCAGTGTTAAGTTTATCAGTGTCAATCAGTTTGCTCAGAGCAGTCTCCATCGTCTTGCTGCCAACCATTTTCTTTTTGATGTCTTCAAACTCTTTGCTGATATCAGCAACGTTGGTGTTTATCTGCTCATTTAATATTTTAATTTGAGTTATTTCGGTAGTAAAAGCAATTCTCATTTGTTTTGAAGCATCAGCAATAGCAGTTTCTTGTTATCAACCATTTGTTTATTGATTTCTCCAATCCGTGTAATAATATTTTGAACACCAGATCTTATTTGTTTGCTTAATTTCTTGAAGTTTTCACTCTCTTCCAATACATCTATATCTAGTGAATGCGATGTTAATGCGAAGAAGAAACTTATATGTTTCATTAATTATTATAATAATGCCCATGTGTAATATATATATTTATATTGTCATTGTCATATTAATTGATCATTTATAAGTGAATGCATGCTTAAGTACAATACGCTCTATTGTTCAACTTATATTGTAGGTGACTTATAGGCCCATGGGGCCGGGTGTTTGATTGTCATATATTATACTTTATACATTTTGTTGTTTCATGTAAGACATGTCACTATAATAAACTATTTACTTACTTACTTACTTACATCTTTCTTTTCTAGCTCTTTTAAAGCATCACCCAAAAGTTTTATTTCATCTTTCAATCCGTTTTGAATTTCAATCATTTTTTCGCGGTTTGCTTGTAACTTTGTTTGTATTTTACTAAGATTATCATCAACACCTGTTGTCAGATATTTCATCATGTCTGGAATTTTATCAATATTATAATCACGTATGATTTTTGTTGTTCTTCTTTGAATATATTGCCTTATTGCTACATCCTCTGATTTTTCCGGATTGCCTACATTGATAATTCTATTTTTATTCATGTCAAGATCACTTCTCAAGACGTTTTCCTGGTTTTTACCCTTGTGAAGATAATTAATCAAATGTTTTTGTTTTACATACTCAGACAGCACAATACCAAAATTTGTAATATTAACACTGCCAGTAGTAACTTCCTCGCCAAGATCATTAAAAAGCCCCATTATATATAATATGATTAGATTAAATATCACCAGTGAAGTTTCATTTGACTAACTTCCCCGGTCGAGCCAGATACAGAAAGTCAGTAGCTTTTTTATACTGATCTTTGCTGACATCTTGTTCTTTGGAAAGCATACCCAGCTCACGATTAACTGGAGTTGCAAAAAAGATTTAATGAGAACAGTTCAAACGAATGTCTTTGGGAGTTTTGTAATAAGATTGAGATAAATAAATTACACAACAATTTTTATGTCTTCCCTGGATGAAATAGTTAATAATATCGTTTTGATTGCGCTCGCAAACATAATCATCAAAAATGACTATCTTCTGATTATCCGAGTCCAAATCATTCACAGGGATAACTTCATCATTTGAACATTCTAATATGTCTTCGACTGGGATTTTATTCTTTTTTGCTATCTTTTCAAGTTTTTGTGATAAGACCCGATACTTAGACTGCTCCAAGTTTTTAGCAAACAATAATAATAATAATAATAATAAATTCTTTATTTCATGAAGGTACAACTCATTAAGATTGTACAAACAATTGCACAACACTTATCTTCCATGAGGCCTTCTGATAACAACAGCAACTTATAAACAATAGCAAGTGAATACATGCACGTAACATTAATACTATGTTTCAAGCTGGCATTCAAAACAAGTATTCACTATTAACACAACTTAATTTGAGCAGAACACCTGTTATCTTGAAATAGAAATAATTTATAATTGTGTTTGAAAGCATAAATAGAAACAGAAGTCCGGATATTTTCTGGGATTGAATACCAAGTCCGCATGGCAACATAGGTAAAAGATTGTTTTAAATATTCGGATTTAGGTCTAGGATGCTTAATGTCATGTTTAATGCATGATCCTAAATTATATCTGCTATTTTCAGAAAATGTTATTAATTTACTTATGTATATTGGTGTAAGATTATGAATTGCTTTATAAACTAAAACACCTACTTGAAATTTACATCTTGTTTGAAATGACATCCAATTTAACTCATTGAAAAGATTTGCAGAAGGTGTATGTAAAGGTTTTATCAAAATCCAGCGTGCGATGCTTTTTTGTAAAGTAACAACCTTTGTAAAATTTAATTTAGTACAATTACTCCAGAGGATAGATCCATAATCAAATATTGGAACTAAATATGCATTATAGAATAGCTTTTTCATATCAAGTGTCAAATATTTAGATATTCGTCTTAAAAGAGTGAATTTACTCGATATATGATTACAGACTTTGCTTATCTGAACATCCCACTTTAGATGTTGATCTATTGTAATTCCGAGAAGTTTTTGAGAAGACACTGATTGTATCAGGCAATTATCTATCGAAAGCGTGAGTTTTCGAGAATGGTTTATTTTATATTTTGAACCTAATAGCATACATGTTGTTTTTGTAGGATTTATAACCATGTTATTTATAGTGCACCATTTATTTATGTTATTTAAGTCAGTTTGTAATTTATTCTCAATGGATGACACATCCAGCCCTGATGTATGTAGCGTGGAGTCATCAGCATACATGTCAACTGAAGCTTCTTTGGAAGCTAAAGGTAGATCATTTACATAAATCAAGAACAAAAGTGGTCCTAGGATAGATCCCTGAGGGACACCTGATTTGATGATTCTCTCCTCAGATTGATACTGTCCAACTCTGACTACTTGTGTCCTGTTAGGCAGATATGACTGAAACCAACGTATTGTTAAAGTCGAAAAATGATACAAATGCAGTTTGTATAATAGTATCTCATGATCAACCATATCAAACGCCTTTCTCATGTCAAGGAAAACACTGCCAACAAAGTTTCCAGAATCAATTTGTTTCAACCAGCTATCAACAAGGTTAATAAGTGCTGTTTGGCAAGAATGATTTTTACGAAATCCAGATTGAGCCGAGTACAAAATATTAAAGTGTTGAAAGAAAGAGTGCAGTTGCGCAGCAACATGCTTCTCAAATATTTCGGAAATTGTTGGTAATAATGAGATAGGTCTATAATTGTTCGGGTCATCTTTTGGTCCATTTTTGTGTATTGGTAACACGCATGCCTTTTTTAGCTGATCAGGAAATATGCCTTGATATATGCATTTATTAATGATTGAAGTGATAGCATTAATGATACAATCCGATGCTGCTTTTATAATACGAGGTCCAATACCATCTATACCTTTTGCTTTATTTATATCTAATTTATCAATTATTAGCCTTACTTCGAAAATCGAGATGTAATCTATTTTAAATATTGCCTGTTTTAATTTATTATCAATAAGTTTTTTTTAATTCAGCGTAGTTTTTTGCATATATTGGAGTTTTGTTTATTGTATTAGCAATATTAACAAAGTGGTCATTTAGAGCGTCAGCTATATTTTTCTCCCCCTCAGTTGTAACATTATTAATATTTAAAATTGGTGGTAATTTTATAACAGTTTGATTGGTCTGTGCAGATATTGATTTAAGATGCGACCAAATAAATTTAGAGTCTTTTTTATCTTTAATTGCATTTGCAAAAAACTTTTTCTTACCTAAAGTAATCAGATGGTTAGTTTTATTCCTCCATTTTTTATATTCTGGCCATTTTTTAGCTTTATTGAACTTATCACGTAATTTTCTTGCCTCTTTAATTTTATCAGAGTACCATTCCGGCTGTTTTGGGCGTTTAATTCGTCTCTGTTTTAAAGGAGCATGTTTAGAAAGAGCATAGTTTAACACTGAGTATAAATATGCAAGTGAAGTGTTTGGATCAGTGAGTGTTTCAGCAGTATTTATTCCTGAATTATATAACTCATTTTTAAATTCTTGTTCATCAACTTTGCCAAATGATCTGTAATTAATAGTTGTATGACCGTTTAGCGAATCTTGATTGTGTCGTTTAATTTTCCTAATAAAACATACTGGATAATGATCACTCATGCATATGAATGGTACATTTATTTCGATTTCATTTTCAGGATGTGTAGTATAGATATGATCAATTATTTTAGAACTTGAAATTGTCACTCTGGTAGGCATGTTGATTAATTGCACAAGACCTTGATTAATGAGAAAATCTGACCATTTTTGATTGTCAAAGCCAGCCGTAGGAGAGTAATTGATATTAATATAACCTAGAATGTATATTTCTTCGATTTCCTTTGAGGAAACGCTATACTGATCTTAAAAAGTATCAATCCAAGATTGTAAAGAATTAGGAGGTCTATATATGAAAGACAGAATAAATGGCTTGCTATTTGGAGAACGTATTTCTAGCCAAATACTTTCTATTAAATCATTTTCAAGATCAAATCTACGTACTGATGGAATCTTATCACTAATATATACTAAAATACCACCTCCCTGTTTATGAGTTCTATCTTTTCTTTCGGATTTATATCCATTAACATGAAGTTCATTATCCGATACATTTTCGGAAAGGAATGTCTCACACAAGCCTAAAATATTGACAGAATCATGATGCCGAAGAAGTAGTTTTAACTCGTCAAGCTTAGGCATTATATGTTGCACATTTAGGTTTGCTATTTTTAATCCCTTTTGTTTTAATTTGAAAAATGATTCCGAAATATGTGTGTTACAATGTATATCCATCCTTCCACTACCATCCAATTTACAATTTGTGCTAATAGGTTTCAGATATGTACAAGCACTATTATAACGATTTACATGTGTAACATTTAAACCACAAGTGTCGTTCGTGTAGCTATTTTCCTTCAAAGGTTCGGAAGTTTGAGTGTCATTAACATAGTTACTGTTTAGAGAACAATTTTCATTTTCGTTCACATGTTTGGAAGCTTGAGTATCATTTACAGAGTCATTTGTTTGAAAGCAAGTACATTTTACAGTATTACAGTGTGAACACAAATTTAAAAGAATATCGTACTTATTAGTACAGTTTGTGTGATAGCAGGGTTCGCTTTTGTTTTCCTATTGCCTCCATCTAAAGTCAACATTTCTATGGCTATATCTCCATCTCGGACGTATATATTGTCTTACAGTTTGGAAATCCTGATGGTTGTTATCAGTGCGGTGTTTAATAATCTCACAGGATTTATGTATGTTCTGTACGAATGTACTGGTCCCTTTGTTCGATAAATGTATACCGTCGCGCATGAAGAGATGTGTAGCGGCGGTCCCGTCCCCGTATATGTACGAGCTGAAGCATTTAATCACGTGCACTGAGTTAATTTCTGCCAGTTGTTTTATCGCATCGTTGTACGGAATGACATCCACATCTTTTCTGGGGCAAAGTTTGCACAGTTTTACCGAGCACTTTTCTCCAAGAACCCTGTCGATGAGACGTTGGTATTCGGCGGCGAAATTATCAAGTGATATTCCGTTCGATGCATCGTTGCCGCCGACGTAGAGAACTACTGTTTTAATTTGACGTAGATCTTTCGATTTAATGATTTCATTGAGCCGGGATATAGTTACCCCCGGTTTTGTACTTATTTGCACATCTGTATGCAAGCCACGTTGTTTTATTCCTTTCAATATTGAACTGCCGATTATTAACGTTGATTTTTGCGTTGAATTGACATAGCTGTTGGCGTTTGATCTCGTTTTGTGCTCTATTTCGACTATCCCAGATGAATAATTGGTTTTCTGACTCTCCGATATGGACTGTAATCGCCGCTGAATAGTATCCCGATTAATTTCTAGTTCTACTCTCTTTATATCTTCTTTCTCTAATTGTCTGTCTTTAGAGTGTTTTATTTCATTGCTGTCTTGAGTTGGAACATTTAGCTTGGAGGAGGTAACGCCATTTACCGTCACATTTTGCGATTTCAGTTGATCGGTAATAAATTGTAATCTGCGCTGAATAGATGTAGTTGTGCTGCTCAGGTGTGCCTTCAGTTCTTGTGTTGAATCTCCAACATAATCCATTTGACGTTCTATTGATTTCACATTGACCACGTTCTGATTTTTGATACTTTGGAGTTGATCTTGTAATTGAGCAAAACGGAAGTCCGTATTTTCAATATGCTGATGAAGTAAACAATGAAGCTGACTGATACTGTCCTGAATGTTCATCAGCATATCATCTGTGGGACGATTTTCTTTTGGAGAAAGTGTGCAATCAAAACGTTCATTCACGGAATGACTCTCTGTTATAAGTACAGGAGTTGAACAACGTTCATTCACGGAATGACTCTCTGTTATAAGTACAGGAGTCGAACAACGTTCATTCCCGGTTCCACCTTCCTCGTCGTCCGTATCTATAGAGTTAACTGGCGTTAGCGATTCATTTTCAGATGTTTTTTCAGTGGTTACAACATATTCTACGGCTTCTTTTGCAACAGTAGATGACTTTGGGGATGCGGTCTTTCCAAAATATGTGCCAAAATGATTTAATAAAGTTTGTTTGACATTGTTGTTAATGTGTTCTAATGTTGTGGAATTTGTATGTACTCTTGATTCCACGATATCGAGCATTTTCGGCAAGTCAGTCTCTACAAATGTATCGGCTTTTCTTCCGTTAATCAGGCAAGAGCTGGTAGTGTGATACATGTTAACAGTATATAAGTTCGACTTACCACTGGCTATTTTGTATTTTGTTTCAACCAAATTTCCCTTATTGTCTGTAACAGGAATCCGTGTGCACTTTAGTGAGTCACTTTCTTTACCGAAAAAGTCACGGATTGCGATCTTCAATAGTTGGTAAGTTCCAGCGTTGATAATAAGTTTTATACCACCGCCAGTATGAATAACTTAAATATCCTTTCGTTCTGTAGCATTTAGAATTTTCATCAAAGATTTGTCTTCATTTAAATCATAATTTCTGCATTCCGTTCCGTTGATCATTAAAGAGCCATCGCCGTTTTCGTCCATCATTCAGCATTTAATTTAATTCAATAGAGAAAGTTTTTACATCATTTTGTTGGAAAAAATGTCCTCTTTTAATTTTTATATTTTATTTGAGTTCACATGGAGATATGAAAACGTAGGTAATATTTTTTCATTTTTTTCCGTTACGCTTTCAAAAAGTTGTTTATCCGGACGTGACGTATATATGTGTGAACTGATGTGTTTGTCTTGCCAGAACCTGAATTACCACAAATTAACATTCTAAAACAACAGTCTGGCATAAATTTCCATATCTGTTTAAAATTACCGTTTTCTGTCTTCATGTCTTCATGTCATAGTTTGGAATTTCCATTATAATAATAGTCAGATAATATTAATATTATCCAAGTATTATTATATATGTCTAAAGTGTATTGTGGAATAAAACAAATCCCCCGTGGTAAACAACTTGGAACAGAAGCAGAATGTTTTAAAGCTAATCAAGTTAGATATTACGGATTACAAAAAGTTAAGATGAGTATCCCAGGACCTACAAAACAAAAAGATGCAGATCCTGCCTGGAGACCGACAATAAAAAATCCAGGAAGTCTGTCGAAAACGGAAGAATTTATTTGATAGGATTAGAAACAGAACGAAAATACATAAATAAAATGTTAAGCAAATCTGAATCTCCCAGTGAGATAACACGTCTGGAAAAGAAGATGGCTAAAATACAAAATGAGTCTGATAAAGCGCATGCAAATATTAAAATCATAAGAAAAAAATTGAAAGCAGCTAAACCTGCAGTCAAGAAAGCAGTTAAACCTGCAGTTAAAAAAGCAACTAAATCTCCAGCTAAAAAAGCGATTAAGTCTCCAGCCAAGAAGAAAACGAAACCTACAACTTCGAAGAAATATGTCAACGTGTAAATGCATGTGAACATGTATATAAACACAGTGCGAAAATTAAACTTAACTTAACTTAACATATCTTTATTTATCTTATTTTAATCTAACTTATATTATACATGTCTTTGTTAAAATGGAAATAATTAGCAGATAAAAAGCGAAAAACGAGTGAGCTTGTTAAGGAATACGAGAATAAAGTTATCCAAAAAAGACTAGAAAAAGGAGCTAGTCGTGATTTATACAAAGAAATATTTAAACCTGTGACTAGCGAAATAAAAAGTCAGTCAGAACAGCTGACCGAGCAGTTAGCTTCTCTTCCGAAAATAAGTCAGCAATTAGCCGCTCTTCCAGCAGCAGCGAGGAAGTACAAGAACAAAAATTGTACCAGTGAATACCTCAGTTATTTGATGAAGAACCTCGTACGGCAAAATTCGATAGTAATTTTAATCTTGGTATGAATAAAGCCGTGATAAAAGCATATGACTATCCTTTGCCAAAAGAATTAGTCAAACAAATAGCAACCACTGGCGAGTTTGATTTTGAACCATTGCTTGCAGATGTTTCTAAATAAATCGATAAAATTGGAACTGGTAAGAGGACCCTATCTAAGAAGATAACAAAAGAAAAAGATGCATTAACAAAAGCAACATATGAGCTAAGCCGGCAAGCTCAATTAAACGAATCAAAGGCTTTGGCAGATTAAAGAAAAAGGATTAATGAAATAATTTCGTTAGGCAGGCTCATTTTGCCTAAAAAAACGTTTCAGGGGAAGGAATACAACAAAATAAAAATTCCTACAAAGTCGACAAAGATGGTTACTATGGAATGTTACAAATTGATTTACCTAAGCTTGTTAGTCATCACCAACTTATTGCTAAACAAGGAGAAGCAGTTGTGCTAGACCTAAAAGTAGATGATGATTTTATAGACTTGATAACAAAGCGTTACAATAATAAAAAAATCTTATTCAAAACTGTCTCAGAATGCTTTTACGAAACTAACATAATTATCTGGTTTACCAATTCGCAAAGGTTCTTTAAAGTTCAAGAAGATTTTAGGAGGTTGTGTTGATGTTGAATATTACAATAGTCCTAATGATTTGGTTAGTGATCTAGAGTTAATATGCGGAAGTATCGAATCAGGAAATAATAGTCCACAGTTAAAGGTATTAGCATAATTGATGAATTATATAAAATAGGTAAAATATCATCCAAAGAACATGAGCAACTATTTTCTAAATATCTTAATTAAAGTATTGTCTAACTATAATTGTACATGACACAAATTACTAACTAAGATGAATTAATTGATCACTTGACACGACTTGTGGCTGCATACAGACGCAGTTATAAATTGTGCGTCAACATAAACACAACATTACATATTGCCAGTGGGATAATTGGTTGTACTGCCGTTTTGGCATTGGTTCCGGCAATTCCTGTTTTCGTGGCTCTAGTTGGTGCAGTTCCTCCAGTAGTTGCTGTTTTAGCGGAAAAAAACAAGAATAGCAGAAAGAAAGGCATGGTTAAAAACACATCATAGAAGTTTCAAACAACTTCTATCATATGTCCAAACAACCACAGGACTAGATAATAATGAGGATATAATTAGGAATGTCTTTAAGAAAATATTAGAAATTCAAAAGAATGACAACTTTACAGAACCTCTGGAAATGTATATGAAAAGGTTCAAGTTAAACGGTCATGGCATCCAGTCGTAATTCTTTTCTCACTTGCTTCCATATCCTATCATACTTTTCTCTGGTTGATTTTGTTTTAACCGCTTTTGTTTCTTTTTCTATTTTTAATATTTTAAATATTTTCTGAAAAATGTATTCAAATCTTTTTCGGCCTTCTATTTGATCCAAAACCTTTAGTTTACATGTGAACCAGAAAACCTAAATAAACAGTACGCATAAAATGTTTTTGCATAAAAACGTTCCACAACATGTCCCTACTTAGAATCCAACTGATGCCACCCTGGCATCCTTGAGCATTTTGAGATATTCAAGATGGCCGACAAAATGGCCGCCAAAAAGGGAAAATCGACACATCTCCTGAACTACACTATATTAGAACAATATTATGAGGGCATTTATTGTGTTTGTTGTTAGAGATAATCTATTAAACATTAAACTTAATATTTAAGGATGAAAATCACATGAAAAATCCAAGATGGCCGACAAAATGGCCGACAAAAAGGTAAAATCGACATATCTCATTAACTACATCATATTATAACAATATAATGCGGGTATTTATTGTTAGATAATCTGTTAAACATTAAACTTATTATTTAAAGATGAAAATCACATGAAAAATCCAAGATGGCCGACAAAATGGCCGCCTAAAATGCAAAATTGATATATCTCATGACTACATGAGATTAGAATAGGATTCTGAAAATACCTATTGTGTTTACTGTTTGAGATAACTTGCTCAACCTTTAAAAGGATAATTTGAAGAAGAAAACACATGTTAACTGCTAATCTACTTCTTTAATTACAATACAATCTGATTTATACTTTCATAATAATGCATTGTATTACATGTACTGCAAAACATGTTTTAAACTGAACGTAAACAATGAAATTATATTACAACAATGTTCCATGTTGATAATACTGCATACTGTGTTCCATGTAAATTATGCTACTGTTTTAATATTGCAGAATACTGAAATATGTATGCAAAGTATTTTCATTATTTTGTATTTAAGCTTCATCGTTACTGTCACATTCTGGTTCACTTTCGCCACTATGATCACCAGCCTCTTTAGTGAACCTGTTCTCACAGTTGCACGTTTGGTGACAGTTGCAGAATATGGTGCATGCTAGATGTGCACCATAGCAACCACATCTTGCCGTTCCACATGGTTGGTGAGATGAACAACCACATGAGATCAATTTTAGCACACATGCTGGAGCGAGCGGTTTGTCATCGAAGATTGTGATGGGTGAGAGCAATTTGGACTTTACGTCTTTGCTCCAACCAAAGTCAGTGACATCCAGGTTTGGAGGATCCTGTTCTAATGCATTTTTCCAAATACAGGTTTGAAGATGAGCCCTTTTTACATTTTCTAGGAATGACTCCGTTGTTGGCGGCAATGACTGGAGTTTTGGCATCTTCCTGATGTTCTTTTTCGCCATTTTTGACAACCAGACCTCATACCTGACACTGGACATGCTATTGTTTGGTTTTCCATAACATGCGGCGATGAATGATGTTGCTTCAACATTAACATCATCCATATCTGCATCGATGTTTCCAAGAAAGTCAAGGCGCAATCCCTTCTCTAACTGCTTGACCACTTTTACTTTTCCAATCCCACTTAGTCTGGCGACTGTGTCGCAGCCTGAAAGTGCATGCGCTCCCAACAAACTCGGAATTATTGCCATTTTTTTCTGTGTTGTACCACCGATGTCCACCAGAGTTCTGTCTGCACTTGTGCTTTCCATCAACAATGTACACGATAGGTCCTTTAGCAAATAAACATGCATAAGTAACACAAATACATCAGTGTCTTCACAAATGACCTTTATGCACTTGGCGCCCTCGGTGTTAGCATTAATGACTTGTTGGGGGATTATTACATCGGCTTCCTCGTGGCGGGTTCGCAAATCCACTCGGTCAACTACTACGCTGTGATGTATCTCAACCGGGATCTCTGATGAGCCTGTGATCACCAACTTGTTCTTCACTCCTTGTAGACCTATGGCTCTACATTTGAGATCTTCACAGATGATGTTGATTAACTGGATCTTATTTTCCACGTTGGTGAGTATAATTTGCTGAGCTGGGAGTGGTGTAGTGGTGGTCAATTTATGAGCAATTGACTTGTGACTACTGGCACGCCCGATTCTTGTAACGCTCTTGATGCTGTATGGATGGTATCGATCAAATATCAGGTATACATCGCTGGAATTCATGTGTAATGATACATATCGCTAGAAGCTATTGACGAAATCTTGGACTGTACCATTTGACGGCCAATGGATACACTAAAGAACTGCGCAACCATCCATCACAATGGTGTCTGGCTTCAATGATGTTCTAGCTGACAGGGTGACTTGTAGCTTCCTCTTCAATGTTGATTTGGAAGTGGCTATCCTCATGTTACCATTGCCATCGAACACTGAAGTAGGCACTGGTGCTAGTTCATGGTTGAGTATATCTTTCAAGTGAATTGATCTTGATGACAGTAAACCCATAACTCGTCCATAGATGAATTCTGTGTCATAGATAGTATCTGCACCACATTTCACACCCTTTTTGTTGACAATGTGTTATTGAAACCCTCCGGCCATGTATTTTCATAATCAACCATTTGTCGCATCCCAAGATTGACAGCATCATCAGCATTCACAGCATCCAAACTGATTTTTCCAGACACGATGTTTAAAATACCAGTGCTATGTTCCTCAGGATCCATTGGATCTATACATGTATCCAACTTCTGACGGATGTTCTTCCTGTCAACACTATCAGATTTGATGCGAGCGGATGATTCTTCTTTATGTGTACTGACATGAGCGGTTTCTTCATCAACATCTCTCATCCGTTTGATGTCTTGGAGAAGGCGGCTGCAGATGTGCAGACTAAGCGCCCAATGCTTTAAAGCAGACTCCTTCAGTGTGATGCCAATAATACCCCCAGGGCCATGACCGTAGCGCATAAATGTGGTCTCGATAAACATATCGGACCAGAGGCCATTCCAGAATCCGGCATGATGGCGCATCACATGTTCATCTGCAAGAAACCTGGCCTGAACATCTCCAGGAAGACTTTCCATTGATCGCAAGTAATACAAGCCATATCTAGCATAATTTATATGACCAGCAGCGAAGAAATATGGCATCATAGCGGCAACAGCGGAGAGGTGCAGGCCCCATTCCGCCTCTCGTTCAGCTCGGACAAAGAGCATCATGATGAATACCGGCTTTATCAGGCAGTCAAGCCAAAGTTGAGTCGTTCTGCTGAGCTTGGCCTTATCTTTTAAGCATTTTATCAGCTCATCGTAGTTGTTTGCATCCGGAGATACATTTCTCAGCACTTCTTCAGCTACCATTCTGAGAGCCCTTACGTTTTGTGGGAAGTTCTTCCCCGTCAACATTCGCGCCACACCACCAAATGCTGCCTTCAATATATCTTCAAGGCCACTGTTTGCCATCAGGACTCCCACACAACCAACAAAACTCATCAAAGTATGCATTCCTCCAAGTCTTGGGTAAAAGTTTGGGAAAACCTGAGGCTGTAAAAAGATTTTCTAGCGCGACTGGGATTTTTTGGATCAGTTTTTAGTGTACACGTTTCACCACAATATAAACAATGCTCACAGAAATGGAACTGTTGTATGTCAGAACGTCTTGTACGTTTCACAGGAGGTGGTGTTTCTTGAGATTCGCCGCCAATTCGTTTCAAATACCGAGTGATGTGGCATTTTGACGTATATGACGATACACAGTCTCTATGGCATTGGACAGTTACACTTTCATCATTATCATCAAGTATTTTCTGAAGATTAATGTGAATATCATCTTTCCTAAGTTTGCTTGATTTAATTAAGTTTAATAAACGATCATGGCCAGCTTCTCTGAGTTCTTTTTCGGATTGTCCACAATTAAATATGTCTGCTAGAATACACCGAGTCATTTTCAGATGTTAACCTATGAGGTGTACTTTGGTTAGTCTGTTAGTTCAAGGGCGTGTGTACAGTGGTATATTCCAACATGGGTCTCTGTGAATAGTACTTCCTCTGTGTACTGGAAATAAATCACAGATATAAGTTCATAATTATTACTAATTTAACATCGCAAGTGACATCTTTATCGTGTGCATTGACTGCAATGCTGTTACATCACGTTAATAATAAAATACAATTTTACATCCGGCTTCTAGTGCCCATCCGGATACTGTTACAGTTTGCAAAAAAATTCGAACAGCACCTTTCTTGTTAATTATATTTATTTATATATTACTTAGTTATCTATGCAGATTCAACATATTCTGTACCTGCCAGGAGTATTATTTTTAAAACAAACTCACTTTGCAGATTTGATCCACAATGACAATGCATGTGTTGCCAAATTGTTTTTCATTTATTCTAGCTTTAGACACAAATACAATCCAATTATGCCAAATGTTATTGATAAAATGAATTCATTGTGCAAAATAATGATGATTATACTTACATATGAACATGATTCAACCAGGATGGGTCTGCTGTAATCAAATACTGAAAAGTGTTTTGATTTTTTTTTCAGACGAAATAATGGCGCAATTGAAACAAAGTGAGAGCACTATGCAATGTTCAAATATAGATTTAATTACATCCTCTTTTATATTATAATTATATTGTCATTGCTTTATTGATGTATTTGTAGTTTCAATTACATACAGAGAGAAAGAATGTGATATATGTTTTGTACCTTAGCATAGAGATAAAAGAAACCAAGTGTATTTAGCTACAGTGCTCTGCACAGTTATATATTACATGGTTAGTTATTATGGCAGGGTTATGTTATTTAACTGAGCACAAAGGGAAATGTAACTATCTATGGTACAAGTACATTTAATTTGATGTAAGTATGCCTGCATGAGTTTGCAAATACATTTTTTATGCACGGGTGTTTTATGTTTTAATATGAAAAAAGCATTTGGCGGCCATTTTGGCGGCCATTTTGGTGGCCATTTTGGTTTTTGCAGCCAAAGTATGATGCTATTTGCACTGAGTATATTAAGAATGTTAATAGTTATCTCATTATCAACAATTCCAATTAAAATAAGACCCATACCCACAACGTAAAGCAGATACTGGCATTATATATTTAAGGCGGCCATGTTGGCGGCCATTTTGGATTTCTAGCAAATTGCTCAATGGTGCCAGGTTGGCATCAGGTGGATTCTGGCTTAAGACATGTTGGGGAACCATAATACAACAAAACATTTTATGCGTACTATTTATTTAGGTCATGGCATGAATCGGGGTTTGACATGTAGACTACTTTACAATTTTGTAAAACAAATCTTTAATTTTTTGTCTATTTTTAGAAGACAAATCATATTCTACCAAGTATTTATCTAAATGGTATTTTCTGTGGTAAATAGTTTTCTTTCGGTTGTAATTGTAACCTGCAATAAGATTGTAGCCATTGTGAGTGCCACACTAATTCGTTCGTTATCGAAAACTTCACAAGTATCATTACAATTCACACATGCGTAAATACACTTGTAACACAGCTTGGCCCTGGTACAATATTTACAAAGATTCTTTTTATTAGTCATGTAAATTAAGATGCAATCTGAACACACCCCAGGAGGATCAATAATATCTAAAACTCTTCACAATATTTGCAATTTATTATATTATACCATAGAATTATATTTTAAAAATATAGGCTTAAAGAAATATTATCTTATGTAATTATATAAATGGAACGTATAGAAAGAAAATCAAAAACTTTAAAATAAACCGAAAGGAACATGCAAAAACTATTGATTTTGAAGATGCGAGTAAATTACATGCAGAGCTTTTAATTTTTTCAAACTTTCAAGATTTGACAGAAAGAATCATAACAATGGCTAAACGACTAAAACTGCCATGGAAAATAGAAAAAAGAAATATAAACAAACTACATTCTTTTTGCAAAAAACAAATTTCAGAGGCAACCAGTTACCATCCAACTTTATACAAAGTTTCTTTTATTGCCCACTATGATTATTTACTTGACCGAGGAATTAAAATTATTATGTACGGATAATTTAAAATAATGTAATCTATAGTATATGGGAAGTTATGCAGAAAAAGAAAGTAAACACTTTGATGAGGAAGAAAATATACAATTTGAAAAGGCTCTCACAGATAAAACAAAAGAAGATATTGATAATCATAGGGAAAGTTGTATGAGACACTTGGAAAAAAATATTGCAGCTTTTAAAAAAGATTAGACGGCTGGACTTTTGGAAAAACAATTTTGGGAAAACAATCTAATTAGTACATGGACGATTGATATACATATCAAAGATAGCAGGTGATAATGAAATTATGGAAATCAACGATTTTAGTACCATTCCTGTTAAAAAGTAATATAATCTAACCAGGGAATAATTAATTAATTAATTAATAGGGGCTTAAAGAAATAATCTTATGTAATATTATATAATGAGTATCCGAGAAATTGAAACATCCCCAAAACAGTATAGCAAGGTAGAGTAAATGTTGTCAGTAATGACCCGCTCACTCAACTGTAGAAAACACAACCAAGCGTTATAAAATTTCTTAAAACGGAACTAAAAAAAACGGGCGGCTTTAAATTAAGTGTTGATGTTAAACATACTTTTAAAAAAACATCAATGGTGGACATAGCAATAGGTCCTGCAACCACATACAAAACAGCTTACTTTACTTCTAAAGCGGCAACAATATTAACCGAAAATAATATTATAGAGGCGCTGGACAAAGCACGTGAGGAAATTGTAAATAGAGTTGGGAAATGGATTCAGATAGGAAGTGGTAATTGAGACACTAGACGCACACTATATAAATCGAATAACGTATAAGCCTTTACGGGGTAGTTCTTATTTGGATTTACCAAAAGAACTTGCTAATGCTAAAAAAGGATTAATAAATATAAAAAATGAAAAAGATAACGAATTCTCAGATGGTTCCATTTGGCTTATAAATTCCCTGTCAATAATAAACCACAAAGAATAACAAAGTACAAAAAGTATATTGGAGATCTAAATTATAAAGGAATTACATTTCCTGTTACTATCAAACAAATTCCAAAAATAGAAAAACAAAACAACATTTGTTTTAACATATTTGGATATGAAGATAATCAAGTATACCCTTTGTACATATTAAAAAATAAAGCAGAGAAAACATGTGATATGCTTTTAATCACCGAAAAAGAAAAAAATCATTATGTGTGGATAAAAGATTTTAACAGTTTGATGTATACTCAAACAGCACGCAAGGACAGAGAATGGTTTTGAAAAACATGCTTGCAGTGCTTTACATTAGAAAGGGTGTTAGAAAAATAATTGCCTAATTCCTTTCACTTAATGGAAAACAAGCAATATAAATGCCTGAGAAAGAGGAAAATGTTAAGTTTAAAAACTATGACAGACAGCTAATGGTTCCGTTTGTTATATATGCTGATTTTGAGGCAATAACCGAGGAGGTTTCTTTAGCATCAAATAATCCTAAAAAATCACATACAGAAGAATATCAAAAACATACTGATTGTGGTTATGGATACAAGGTTGTTTGTTGTTATGATGATCAATATTCAAAAACAGTTGTAACATACAGAGGACCTGATGCTGTTTACAAGTTTTTAGAAAAAATGATAGAAGAAGAAAAGTGGTGCAAAAAAACTATGAATGCAAACTTTAAAAAAGATCTAGTAATGGCACAGGAAGAAGAAGCCACATTCCAAAAATCTAAATCATGTCATATTTGCGATAATGGTTTTGCAACAACTCTTAAAAAAGGTGACGCGGGTTATACAGTGGCATACAAAAACTCCATCAGAAAAGTCAGGGACCATTGTCATATAACTGGAAAGTACAGGGGAAGCGCTCATGACATATGTAATATTCATTTCAGGTTGACTAGGAAAATACCTGTTGTGTTTCATAACTTGAGAGGATATGATTCTCACTTTATAATGTAACACATCGGAAAGTTTAAACAAAACATAAATGTTATACCAAATAACATGGAAAAGTACATGGCTTTTATGTTAGGACAAAGTTTGGTGTTTATTGACAGTTTTCAGTTTATGCCTCGATCATAAGAAAATTTAGTAAAACACATCCCCTCGTTTCACTACACCGCACAAGAATACTTTGATGATAAGCTAGAATTAATAAAACGAAAAGATGTTTATCCTTATGATTACATGAACAGTTTTAAACGCTTCAAGGATACTAAGTTACCTGGCAAAGATAGCTTTTATTCTCAATTAAATGATGAGCATATTTCAGATGCAGATAATGAACACGCTAAAAAAAATATGGAAAACATTTAAGATTAAAAATATGGGAGAATATCATGATCTGTATCTTAAGACTGATGTGCTGTTGTTGACAGATGTTTTTGAAAACTTTAGAAAAATGTGCATTGAGTATTACAAATTAAATCCTTGTCATTACTTCAGTAGTCCTGGGTTAGCTTGGGATGCATGCCTTCAGATGACTGGTATCCAACTTGACTTATTCACTGATATTGATCAATATTTGCTTGTGGAAAAAGGATTAAGATGCGGCACGAGTTATATTGCAAACAGATATTCACAGGCTAACAATAAATATATGAAAAACTATCACAAGAAAAAGAAAGCAAGTACATAATATATCTTGATGCTAATAACTTGTACGGGTGGGCTATGTGCCAACCGTTACCTACTGGCAACTTCAAGTGGGTTAACAAGATTGAAAAAGGAAAAAATCAAATTACATTGTTGAGTGTAATATCGAGTATCCTAAGAAACTGCATGACTCGCATAATGATTATCCTCTCGCCCCGGCAAGTTTAAATATCTAAGATTAGTGGTTGTCAGACTATTGTAAAAATTTAAAACAAAAGTTTAATTTAGGACATTGTAATGTTAATAAACTTGTTACGACGTTGAAAAATAAAGAAAAGTATGTCGTGCATTTTAGAAACTTAGAATTGTGTAAAATGTTTGGATTGAAGGTAACAAAAATACACCGAATACTACAGTTCGACGAATCAAAGTGGTTAAAAACATACATAGACTTTAACACTGCCAAGAGAACAGCTGGTAAAATTGCTTTTAAAAAGGATTTCTTCAAACTGATGAACAATTCAGTTTTTGGTAAAACTATGGAAAATTTGAGAAAAATAATTAATGTTAAATTAACTCACGATGAGGAGGTCCTTTTAAAATATGCGGCAAGACCTTCATTTATTTCTTGTAAAATGTTTAATGAAAATTTATTTGCCATAAACATAATAAAAGAACGATCAGTTTTAAATCGTCCTTGTTATGTGGCATGTGTATTTTAGACTTGTCAAAATATTTGATGTATGATTTCCATTACAACTATATCAAAAACAAATATGATAGAAAAACTAAGTTATTATTTACTGATACAGATTTCTTGTGTTATGAAATAAAAACAAAAGATGTGTATGCAGACTTTTACAAGGATAAAGAACTTTTTGATAATTGCGATTATGATCCAAAATGTCAGTTTCATTTTAATGCTAATAAAAAGGTTATTGGCAAGATGAAAGATGAAACTTGTGGAATACCCATTGTTTAATTTGTTGGGTTGCAAAGTAAACTATATTTGTATGTTCTAGATAATGAGGTTAGTACAAAGAAATGTAAGGTTGTTAAAAAGTGTGTTGTTAAAAAACAGATAGCACATGATGATTACAAAAATATTTTGTTTACGGCAACAGAAGCTCACCATGTGATGGAAGTCATTAGATCACAAAAGCATAACATAAGCAGCTATGCAATAAATAAAAATGTTTATCAGCTTATGATGATAAACGGTACATACTAGATAACGGACAAGATACGTTAGCATACAAGTAAACAATGATATGCAGAGCGATGATGAAGACTACTATCCGGTTCCGTCTGACTTTGCTTAATGAGTTGCAAATGTTATGTTATTAAAATGACAAACCGGATTGATTAGTAGTATAGAAACGAGGGATATCATGCGAGTTTTCCAGAGCGGGGTTGCTTGAGAAAACTGTTGAAATATGTTGGGATGTTGATTTAGGCGTGACTTACATTTAGATCTTAGTGGTGTGAATGAGAGTTACGCCTGAGTCATCCCCCCTGGCATATTTCACTAGTTTTTCTCGTGCCCCGTGATGGAAAACTGACCAAGTACCTCTCGTTTCTATACTTCTGGTTTGGTGCACCCTATGTTTAATCCCCCAGCGGCCCCGTTTTGGGCCACTGACCGTTCCAAAGCGGTAGCCTTATTGTCAACCCTTTCGTGTTTGTGATGTCTTTTTTTTAATTTATTCGTCTTTAAAGTTGTTCTTTATTTCTGTGTGTGTTTGTGGTTGATTGTCGTCCTTCAGTGCTACTTTTCCTGTTCGATTGTTTTATCTACTTTTGCTTTTTCCTTATTGTATTGCTTATGATGTGACGTCACATACATTTCCTCATTTCTGTATTTGTTTTTCGATGCGTATTTTGGTTGACTGTCGTCCTTGAATGCTACATTTTCTGTTCGACTTTTATATTTAATTTAACAATTCGTTTATATTACAAATATCGTATATTACATGTTATCAGAAGCAGTTATTAAACATAGATACATTACAGTTTCTCAAATTACAGTATTAAATAATTATAACTTTCACCAACACTGGTTAAATACCTTATTGGATGAAAACAATTCATGCATATTTGAAGAATTTGGTAGCGACCGATACTAAAGCGTTATTATTGTCATAAGTACTAATAGACGAATCTTGACGCTTATTGCACATGTCTCCTCAATTTGTATTTGGCCAAATAGATAATTCCCTAGATTGCAAAATCATCAATATTTATAGAAGGTGTTGGTACAAGTATTATGTTAACTTTATTTATCACATGAGCCGAAACTACTGAGCTATTGTGATAACTATATGTGATTCGTCTGTCTGTACGTCCGTCCGCCCGTCTGTCGCAGCACAAGTTAACTACCTTCGTGGTTTGAGGTGTAGAATTCAATACAATTTATTACGTAACCACTTAAGCTTGTTACTGTATAAGTGGTCATTCCTTTGATCTTATACAAATAAAAAAACTTAAGGTATCATCCGTGGGGACGTCCGTTCGTCCGTACGTCAACGATGGTAAACGACGGAGGGTATTTATCACATTCAATTCTTCACTAATATTTACACTCAGAATACTCTTGCACCAGAATAATATTGTACCCTGCCTTTCATAAACCTAATCTTCGCCTCTATACTAGTGTCACGTGAGCGCCTTGACGTCCATGTACCCCTTGTTTGTTGCAGCAACTGAGTTTAAACCTACAGGGTCAAGTGGAACAATGCAACTTGAAAATAGACTCTTTGATCGAGAAATCTGCTACTATGCCTCAAATTGGATGTGCTCACAATATATCGGATACGACTGAAGGTGAAAACTCCGAACTTGGAAAAACAACTTATAGTCAGATCTTGACTAGGAACGAAACCTGCTTGCAAAATAACCAACAGCAAAACACAAATCAGCGAAAGAATAATGGAAGCAAAACTGTTAAATTGACACAGAAAATACAAACGGCGGAAAAACCGTCTTTGAAAATGGCGACTAATCACAATCAGGCACGCAAAATTGAAGTGGTGATTAATAGACCAAGCTCCGACCCTGGAACATGTAACCATGACCTGCCGCCTGTGTGTGATGAAACCGCACCTATAAGACGACACGACCAAGACAGAAGTCCTACACGAGACCACTCTCAATCACCAAATAAAAAGATTCTTTTAATGGGTGATTCAATTTTTTTACAGAATAAATATGAAAGGTTTATATTCCTACGTACACAAACATTCTGTTTCAGGAGCCACTGTGAAAACATTACTTAGAGATATTGAATTATTCGATATTATGAACTTTGAATGCATTCTCATTTACATCGGAGGAAACGATATTTCTGGAAATGCGGATCACGATCTTCTAGAAGAACAGTATGATCAACTGATAGCCATGATTAAATCTCGAAATCCAAATATCAAAGTTATTCTTTCAAAGTTGGCACCGCGAGGGGATGTTGACGTTACAGCTGTCAACATGATCATCGAACGGTTAGCATTACATCATGGAATCGAATATGTAGATAATTTTAGGTCGTTTTACGATAGAAACGGACAACTCATTATGCGTTTCTTTAATTTCACTGACCATATTCATCCGTCAAATTCGGGGATCAAACGGATTTTGGGAACAATCAATGAAGTCATTCACATAGTTTATGACTTTACGAAATGTGTATATCAACCACGTGCGGCAAATAACTACCGTGGTAATCGAAATGTTAGGCGAACTGGCAGTACAAGAATGGACGATGATCGATGTTTAAATTGTTTTGAAAGCAACCACCAGACTCACGAATGTAGACACAAACAACCAATAACGTGCTGGTATTGCGGTCTGATTGGCCATAAATCTGACAAATGTTGGACTTAGGAATTCGGCAAAGAAGCCGTTTCCTGTGGCATAGAAAGTGCAAATTATTTCGCAACTCTGCAAAGCATTTGTGACACTTGCAATGGAACTAACTGTTACTGTGACTTATTTTCCCAGAGTAAAAGCTGTTTAAATGATAATATGAATACATGTATATATAATATAAACGATGACAATGACGTTCAAAACTCTAACGCTACTATCTTAAATATTTCGGAACACATAAATTTAACTAATTTAGGATTAAATAATAAAAAGGTTTAACCATCGGTCATTTAAACGTAGCTGGACTGTCTTCTAAATTTGATGAATTACAATTAATGCTAACATCTAAGAAAAACAAAATAGATATAATGGGTATAAGTGAAACGAAATTCAATGAAAACCATAAAACTGAAACATTTCATATAGATGGATATCAAGTACCTTTTCGTCGCGACCGTTTATTCAATGGCGGTGGAGGTTTGGCAGTATATGTAAAACAAAACGTAAATTGCATACGACGATTAGATTTAGAAGGAGATGATATAGAAATAATTTGGTTAGAAATTATGCCAACTAAATGTAAATCTTTTTTAATTGGTTCACTTTACAGGCATCCAGAATCTAAAGTTGCATGGAAAGAAATATTTGACACTCATATAGAAAAGGTTCAACTTGAAGAAAAAGAAATATTAATTTTAGGCGATATAAATCGAGATTTATTAAATTCCAAAATAAATGATGAATGGTCTAGCTATATTTTATCACTAGGATTAAAACAGTTAATTAAGCAGCCGACGCGTGAATGTTCAACTTCAAAAACTTTAATAGACCACATTTATACTAATTGTGATCAAAATATATGTAATGTAAGCGTGCCCAAAATAGGAATTAGCGATCATTATCCGATCCTATGTACAAGAAAGTTAAATTATAAAGAAAAAATCGATTCACATAATTTTATAAAATACAGATCATTTAGGTCATTTTCAGAGGAGTCATTTTTATCAGATCTTATCAGCATCCCCTGGGGTAATCTAAACAACACTGATACTAATGAAGTACTTCACACTTGGGTGTCTAATTTTTCAAGTGTTGTAGATAATCACGTCCCAATTAGAATTCACAGAGTTAAACACATAAAACAACCAGATTGGTTTACACCTGATATTTTAGATGAAATTAAAGAACGTGATAAATTTAAGGCTAAAAATGATATGGATAACTACAGAGTTTCAAGAAATAAAGTTTGTACATTGATAGATAATTCTAAAAAAGAATCTTATGAAAGAAAAATTGAGGAAGGAAAATCAGACCCTAAAACAGTTTGGAAAATATTTAAAGAACATGGTGCGTCTACAAAAAAGACAAACAACTGTAATTTAATAAAAAGCATTCATAAAGATGGAATAGATATTACTGATAACCAAGATATTGCAAATACTTTTAATAACTTTTTTGTAAACGTAGCCGCTAACTTAAAAGAACCTATTCCAACTTCAAATTTTGATAAAGCAAATGATTTTGTAAAAACAAAAGTTCCTGATCATATGTATTTTCACATTCCTCTGATTACGGAATCCCAAACGCGTAAAATGTTAAATAATTTAGATGTATCTAAAGCTACAGGACTTGACCAAATAGGGCCAAAACTTTTAAAATTATCAGCCGATGTTATATCAAATAGTCTTACGTATGTTATAAATTGTAGTATAAAACAAGGTGTTTTCCCAGATGAATGGAAATGCGCAAAAGTTAATCCTTTATTTAAAAAAGGTTCATCAAATGATGTAAATAACTATAGGCCAATATCAATTTTACCTACTCTTTCAAAATTGATTGAAAAACATGTGCATGATTCATTTGTTAATTACCTTAATCATTATAAATTATTATGTAAATCCCAAAGTGGGTTTAGAAAAAAACATAGCTGCGAAACAGCATTAGTATGTATGATAGATAAATGGTTAACATCTTTAAATGATGGAGAATTTGTAGGCGTTGTTATGTTAGATTTTTCTAAAGCATTCGATTTATGTTCCCACGAAATACTATTAAAAAAATTACAAATTTACAAATGTGGAGATAATACTATTAAATGGTTCAAGTCTTATCTTACAAATAGAACTCAAGCGGTGAACTTAAACGGTGTTCTCTCTGATAAGCAAATTACGACATGCGGGGTCCCGCAAGGGTCTATTCTAGGGCCTTTTTTTTATTTTATTCATAAATGACTTGCCTATGTATGTACAGGATAATGTTTCAAACGTTGATATGTATGCAGATGATACTACAATATATGACATAAATAAATCTAAATTAGAAGTTGAAATGAATTTACAAGCTGCTTTGAATAACGTCAGTACATGGTGTCTAAACAATGGTATGGTATTAAATGCTTCAAAAACAAAAGTAATATTGATAACGACACCCCAGAAACGGACAAGATTAGTTAATCAACCTCTAAATTTGAAATATAAAGACTTAAATCTGGAAATCACAACAGGTGATAAAATTCTTGGCATATATATAAATGAAAACCTTAAATGGGATACGCATATAAAATTTCTTAGGAAGAAAATATCTAGTAATTTGTGGCTATTATCAAGAATTAAAGTATTTATTCCTGTTAATTATAGAATAATGTTTTACAAAGCCTATGTCCAACCACATCTTGACTATTGTAGTATCATTTGGGGTAGTACAAAACAATCAAATATCCAGGTTTTAATGCGATTACAACGAAGAGCATGTCGTATCATTCTAGGTGAACAATATACCACTTTAAGCGAGGCTTTAAATATAATTAATTCTCTTAATATTGAACAGAGGGTTTCACTTCATAAAGCCAAATTTATGTACAGGGTATCGCAAAATGCAGTCCCGTCATATATTCAAAATATGTTCAATTACAATGTCAGGCGTCCAAATCATTTACGTTCTTCAAATAAATCGGATTTTTTAATACCCAAACCAAATATAGAACTGTTTAAAGGGAGTATGTCTTACTCTGGGGTAAAAGTATGGAATAACATTCCAAATGAAATAAGACAGAGCGAAAGTATTAAAAGTTTCACAGTAAATTATACTAAGTGGATAAATTCGAATCAACAGTCATAAAGCTAAAATTGTAAATATGGCCATATGTAAGTCTGTAAGTTAAACCTCTGCCGCCATATGTATGTATTATGTTGTTGTGTAACATTGTTATCATGTTGATCATGTTTATGAATAATGCTAACTTTGAATTTGTTATGCTGATTGTTATACTGCTATATAATTATGTATTTGTATGTATGTAAATATTGCTTTAGAGGGCCCCAAGGAAGATTAGTTTATACTAATTGGGTTACCCTCTGTAAATAAAGACTTTCATTCATTCATTCATTTGGATTATCTTCGTTTTATTTATGTTCACAAAATCGATTTGATAAAAGTCGGCTTTTTGTCCAATGTATTATGTATCAAAACGTTGTGCATTCCAAGTCAACACATACATGGCGTGTATTGTACGTTAGTCAACATCTGAAGCTAAAACACATTAAACATTCTACCATTAGCAGCAGATTTAATGGTGGAATTGAACGATCAATAACTTCATTCCACAACTGCATCTGTTAATTATAGAGGAAAACACCATGCGTAGTGATTGAACTACGCAATTTCTGAAAGGAGACTTTAAGAGATATTTCTAAAACCATTTGATCCAAGACGAGTTCTTGAATATAAGTTTGTATCAGATGATGAGGTGCCTCAAAATAACATTGCGTATGAAGTAAGCATATTAAACACAGCAGCAGGTTTTTCATTAGTCTTCTTTCTTGGTCTTATTTGCTTTCTAAAAACAATGAAGAATTATATTAAAAGTCAGTTATCTTTAGTATAGTTTAACTTATAATTGAGCAGCAAAGTTCACAGAAGTGGCTTAGTTAAGAAGAAACCCGGCCACAAAAAGTAACAGTAAGTGTTATATATCAAACTGTTCGGGAATGTCTGAAGTTTATCAGACTACCGGCATAAATTGCAGATTGTTGGTACTAAGCAAGAAATCCAAGATGGCGGACAAAATGGCCGCCATTTTTTTAAAAAAAACATGATATATTTGATAATTACAATACCAAAATCATTTCTTTCACAAACATTAACTGTTTTTGTTATTTTAAATGAACTATGTATGCAGTTCAGTAATAAAAATAAGTTACAGCTGAAAATATTGCAGAAATGATTTTTTTGGCTAATTAACGGCTGAAAAATGGCTCAAAACTTACAAAATTTGGGATACTACCTACAATTTTAAATTGTTTAATATCTTATTTCGTTATTTTTTGCGTATTTTTGTTTATTAAAATATACAGTGGTGTATGTCCTGCACAAAACTGTTTACTATTACGTTTTAGTAGACCCCGAACTCTCAAAATCGAAAAAAAAGTGGGTGGGGTATTTTGACATGAGAAAATCTGTAAATTCGTAATAAATGGCTTTACTGAAAATCTTTCAAACACGAACATGGATTAACAGGTATCGCCATGTTCAAAAATCTATTTCAGTGTCATTTGCATGACAGTTGAAAGGACTGTAAATATGTTTCTACAGCAAGCTTCTGACTCGGTGCAAGCTTTGCACTCGCATGCCACTGTACAAGGTTGTTCAAGTGACGAACAAACACAGAAAATCTCACAGACATCATCACAGCAACATACAAGATCACTGAGCAACTCTGGAGGCGCTGCAGGCTGTGACATTATCTGTGGTACAGCTAACCCTGACTGAGAATCAATTGAGTAACCATAGTCAGTCAAGTTTGGAGTATTGGCCCCTTTCCAGACCAGCAACTGATAGAGACATCGCTGTAGATGCAACATGAAACTGTCGTCTGTCGGAGTCAATCGCCTGGGTTTGACATGTTTGTTTCTGACAACCCTTTCTGTTCGCAATGCATTGAGTGAGGTACAATTTAGATGGCCATATAGTTCACCAACAAATTGAGTACAGGAACAAACCTGACCATTTGTCAGTTCAGGAACTTCTCCTAAACAGCCTAATCCCTCAAAGGAAGGGGCCTTATTCATTAGCAGTTTGAAGGCTGACTTCTTGCCAACGCCAAAGAACGAACTGCACGTATCGCATCCAGTTAAACAGTACACAACCAGCAGAATATGCAACTGTTCTGGTGACATCGCATGCACAATTTTATGTACAGGAATGCATCTTGTCATGTCAGTATGGAGAGACTTTCTTCCTGTCTGAAAATAAACTGTTGATATTCCAATTGTTCTGAAATGGTGTATGAGAAGTACTAACACATCTGTGTCTGGACTAAACAGCATGAGCGTTGTGATGCCTTCATTTGCTACATACTTTGCGTGTAGCATCATCACAGTATCAGCCTCCTCTTGTGACGTGGATAGTTCTGGAACATATGAAATGACTTTGGAAGTTATACAGAGTACTTTTTTTCAAGACCACCACTTACAACAATGGACTTGTCACCAGAAAGAAGTTCAACAGAGTTTTGTGCAAGGTAGATAATGTAAAACTTGGTGAGCTCCTTCTTGAAATTTTTTGCAAAGTGCAATCTTCCAATCAGCGATGGTCATGTCAGGTTGAATTGCAAATGCTCTGGACTGGGACTGATCTTCTCCACGTTTCATGCGTGTTTGACTTTTGGCACTATGTGGCAAGTACTTGTCAAAAATAACATGGATTTTGAGGGAACTTTTGCTGCGTGACAAAATGATTTTGCCATTCTTTGTAGACTGACCTTTGCTGGGTTAATGGTTGAAGAATCTGCACGACAGCCATTCCATCGAAAATGATACAGTCAGCATTTTCAGAGGGGGGAAAAGAATCAGTGACCAACTCTCCTAAAAAAAAGAGTATGATAATGGGCCTTTGGAAACTTGAGCATGAAATCAGCCTTTTTGGAGGACATCATCTCCCCTTCATCTGTAAATAAAATGAGAAAGACAGGGGCATTCTCAAATCCCATAACACGCCGTAGGGGAACCTTTTTGAACGAATTCATTGCCAGTAGATGAATGTACATTTCCTCTGCATTAATCGGTATGTCTTTTGATTTAGACTAGATGACTCGACATTTACCACCCATGGTTTTCGCACTAACTCTGGGGATCGGATCATAGAAACTGAGACATGGTGATTCATGTCCCTCTTTGACTACAAGCCTCTCTTCCACAAACATGTCAAGGCAATCAGAACCCTTGTCAAAGCAATTTAAAAGGCTGATTTCAACTTCAGGGGACATAGACACGCCAGTAGCAAAATTTAATAATCTTGATGGAGGATATACAATACTGAAAGTGATCAAACATTGCTTGCATTTTCCTGATATTGTCATTGTAAGCCTTCTTGTAAGGTTCATTGTCTGTGTGATGCCTGTGATTTGATTTTCACCTCTACTAAGACCTTGATTGGAATAAACATGGGAATATTTGGCAGTAAGAAGCCGCGAAAGAAACCATCTACTAAGTGCATTATCTCTATGAGTTAGACCTACTATCCCACCACTAGATTTTAAAGCCTTATTCTCCGTAACCTCTAGACAGTAATCTATCCACACAGAATTGAATATTCCATCTGTCAACTTGGCAACAAAGTTTCCGTGTGAAAAACTTCTTTTTTCACTTCATCAGGAACTCTCTGCATACCGAGTACCATATACGGCATGTACTTGGCATAAATGGTGCGATTGGACGGAAAGAAAAAGGGTAGAAATTGGGATTTGGAGTACTCATATACCTCCCAGAGACCATGTTTTGACGCAGACAAAAAGAGTTTGAATGGAGTTGACATGTTTGTAAGGTAATTATCCCAAAACTTGAATGTTGGAGACAGTTCTCGTCCCTTCAAACTGAACTCATCAAGCAATGGAACAACTACCGATTCCAGAAATCTCAATTTTTCATCATGATCATTGGCCTCATGTTCCAGACAACCATATTGGTCAAAGAGAACGTTCCTCGAAATGCACGACAACTTAAAATTTAACAGAAACCGAGATGTCAGAACCTCATCTAGCATCAAGAAAGCTTTCAAGCCCCTATCAAAATCCTTTCCAGCTAGAATATGCTGTGCAGTATTGGGTGCAAATACATCAGAATCTGAAAGCAACTGTTTCAGACCTGCGTCGTCGTAAAGGAAGCCAATTCCTGCAAATACACAACAGGTATGACCCCGTCAAGCTCAGACGTTTTGGCCCAAACTACCTCTAATGCCTTTGTTAATAACCCCATGTCAAAGAAGACAGGACACACGTTTTGATCTAGAGCATTCATTTGCTCTTTAACACGCTTGATGGTAGTATAAATGGTGTTGTAATGTGTAGGTGTTGACATAATTATTGGGTTAAATGCAACTTCACATGGTTCTATCAACTTATCAGAAGTAACCTGTGACTGAAATATTGTCCAAGGCTCGGACCTGTCATTGCAAAACATCCCCATACAACAATTGTACATGAGTTCCTTAAGTTTCATGATATTGGCGGTTTCTGGTTCTTGAACCCTCACTTCCTCTGTAAATGAGACTGTGTAACCAATGCCGTACATGTCATCAATGAGCTTCCTACTGCCATACAAATGATGGAGATGAACGGATAGTCCAAGATGCTTCGGGGTGACAACGGAGGTAGCAGCAAACATCAAATCACAACACAATGCCAATCACTTTGTATTTTGAACTGATTCATCATAATCACTCGTAACATTGTCATAGTGCTCCTTGCTTGTGATTCAACCCAAAAACTTGTACAACAATTGATCAACAAACTTTTTTTGTGCATATAGAGTTATTTCATTGGAAGAAAAGTACTCCTTATCTAATTTATTTACAGTTTGGAACCTATTTCTTATAATTCCAGCTACTTTATGCAAAATCTGCTCATCTGTATGCTTGTCATGGGAAACATTAATGTCAGCTAAGATTTCGTTTTCTTCTGTTAAGGTTGTCAAAACATTACCAAACGTGCATGCTGCTTTCAGAGCTAGCTCCACGCTTATATAAGAGGAACACACTAAGCTGCTTAGTCCTTCTCGTGGAATTATTGGTAGTTCAGGCCAAACCTTTTGTACGAGGGGGGTTCAATATATTCTGTCACTGGTATTCGGAACTAACAGATACTGGAAATATAAAACAACTTCTTATTACAATCTTTCAAAGTATTCCCCCTGAACAGATACACCCTTTTCGGAGGGTTCAATATATTCTGTCACTGGTATTCGGAACTAACAGATACTGGAAATATAAAACAACTTCTTATTACAATCTTTCAAAGTATTCCCCCTGAACAGATACACCCTTTCGGAATCGCGCTATCCATGACGTAAAGTTAGCAAAGTAATCTCCCCTTGGTATACTGTTGAGATACTGAAATATTCCGGCACCAAGGGCACTTATGGAAGCATAGCGTCTGCCTGAGTTGTATTTCTTCAGCAAAGCTGTACCACTTTTTCTTGCTCCAAGAACGACTGCAAGGTTTTAGCTTTGTGTGCTGAGGCATTGTCATGAATCAGCTGGATGCCATTCAAATCTTTACTTGGGCATTTTTTATTGTAATTATTTTTGATTACTTTGAGAAATTTGTACTTGTAAAATTTGGTTGTGATGGTTTTTCCCAGTTTGGATGGAATTTGTACCACAGGGCCACTGGAATTAAAGAAAATTGCATACAAAAACTTTTTTAGCGCTTTGTGTTTGTTTTGCAATAATCGGTCTTGTCTGATGTTTACAAAACCATTGTTTATTGTTTATCCGCCGCTGGGGCTCAAAAAAGTACACCAACGTTTCATCTCCAGTGAGCAACTCAAAACATTTTCTAGGATGACAATTTTCATATTTTTTAAGCAGATCTTTAGCACATTTTAAGCGTTTGGCCTTTTGTTCAGTTGACAGCAAATGAGGGACCCACCTAGCACAAAGCTTCTTTAATTTCAAACAGTTGGTCAAAATGTGATGAGTTGTGCCTTCTGAGATGCCAAAACTATTAGCTATCTTTGAAACTGTATACCGCCCATCTTCGTCTGCCATGGCCTTCACAGCATCAATGTTCTCCTTTGTTGCTTCAGCAACAGGCCTGCCAGGACGGTTACGGTCTTTAATGCTAAGTTCACCCTCTTTAAATGTCTTAGCCCAACGAAAACCCTTTCTCTTTGCCACGGCAGAACTGCCATGTACACGGCACAGTTCAGCATAAATCTCTTTTGCAGGTACTTTTAAAGCAACTCTGGCTTTAATGTAAGCCCTGATTTTAATTTTTTCTTCACTTTTCATAATAGCATTGAAATATAGACTATACATGAGTGCGCATAATTTAACAATGTATATCTCCGTCATTTGTTATCGGATTAAACCGCTATTTTGCATGTACGTTGTTTTTAGTGCGGTAATTTAAGGTTGTTTCTACGGAAGCGTATTAGTGACAGAATATATTGAATGCCCCTCGTAGTACCTTTTTTATTTTTCTGTTTCTTATGTTTTCGATCAACAGACCATTTTCATTGGCTAACTTAATGAACGTGTCTCTTAATGATGCTAACTCAAATACTTCAAACTGTTTTCAATGTCTTCCTCAATTTCGCGTTTTAAAAGAACTGCTATATATTCCAAATTTATGTTTTCACTAAGTGAACTTTCTTTCTTGATCTGTTTTTGTTTAATATATGACGCTAGACATGTTTTTTCTGTCTGTGATACCTTGCCTCTGCGGCGACTAAATCACCGTTGACACTCAAAAGACGTTTAAGCAAAATCTTGTCATCTTTATCCTTGGCTGCTTCGAGCAATTTCTTTTCATAGACGATGTTGAATTTGTAGATGATTCGACAACGGACCATGTGTTTCGCTTATTCGGGAAACATTTCTGACCACATATAAAGCATGGTTACCAAACGGAGGACAATAAAAAGCCTACTGTTGGAAAGAGTATACATTGCCTAGTATACGAACATGCAATAACAGTTGTATTTATATACATTGACAAAATTATTAGGGAAGGTTTATAAAATTATTAGGGAAGGTTTATGGTGAAATACCATTTTTTTTAGGATTTTTACCTTTTGACCTTGAATATGACCTTGACCTTGATTTTGTTTGAGTCTGTAATCTATTCAGTTGCGTTGGTATTTTCATTAACAACAATCTTCAGTTTATTGTAAGCTTATAAGTCAAGCAGTAAAGAAATAATAGCCTTTTTTCAGTAAAGCGATTTACTACGAATTTACAGATTTTCTCATGTCAAAATACCCCACCCACTTTTTTTTCGATTTTGAGAGTTCGGGGTCTATAAAACGTAACAGTATACATTTTTGTGCAGGACATACACCACTGTATATTTTAATGAACAAAAATGTGCAAAAAATAACGAAATAAGATATTAAACAATTTAAAATTGTAGGTGGTACCCCAAATTTTGTAAGTTTTGAGCCATTTTTCCGCCGTTAATTAGCCAAAAAAATCATTTCTGCAATATTTATAGCTGTAACTTATTTTTATTACTGAACTGCATACATATTTCATTTAAAATAACAAAAACAGTTAATGTTTGTGAAAGAAATGATGTTGGTATTGTAATTATCAAATATATCATGTTTTTTTAAAAAAATGGCGGCCATTTTGTCCGCCATCTTGGATTTCTCGCTTAGTACCAAAAATCTGCGATTTATGCCGGCAGCCTGATAAACTTCAGACATTCCCCAACATGTTGATATATGACACTTGCTGTTACTTTTTGTGGCCGGGTGGTTTGCTGAAATATGGAACTTGCTGCTCAATTATTATTACTTGTTCGTATTTATTCCTGTATTACACAGTGTAAAGTTTGATGGATGTGTTTATACGTCTGTAATAATGAATCTTTATTTAGTGATGATCGTATGTGAACTGATTATAGATTATACCCTAGATAATAAAGTAACAAGTATTACATAGTTATACCAAGATAATAAACTAACACGTATTACATAGTTATACCATAGATAATAAAGTAACAAATATTACACAGTTATAGCCTAGATAATAAAGTATCATGTATAACACAGTTATACACTAGATAATGAAGTAACAAGTATTACACTGTTATACCCTAGATAATAAAGTAACATGTATTACACAGTTATACCCGAGTCAATAAAGCAACAAGTATTACATTGTTATACCATAGATAATAAAGTAACAAATATTACATATTTATACCCCAGATAATAAAGTAACAAGTATTACATAGTTATTCCCTAGATAATGAACTAACACGTATTACATAGTTATACCCCAGATAATAAAGTAACAAGTATTACACTGTTATACCCTAGATAATAAAGTAACAAGTATTACACTGTTATACCTTAGATAATAAAGTAACAAGTATTACATAGTTATACCCTAGATAATAAAGTAACAAGTATTACACAGTTATACCCTAGATAATAAAGTAACACGTATTACATAGTTATACCCTAGAAAATAAAGTAACAAGTATTACATAGTTATACCCCAGATAATAAAGTAACAAATATTACACAGAAATACCCAAGATAATAAAGTAACAAGTAGTACATAGTTATACCCTAGAAAATAAAGTAAAAAGTATTACATAGTTATACCCTAGATAATAAAGTAACACGTTTTACACTGTTATACCCTAGATAATAAAGTAACAAGTATTACACTGTTATACCCTAGATAATAAAGTAACACGTATTACATAGTTATACCCTAGATAATAAAGTGACAAGTATTACACAGTTATACCCTAGATAATAAAGTAACACGTATTACATAGTTATACCCTAGATAATAAAGTAACAAGTATTACATAGTAATACCCTAGATAATAAACTAACAACTATTACACAGTTATACCCTAGATAATAAACTAAAAACTATTACACAGTTATACCCTAGATAATAAAGTAACAAGTAGTACATAGTTATACCGAAGATAATAAAGTAACACGTATTCGATAGTTATACCCTAGATAATCAAGTAACAAGTATTACTTAGTTATACCCTAGATAATAAAGTATGAAGTATTAAATAGTTATACCCTAGATAATAAAGTAACAAATATTATGTAGTTATTCCCTAGATAATAAAGTAACAAGTATTACATTGTTATACCATAAATAATAAACTAACAAGTATTATACAGTTATACCATAGGTAATAAAGTAAGAAGTATTACATAGTTATACTCTAGATAATACAAGTATTATTGTCAAACCTTTTGCGTTTGTGATGTCGTTTGCATTTATTATCGCTTTTGCCTTCTTGTTTGTCTGTTTGCGTGTTTGTTTCTGTGTTTTGTGGTTGACTGTCCTTCTTGAATGCTACTTTCCCTGTCCGATCTTTTTATACTTCTCTTTACATAGTTATACCATAGATAATAACGTAACAAGTATTACATTGTTATACCATAGATAATAAACTCACAAGTATTACACAGTTATACCCTAGATAATAAAGTAACATGTATTACACAGTTATACCCTAGATAATAAAGCAACAAGTATTACATTGTTATACCATAGATAATAAAGTAACAAATATTACACAGTTATAGCCTAGATAATAAAGTATCATGTATAACACAGTTATACACTAGATAATGAAGTAACAAGTATTACACTGTTATACCCTAGATAATAAAGTAACATGTATTACACAGTTATACCCTAGATAATAAAGCAACAAGTATTACATTGTTATACCATAGATAATAAAGTAACAAATATTACACAGTTATAGCCTAGATAATAAAGTATCATGTATAACACAGTTATACACTAGATAATAAAGTAACACGTATTACACTGTTATACCCTAGATAATAAAGTAACACGTATTATACAGTAATACCCTAGATAAGAAAGTAACAATTATTACATAGTTGTACCCTAGATAATAAAGTAACAAGTATTACATAGTTATACCCTAGATAATAAAGTAACAAGTATTACATAGTTATACCCTAGATAATAAACTAACAAGTATTACACAGTTATACCCTAGATAATAAACTAACAAGTATTACACAGTTATACCCTAGATAATAAAGTAACAAGTATTTCATAGTTATACCCTAGATTATAAACTCACAAGTATTACACAGTTATACCCTAGATAATAAAGTAACAAGTATTACATAGTTATACCAAGATAATAAACTAACAAGTATAACACAGTTATACCATAGATAATAAAGTAACAAGTATTACATTGTTATACCCCAGATAGTAAAGTAACAAGTATTACATAGTTATACCCTAGATAATAAAGTAACAAGTATTACATAGTTATACCCAAGATAATAAAGTAACAAGTATTACATAGTTATACCCCAGATAATAAAGTAACAAGTATTACACAGTTATAACCAAGATAATAAAGTAAGAAGTATTACATAGTTATACCCTAGATAATAAAGTAACACGTATGACATAGTTATACCATAGATAATAAAGTAACAAATATTACACAGTTATACCCAGGATAATAAAGTAAGAAGTATTACATAGTTATACCCTAGATAATAAAGTAACACGTATTACATAGTTATACCCTAGATAATAAAGTAACACGTATGACATAGTTATACCATAGATAATAAAGTAACAAATATTACACAGTTCTACCCTAGATAATAAAGTAAGAAATATTACATAGTTATACCCTAGATAATAAACTCACAAGTATTACACAGTTATACCCTAGATAATAAAGTAACAAGTATTACATAGTTATACCCTAGATACTAAAGTAACACGTAGTACATAGTTATACCCTATGTAATAAAGTAACACGTATGACATAGTTATACCCTAGATAATAAAGTAACAAATATTACACAGTTATACCCTAGATAATAAAGTAAGAAGTATTACATTGATATACCCTAGATAATAAAGTAACAAGTATTACACAGTTCTACCCTAGATAATAAAGTAACAAGTATTACATTGTTATACCATAGATAATAAACTAACAAGTATTACATTGTTATAATATGATAATATTCAATATAACAATGCTATTCAAAGAAAATACGTGAGCTTATCATTCATGTTGCATGGTAACCGTTAATATGAATTCGCAAGCTCTCCGTACTTTACCAATGATATGTACGGCTGGTAAATGTGTCCTTACAGAATGTAACCTTTAATTGTCCTTTGCAAACATGAGAAAACTGGACCAATATAAACCACAGCAGTCAAACCTAATGGCATTCACATCACTTGTTCGACCTCACCTAGAATACTCGTCATCAGTTTGGGACCCCCATTTTAAACAAGACATTCAAATCCTAGAAAAGGTACAACGCAAGGGAGCTCGCTTCGTCACTGGTAACTATTCCCCATATGAAAGTGTAACAGTAATGCTTGACAATCTCAGCTGGCCATCATTAATGACATCAACTTAACAAAAGAACAATAATTAGTTAAATACAACAAATGTAGATAACTAAATCAGACAGGAAATGTAACATTCAACAATCACATTAAACTAAAAACACGCATCAAAACTAACAACAGTAACCGGATTAACAAGAGGCATTGTATGTAACAAACAAATGCTAAAAATGTGATCTCTTGGAAGCAACAAACACAAACAAGAGAGAAAAGTAGCAGACTCGGTTTTATTGAGTCTGTTTATGAGAGGCAATTATAAGATGCAACAATTCTCAATAAATACTGAAACGGTGACCCTTGGAAGAAACACAAAGAAGGGGGAAAAGTAGCAGACTCGGTTTTATTGAGCCTGTTCATGAGAGGTAATTATAAGATGAAACACCGCTTACGCCTCCTAGCACCGGCTTAAGCGATATTCTACTTTACAGCCACCAAGATTGTGTTTGTTGATCTCAAAGGACCCGTAAGTAATAACACTACTGATCTGTAGTCGGGACGACTTTTTACGGCCGCCACACAGCAGTAAACAAACGCTAGTATGAATGTCAATTCAAATACTGAAAAGGTGATCCCTTGGAAGCAACAAACACAAACAAGAGAGAAAAGTAGCAGACTCGGCGAGAAACATACATCGAAACGTACAACTATTGCAGAAATGAATAAGAGACAATGTATGTAACATCACAAAAATAAAAGAGTTGACGTTAGTGTTACCGCTTGGAAACGGTCAGTGGTAAAACGGCCGCTTTTTATTTCACCCTATTGTCTCACGTGTATATGAATATACAAAATAAAAGCCTAGAAAGCCACAAAGCAAGTACTCAATGACAGCACAGACTCCAGAGAAACAAGGGAATAAACCACTAAGGTACGACGAGACCAGATTGAAGACAAACATCAGCTCAAAGTTTAATATAAATGTAGATATAAAAGTCAAACATGAAAATGTATTCAAGGACCTAAGTCAACCAAAATCAGAAAAGAAGCTAACAAGATGAATAAAACCATAAACCGCTGGGGGTTTAATCCGGGTTCTTGGGTGCACCAAACCTAACTCTTATACTAATGTCATCCCAGTAAAACGGGACAGTATAAACCAATATATCGTCGCCAGGTTATATTCTCTAACAAAAAGGGCATCATTAATAGGCAATACAAGTATATACAACACATGAATGATCATGTATATATGAAGCCAGAGCAAGAAGAGAATAAACCGTTACCGTGCTTTGGGTATTTAGGTAGACGTCATCATAGGGTCAACAATCTGCCCTGTCATCGCACAATCAAAGAGGAATACACAATGACGAATTGTTAATGACTGTCAATGGAGTTTTACGTCATTTGTAATTCACATCACCACAGAAGTCAGTTTGTGGTAGTCATTTTCGCAGAAGCGTTCTTAAATTACTTTTATATTTGTAAAGTAGGGCAGGGTTCATAAAATGTTGCTAAGTTTATGGTAACGTTAGCCCTGAAACATTTTAGTTATACAAATATTACGAGTATTAAATCCTTAATACGACTACACGCTTTAGAAAAACGAATAAGTTGAGAAACATAGACCCCGTAATAAGTAGCTTGGTGAACATCCCCTAAGTGAGGATCTTTAACAGTATTAACATTCATCTTACTTGTCATCGATTTTACTAATTATTTCACCGCTTCAATAACGAAAAATAAGAAAATAAGCGACAGTATCAGACATGTTAGCATTGTTGAGCTGAAGTTCTTTAGGATAGATAGTATATATTAACTATATTTCTTCAATTAATAAATACTAAAAATGTGATCCCTTGTACCACATACCAGAGAGAAAAGTAGCAGACTCTGTTTCATTGAGTCTGTTCATGAGAGGTAATTGGCGAGGAATACATGTTATTCGTAGGAATACATGTTATTCGTGAACTGTGTTCATAATTCAAAGCTATACGCAAAACTTTCTCTGACCCCATATTGCCACGAATTCACGCATGTTTAAAACATACAATGTCCTAAACTGGTATAGATTGTGTTAAAATTCCAAGTACTTTTCGAGTTAAATTGTGTGGTTGATTCTATCACTAAATATTTAAATATATATATTATTTATTATTTTAATATAAAAAAGAAATATATCATGTAGAACGATGTTGTGCTAAAGGATATTACAATCTTCAGAAGAACTTGTTTCAGTCAAATAACAATTCAGGAGACATTTTTGTTAACGTTTTCTATAAGCGTCAAGTTTCATCTCTCGGTACGTATGGCTTTTCCACACTATATACAACCTTAACACATACATATAACACAACTTATAAAAGACAATAGTATTGCTTTTATTCACAAAACCTTTTCTATAAAAAACAACTACATGTTTGACCTGTAATAATATTAAAGTCGTTTCTAAATGATGGCAATTCGGCAAAATGCATCATGTGGAATTGCCAACTAGTGGGTGAAGTACATATTTTCCTATTTGACAATAGTTTCGATATGTTTGGAACTACGGGTCATAGACAAATGTTTAACTCTGCACTTCTTGTCGCAGACTTGTATTTTTGAACTGCTATGAAAGAGATTTCATGTTGAGTCTTGCACAATTGTCATCATGTCATCCAAGCCTTTAATAACTCCCTCGATATGTGGATGATATTTTGAACATTGATAACAATTTCCTTCCAGCTGTGGTCAATAATATCTATCCTATTTATGATGATAGTGTCCCTTATTTCCACTAAGTATATCTCTTCACGTCGTTGGGGGGACGATATATTTCACGTCCTCGGTGGATAATCTACTGCACGTCCTCGGTGAATATATACTTCACGTCGTCGGTGGATGATATAATTTACGTCCTCGGTGGCTGATATACTTCAAGTCCTCGGTGAATAATATACTTCACGTCGTCGGTGAATAATATACTTCACGTCGTCGGTGGATGATATACATCACGTCGTCGGTGGATGATATACTTGTCGTCCTCAGTGGACATTTTAATCCTTCCAAATCGACCGTCATATGTAACCTTACATGTGTTGAACATTATGTAAAACACCATACAAACAAACAATCGTCGTCGGTGGATGATATACTTCACGTCGTCGGTGAAATATATACTTCACGTCGTCGGTGAAAGATATACTTCACGTCGTCGGTGAAAGATATACTTCACGTCGTCGGATACGGATGGCGGGAAGTGTACAGTGTTGGTTCTACCCAGGAAAAGTGGGTGGTCTGCCTCCACCACAAAAAAAAATCGACCGTCATATATAACCTTACATGTGTTGAAATTTACGTAAAACACCATACAAACAAACAAACGTCGTCGGTGGATGATATACTCACGTCATCGGTGAAAGAAATACTTCACGTCGTCGGTGGACTCGAGAAATAATTCCACAGTCATGAGTTCTAAGTGCATTGTGATTGTTTA